>JBBBDQ010001465.1:495000-855000 GCA_037127315.1 Ascarosepion bandense | reverse complement strand
GTGTGTGTGTGTGTGTGTGTGTGTGTGCGTGTGTGTTCTGTCCTGGTACGTGGTTTGTTATGAGCACCTCTGCTACTACAGCCGGGGGGGGGGGGGGGGAGAAAATGTGTTAGCGTGGTTATTGTAACTATTTTTTGTGTAGTATTGTAATTAAATCTACCTTATTTTATTTATCTGTGTGTGTGCGTGTGTGCTTTAGCCTGGTTAGCGGTTTGTTATAAGGCAGGAAGAAGTGTGTGTGTGGTTATTGTTACTGATTGCGTGCGTGTGTGACCTTTGTTGTTGTGTTAAGTGCATATATATATATATATATATATATATATATATATATATATATATATATATATATATAAGCCTAGATACATATTTGTTTCTATACATACAAATGCATCTATATTTATTTACATAAATATCTTTGCTTAGAGCCCGTTCTCTAGTACTTCAGACAATAGCCAACATCTCAGCGATGAGTTCATTAAGAGTCTTAGGCCTTCAGGAATGCTACAGGCTACGAAATAATAATTAACCAGCCAAAATTTAAAATACCACTACACAGCTATTGTATCGGTCTTTCTGGCGTAAATATACCCAAAGAAAGTCTAAAATTTCAAATCCGCGTCGAAAGATTTTGAGTATGGAAAAATCAACACTTTATATGAAAACGTTTGACATTTAAATTATAAGTTTTAAGTTATAATTAGACCCATTTTCATTATTTATTGAACTGGTGTCTGCATCTTTATTGTTTTTATTACAACTTTTACAATGTTCAGGCTGATAAATTTTTTGATCTTTCTTGTAGTGTTTCTACATTTTTCGGTTAATATCTTCATCTCTGTTGTGTATACCAAAATCTTTTTTTTTTTTTTGCTGTTTATCATATACATGGTGCGTAAGCTGATAGTTCGTCATTGATATTCGGAAAAGATAAAATCACATTAATTCATTACCACATAACTGTAAGCACACAATCACATGTCCTCAAATAATGAACATTGATCAGAAATTAAAAAAATAGCGTTCGGTGAAATTCGAACTCGTACCATATATCCTTGAAATCACATCTGACAGGGATTTACCTGAATTATTTGATCATTAACACTCACCAGCTTTACGATAAAAAAAAAAAGGAGACACAAATAATCATTTAGTCAAAAATTAATAAAAATGAAAATGCTTCATCTAAGGAATTCACAGAACGTAAGCCGATTACATCAACTAATGTTAAGTAAGAACAAAAGATAGGAAGAAATCGGATTAAAAATTATGTAGGGATGTGATTAAATCTGAATTTAGCCTACTTGTGATTATCCATGGTCAAATCAGAAACGTTTTATCAATGTTAGTTGGAGCTCTAAAGTAATGTTTTCAAATCTCGTCAGATCTTTCTTCATTTTAATCAATACTAACGGAAAATATCGCCCTTAACAGTAATATAACAAAAGAATGGAACAAAAATAAGCTGAATTATAAACTAGTATTTGATAATAACTAACATCACTACAAATTGTATTTAATATTACAATGTTGTGGCAATAAGCTAAGTACATGGACACACCGTCTGAATAAACATTTACTTTTCATCAGATAACTAACTTCATATCGGTGATGTATTTTATGTTGAGGTGTGTGCCTGTGTATGTATTTATGTGTGCCTGTGTTTGCATAAATATGTATATTTATCCTTATGTTTATTAACATATGTATATACGAGAGTACATCAATAAATATATATCCTGAAACAAATAACTAAATTTAGAACTAAAATTTTCTCTGTATAATATCTTAGTCTATGCTTTAACAAAAAAGGGTATTATGATGTGTAGTAGAATAGTTAGAGACAATTTATATTAGCTCAAATGTAAGCTTTAAAGAACTCGGTATTTATTTTAGCAAAGACGGGATGTGGCACAAGGCCGATTATAATGTGGCGCATTCCGTGTGCGTACGTTAGGGGAAAAATTCCGCGTAAAACCCGTATAAGCGGGGGTCGGACTCTCATCGACTCTCAGACGAAACTGCCTTTCGGCATAGCCCCGTCTGGGTTCCTCTTCGCCTAAAGACAGCGAGTCAGACAAGGATAGTGTTTTGGCGAACTGATATTCACCTACCTCCCAACTGAAAGTGGATTTGGCACAAGGCCAAATTTTACGTGGGAGGTCTGAGCACTTAAGCTTGGACAAAAATTTCTTGTAGACACTTCTCGCCGGATCTGCGAAACAAGAGCACACGCTACATCCTAAGACTTCCTCATTAGCCAGGAAACATCAAGCGTCAATCAGGATACGCTGAGTAGAGGACAAATCCTCTAGACAGTATATCTTCATCGTCGCAAGTTGAAAACCGGCTCTTCTGTATACAACATATATCGACACCGAGACGTTGAAATTGCTATCGAGACGCGCCTTGCAAGTTTCGACCATTTATGCTAGCCAACCAGAGAGATATTATCAGACTGATTAGAGTTAGTGATCTGCATTAAACATGTCTAGGGATAAGACACTGATGGCCTGTTCCATCGAGTCTTGCACCATTTCATTCTTGATAGTACCGTCAAGAGACAGGCCACCAATGTCCCAGGAAAACATTAGTTTGAGTGCTCTGTAAGGGATGGGTGAACAAAAATAGGGATCCTCCCTAAAAATAACTGATTCAATTTTTGATTGTCTTCTTCATTGAAATAAGAAAGGGGAAGAAATGTTGCGCAGACATCAATTGCAAAATTTTCCATATAGCTGGGAACTTTGTCTCTAATGAACAATGGCTAACAATCTTTTCACCTTGGAAAAGCTGTTACGGTTCTCTACATCTTTCTTATTAACTTCAATTTTTAAAAATAGGAATTTCAAGTCCTTGATTTTCCTGGTCTATGTTAGGGCTTGTTCGTCCTGTTCTTTGGTCAACTGCATACGTCTTCACCAAAATTATAAATAGCTTTTGATTTCTTCTTTTTTTTCACTACTCTCGGATGATTTGGTGAGCGGAGAAGGGGGCATGATGTGTTTTTAGGGAAAGACTGAGCCGAGGAAGTGGGACGCGTTGTTTTCGGTTGCTAAGTTCTTTTGAATTTCAAAGCTTCTTTTAGTTGCTGTAGCTTTTATTTCTTTTCGAAACTCGGCTCATATTTTATTCTCGTCTCTCTATTTTATCAGCGTAACTGGCCAGGTCATCGCTCTTAGAACTGGTTGAGGTGTTGGAACTCTGTGTGTTCTTAGCAGTGGGGACTTCTATCCGGCGCTCCTCTCTAGCTTTGCCAACGACCAGTCATTCACCTTCTTTCTTTTCCGTAGCGGTTAGAAAAGGCTTTTCGGATAATGTGGGCAAAACATTGGACCCAAAAAGGTGCTTTACCGCACCGGTCCTAGTCGTTAACATGGCCATTACTGGCGAGACGGAAATAACACACTCGACCAGAGGGGGATTTGGGTTGGTGGAAGCCAGAACTCCAGAAACCCTCTTCTTTGGTCAGGAAGAGGTGAGGTGCCCAGCCTCTCCACACTTTCAACAGGTTGGTTTGCGGCCGGATACTATGACTAACATTTTCTTGTCCTCTACGTCCAAACAGTTAGGAATATAGATGAATACTTTTTGGGCTAGCATGATTTCAAAACTCCATCCCCCGCTCAGATTGTCAGAGGAAGCACTGAGTATCCGCCCAAATTTTATCAAGTACGTTGATAACTGCTCTCCTATGAATTTTGTATACTGATACATGGTCCGTCGCCTGCCCTCACATTCTGTTCGGATTATGAAGTCTTTCGTTATTAAATCCAGACTGTAGTCGTCCTCAGAGGCGGCAGGCGTGGGTAGCTGTACATTCTACATGAAGTACCCTTTCTCTCCGATCACCTTTTGGAGATTAACCTATAGAGACGTCAGAGCTTTGATGACCGCTTCTCTAATGAAACTACAAATCTTTTTTGCTTGTCCACCATAAAGACGGACACAATTCTTTTTACAACTCTATATAATTCCTGGGAATCTACCAAAAGTCAATATTTTTTATAAGATGTACTAACTTTTGACTGTCTCCAACGATAGTGTTACGTTGATTATACACTTTGGGAGGAGTCTTCCAGCAAGAGGGCGATTCTCCATCCGCTTCATCAACGATGTTGCTGTCAGTGATCTTCTTATTTTTGGTTGCTTCTTGAGCTCTTGGTAATTTCTCAGTTCCGTCTTCGTCAGTGGTATTTTTCCAAACATTTTTCTTTGTCGGAGGTTTCTTGGCAGCAAAGATATTTTTCTTAAAAAAACAACTTTTGTCGGCCATATTTTAAAAGTTTCACCCTCTTTTTAGTGTCTTTTTTCTTTTAGGCCAAAAGAAGAAAGAAAATGAAAGAATAATTGATTGAACAAAAGAAAATAAACAAGAAGCGATAACAAGTAAGATTACGACACAAATAAATGAAAAATAAAAGCTAACAATAAAAAGATAAAATGTAAACGAAAAAACTGGGTTTACCTGCAATCAAAAATATTTAACAAATAAAATAAAAAGATATACAATTAAACTAATTATACAATTAAAAATAACAAAATCAGAAAGGGAACAGATTGAAAAAATTGAAATTAAAAATCACATGGAAAAAATATAAGGTTTACCTATTAAAACAAATAATATGGCGGACATAAACTGAAAAAAAATGAAGAGAAATGTAATGGTCGAGATCAAATATTAATCTTTGAATAAAAAGGTGTTAAATACCGATTTTACAAACAAACAAATAAGATTATAAAACGCAAGAAATGTTGAAATAAAAACACTAATATAAAAGCTTTGTACTAGAAAATTACAAATATAAAAAGCCGAAGAGGGTGAAAGAAAAAATAAACTGAAAAAGAATAAACAAAATAACAAAAATAACAAAATATCAAGACAGAAAAGTTAAAAGAACTTAACAGAAAATTTTGTAGTCCTAAGTGTAAAACAAAACGGATAACTTAAAAGTGGTCTAGTAAGAAAGGTCTTACAGCGTCCAGAAACCCGTCACATATATTCAAAGCAGTCAACTGTCTAGTTGCACTCTGTGTTTCGAAGTACTCTGAATACAAGTAAAATATATGTATTCAGGACAGAGCCATTAATGAAGGAAATAGATCATACTACATTCTCCTCTACCTTATTCACACAGAGGAAAGAAGTCATTGAACCGAGTCGTCATTCTTTGTTGTCTGCAAGGCCGTGGTGGATTGCCAGAAACATGATGGGGTTCTTTCTCTTTCTTGCTCGAAATGGATTTAATCCTGCTGCGATTTCGTTGTCTATGAGTGACATGCTCGTCCTCTGAAGTATTGGAAAGTGGGTGCGCTCTTTTCTGAGAAATCTGTCCGTCGCCACTCGAGGAATCAGATCTCAAGAATTCCTCATAATCTTCAGAAGGAGATCATATCTCTGCCTTAGTTGAACTGTTCTAAGAATAGCCCTCGCTTACGCCTGTGGGTCCCGATTCTTCTTCTCCTGGAACTATGTTTCTTAGTGAGATCGTGTCTTCCCATCCCTCCGGCTAACAGACACGCGCATATTAGGGTTGGCATCTCATAGCTCTACTTAATCCATTAACGATTTTTTTTTCAATCGCATGTCTCTTTTTAGTAATATCAGGCCAGGTTTCGAGAGCCATAAAGGTAGTGACGCTCCGGTCGAAAAAAAAATTTTTAAACAGGAGGAATCGCTCATAGGGTGTTGTGTTAGTGCCTGAGCATAGCAGCATTCTAATAGAATGCAGGGCATCTTGGAATAATTGTTCCCAATTCTCTACATCTACACCTTTATTAGCAGCTGCTAATTCAACTGTTTTTCATTTTATTCCATTATAACTCTCGCACTGGTTATTGTCTTAATGGTTATATGGTGCTTACGACTACTTCTTGCTATTGTAGAAATCGCCGTACGCGTTCGGACATGAAGCCTGTCTGCCCGAAAACAGCAAAAACTGAGCAAAGTGCTTGAATGAATGCTGTAGAGGATACATCTGGGCAGGTTATCTCGAAAAGAAACCGCGAATATTGGACAATTATTGTCAACATGTATTTGTCAAATGGCTTTTATGAACTTGTTTGTACGAGGGCGTTAGAACCTGGGTTTATTTTCAACGCAAGTATGGGTCTCTCTCTGGCCAACTTGGTGTGACCAAAATTCAAAGACCCTCGTGTCGAGTTGGGAATCTGTTTTGTTTGAAATATTCTTAAAGTAAGTCTTTTTTCTGCCAAATTTTAAACTTTAATCTTTACATGTTTAATTGGTTTTCTTTAATTTTTAATTTTAGCAGAAATCTCTTGACTGGACTTTTAAGTTAAAACTTAGTAATCCACCACCATGTTGTTGTTTTTTTTTTATTTTCAATTGGAGTAGATAGATCTATCTATCGCCCGGTTCACACTCCACCCACGTCTATTGAACAGGTTAAGAGGCTCATCCCTTGTTCCCTGTTTAGGATGTGATTTCCGGCTTTCTCTTTTCCAATCTTTTCACTATTACGTAGCCCCCTGCACATCAGTGGCGTTACCGCCTTGCTTGGGGTGATATGATTAAAAAAAAAGTCTTACATGAATTGGTAAGCTCTTTCACATCCTCTACTGAGTAGAGAAAGTTTCCGATTTTTTTTATGTGGACTATGCGTGTAGCACATGTGGGGCACAACTCTCTACGTAATCTCTTTCGTTCTTCCTTGCTAGCAGCCGAGTTATATACACGCGAGTGGGCGTAGATAGTTGCGTCTTTTTTCCTGGGATCTTACGTCGAACCAGGTTATCTTCTCAAGTTTGATTTTGGAGGTCGTTTTAGCATTAAACATGAATGAGACTGATTTTTGATCTGTAATTTTTTTCAAATAATGCCGCCATTTTATCAGCGATTTGACAAAAATATAGGGTTTTTTCACTATTACAGAATGCCTACATTCTCATCCAGACAGAGTTCTGGAGAAAAAGGTCATGGGCCTCCCTGGATATCTTAAAGAGGTGACTACCGTGCATTCTGAGGCGTCTGTCTCTACTACCAAAGGTAGTGTATGAACGAGTGTGGTAATGCCTCATTCGCTACACGTTAAACGTTTTCTTTGCTATTGAAGATAACGGCAATCTTGATACAGATGTTAAATAGTGGATTTTTTTCTAAAAACGATGGTATCCAATAAGAATAGTGTCAAGCATTCCTAATGCATGGCGTTGAGTGGGTAAATCTTTTGAGACTGGCAGGATGTGCCGAGTTCGAATTCCTGTTGAGTTCTTTGCATTACGCGCAAATACCCTTGGGAAAGGTATTAATCCGTGTCTTCTCTCCAGTTATTGGTTGAATAACTGGATAGATTGGATTCTATAGCATTGGCTGGCAACCAGTCTACCACAGAAAGCAATGGCAACCTACTGCGGGATAATGTTATGCCCAGTCAGTCATGTCTCTTTCGAGACATGATCGCCCAAGCATGTATCCCGTATGGAACTTAACTGACTGAGTTTGTGTAATGGGCGCAAACGTTCTGATTACCATTCACTTTTTCCGTGTTTCCAGAAGAGACTACGAAAACTTGAGCTCTCCTTGCTGAATGACTTGGTTCGATTATAGAACCTTTCAACTTATGAGTAACTTCGTTTTGGATAAATAATTTATCATTCTGCCTGTGTCACCTAGATTTAGTAGCTACGGATTTAAAATCGGGTATTAGATTATTGAAAGGTGATTGCTACGGCATTCTCATCTATGTTACACCTCAGACTTTAAAGGGTGTCTTAGAGCTTCTGAAGGGTATTTCTACTAATAAATGTGACGCAAGAAAGTGTGTCCTCATATTAGGTTCAACATAAATCCTTCATTAATAAACATCATACTAGTTGGTATAAGCTACCCTTTCTTTTTAAGTCAATCAAACAGTAACCCAGTATGGAAAAAGATGAGCTCGACTTTGTTTAGGCACGGGTAGATTCTCCGTGAATTTTCTTTCGCATTGCTTGCGTTAAGTTTTCTCTGATTCTCGTGTCGATCAATGCTTTTAGTGGCTGTTTGTTAGCCGTTGTCTCTATCGTTGTAGTTGATAGATAGCCAAGTGTATCCACTAATACTGGACAAGATACCGTTTCATTCACCTTTGTTCTTCTAGAAACTCAAGCCCAATGTACTTGTTTTCCTCATATATAGCATTTGTTCATTCTAGTGGAGCATAATGACCTTTTATGTCTCTTGCTTCCACAGAAAAAAATATGTTCATTTAATTAAGGCTGGTGCTTTTGGAGAGCCTAGTTCTTTATACGAGTGGGGAAGTGCAAAATAAGTGAAGAGATCGCTCACGTTACTCCATTTCTATCGTACATTTTAGAACTTTGTTTTGCTAAATCTAGTACTCTTGCCTGGTCATAGACCTGCTATAAAGTTAAGGTGTTATTTTCGAGTATTCTTTGATCAAAGGCTATTTATTAAGGCATTTCGTATCAATTCGACTCAATACTGTTCCCCTGACACCGAAGAGAATAAACACTCTTTACTTAGTTTTACAAAGTTTTGAAAAATTTCATCTGTTGAATCTGAGGGCAGTTGACGCATCGTAGCCAGTATTGTCTAGAGATAATTTCATTCTCTTTTTTTATATAGATCCTGTCCAGGGTTGCTAAAGCCTCGTCGCGGGAATTTCACAGAAGAACCATTTGTGAAATACTGGAAAACTTATGCTGAGATATATTTCGTGAGGTAGTTATGTATATTAGAACTTTCAATGCAGAAGGTAATCAAAAAGTTTATAAAAATTCTTCTCCAGTAATGTTCGATTTAGGCGTCATACGTGTTGGGGTCAATAAAAAGTTTCTCTGGACAGACTAGATTAACCATTATTAAACTAGTTAACAACGAGAGTTCATTAAATTGTAATAGAATTGTTAGAGACAAATCGAATTGGCTTAAATATAAATCAAAAGTGGGATGTGATACAAGGCCAATTTTATCGTGGGGCATTTCGAGTGTGTACACTCGGGTAAAATTCTTCTTAGACCCCGCATACGTGGTGTCGGGTTCTTGTTTGCTTTTCCCATAGTCTCGTCTGGATTTCTTTTCGCCCGAAGGCAATGAGTGCGACAAAGTCAGAGCTTTGATGAACTAATATTCACCTACCTCCCCACTGAGGGTGTATGTAGCACAAGGCCGAATGGACGAGACTCTACCCTTCAGCGGAGCCTCGTCGGGGTTCCTCTATACACGAAGGTAGAGCGCGACTAAAAGAGCTTTGAAGAATTTTGAATGCAAACAATATAGGCATTCAAAACCGATCTGTTAACGCTGAAAATATAATCTAAACCACATGTGAGAAAATAAATTTATTTTATTTAACAATATATCATTTAAATAAAATGTGTTGTGCGTTACATTCTCCTATCCACATTAGGCTACGATATTGATATTTTTATATTTACAGAAACTCTCACTTAGACACGTTCACACACAAACACACACACACACAATCACTGACACAACTGTTTCACCCGCGAGACAGGCTACTTTTCATTGTTCTTATATGTGCAAATTCATATCATAAATGTCTATTGTCTGCGCAGGTTTGTCTATTTTTTTTCTTTATATCAGTGTGTGCGCATACGTGAGACAACCATAATATTCAATTGGCATTTGACTTTTCTGCATTAATAATACCTCATTTTATGACATTGTTTGCAGCCTTTTCATCAGAAAAAAATACTCAAAGTTCTGAATCTCGATTCCTTTGAAAAAATGCATCATTTATACTAAAAATGTATGAAAATGTGTCCACTTGGAAAAGGTTTATTAAAGGTTTATTATTTTTTTTCTTACAACATGGCGCCCATTTGTAGATGAAGCTTTTAAAAGAACAGTTAATTGCTTTTTTCTCCTTTTGACAATTAAAAAAAAAAGAAACCTGACAGACATTTCTATATCCAGTTCACAGACCGTGTATAGTCTATGGTGCCTTTGAAAATTATACAAGTAATTAAACCTTTATTCACATGCACAAGTTTCCAGTTTCGTTTAATAATTATTTATAGAATATACTTGTGTACATGCCGACTTTTTTTAAAGAACAAATGTTTTGAAAAATCGTTGCGTAAAGAAGCTGACCTGTATTCGATTAATAATTTCCTTAGCTTATAAACTTTTGCAAGTGGGTGTATTTAATCGATTCTACACGAGGAAGAAATATGACTGGTGGTCAATATTTAACGTAAATCCACACACAGTTCTATGTGGTTAGTAACAAACAAATGTCCAGTTTCTCTAGCTTTTGCTGCAGGCTTCGAGCCGACCATATCGATTAAGCCTGCCTCTTTCACTAGAATGGATAGGTGCTGCCTGCAAGACGGATTCTTTTAAACTAGGCCTTCGTTTATTTTTGACTGTCTCGTCCGAAGACAAAGCGGGTGACTAACGACCTGAATAGCTAACAAGTTATCTTGTGAATTTTAAAGTCATCGTTCAATTTTCGTTTTTTTTTTTGTTTTTTGTTTTTTGGGTTTTTTTTTAGGCGAGCTTTTTATTACAGAGCTATCTCAGCCGCAAGGCTTTAGAATTTAGAAACGCTATCTGCGTCTGACACAAATAACAGTAGCTGGAGATAGCTAATAAACATTTAAAATCACTGCGGTAGGAACAACCTAGAAGGTTAGTTTGTTTAGAATTGCTTCGCAGCTATAATATTGCCTTAGACTGTCCCTGTCAACGTTTATTTGTTTGATAAAAAGCTTTTAGGCTACTTCGACAAGGAAAGCATTCAGAAACAAATAGTTTTTTTTGTTGTTGTTGTTTTAAGATCACACATAGAAAAACATATTTCTACATGAAGATCGCAAAAACGAGCAAAACGAATTGGCTCAGATACATTTGGCCTGGTTGAGAATTGATAAACGTTATCTGACACGAAAGTAAATAAAATCATACAAGTTCAATTTATATTCAATTGCTTTCAAAAGATGCAAACGTTGATTTCAACCATGTTGATTCTATCAAAATTATTGCTTCCAAATAATTACGAAAACTCAATAATTTTATATATAATAACAATTTGCAAAAATATAAATCAACATAAAATAAAATTTTATTATTATGATTCTTAAAATCTTTCCAGGAACAACGCTTTTGTTTCCAACATAATAAACCAAAATTTATATCTCAGCTGTTGATGGAAATTCTTTTTAATCAAGAACATTTTTATTGTCAATTGCATCGTTTGTTATGAGAGTTGTATTTTAAAGATTTCTCTATAACGAGGTAATCAATTTTATTTTGGATATTTACTAACCATAATCTACTCTGTAACACCACCTGCAAGTGAGATCTAAATCATTACAATTGTAATAATCTGCTAGATTAGATTGTTAATCATTGTCCTATTATGAGCCGAGCGAAAGGATTTTCAATTCATCGTAGAGGATTGCCATTAAGGTTCAATAAAATAGAATATCTAGGACATTTTTTGTTTTCATGAACTACTTAACCCTTTCTTGGCATTAACCACTTTCACTGAACTAGGGCACTCCTAGTTATTGACAAAAATCTTGTCAATTTTGGGCGCAAAGATTCTATGAATGATTACGTGATCATAATCAACTACTTAAATTGCAGTTTAAACAGGTAGAAATCTGAGCTCTTTTTGCATAAAACGGAAATATCATCACACTTCATTTACATGCTGGATATATAATTGCTCTGTGACACGTCTATTTTAGTTTAGCTACTGAAAATCATAAATCGAAGAAAACCGGTCAAATTACTCTAAACAAATGTTCTTAAAGATTCCAGTTGTATTTTCATGTAAGTTTCTATGTAGAAAGATGTATGTATGTATGTATGTATGTATGTATGTATGTATGTATGTATGTATGTATGTATAAACATATTTATATATGCGGAAAGGTATATTTGGAGAGTAATTATTCATCCAAACAATTGTGATTAAACAGAATTCACAAAGTATGTCTTTAATTTTTATTGAGTTTTTCTAATTTACAAATAATGTGTTTTGTATCTGGATAGAAACTGTGGACAAACTCTCCAAAGTTCATGCTTGTGTTCTTGTTTTCTTCAGGTACTTTCGATCGTTTCAGTCATTTTCAAGAATCAATGCGATGTTTTTCTGGTAGACAAGATTTTGTCTTAAGAATCATTGCAGTGACTATGAGTAGAAGTAGACGTGTAGTTATGATGCAAAGATTGTTATCGTTGTGAATGTATAACTGGCATATATATATATATATATATATATATATATATATATATATATATATATATATATATTAGGTACCTCCATTACATCACAAAAAATCCAGTATAGTATGAATTAAAAAGGTTCAAAACGTAATAAAACGAACTGTTTCTGTCAAAATGTTTATAATATTATTAAGAGGAAAGATCAAAGTAATTTTTATTTATTTTATAATATTTTTTAATCCCTTTTAACATGTTTAAAATTTTGGCAGAAATTTTTTTTTGATTTGAGTTAGCATTTCAGAAAATCTTACGACTGTTTACAAAAGTAATTTTTTTACGTAACTCACTTTTTCGGTGACAAACATTAATTTTGAAATTCTCGCAAAAATCAAATAATTGTCGGATTTTAATGAAACTTTCAGTACTTATTCACAAATGAATAAATTATTTTAAAATTATTACTTTTTTTTAAATATTGATGAAAAATGTTTTTAACCCTGTTACATCCCCTCCACGTAAATTCATAAAATTTTAATAAGTTTTAATTTCTGCAAATTATGTTTTATTAGTTAAATGCTGAACTCATCGGAGAATATAAATCATCTATTTTTTTTATTTAAAATTATTCGGCACTATCCGAAAATCTGCTCCAAAAAGTAAAACAAAAAATGCAATAAAACTCTGATATAATTTAATTTGATAAGCTTTTAATTGCTGGAATAAATAATAATAATGAATGACATTATAGCCTGAAGAAAAATTTTTGTTTCGATTACTAATAAAATTTTAAAAGAATTGTTTACATTTTTTATTATTATAATAATTCATAAAGTTTTAAAAATATTTTTAAAACCTTTTAAAGAATTGTTGTCCTTTTTTTTTTAGTTAAGAATTGATGATTATATTGTCTATCAAAAAATAAAAAAATTAATAAAAATTTTTCACCCCTTTATAATTTTAAAATAATTAAAAAATATTTTTTTGTGTGTAAATAAATATGTTCATTTAAGTACGATGTTTCATAGGGGTCATAACAAGTTTCCATAGGGGTCGTATTTATTTTAGAGGTTTACAAGTGTTTTGGATTATTCCCCTTCATGGAAAATGACAGAAACCGCACTTTGATTCTGATTCAAGTCTCTTCAAGATGTTTATAAAATTCAACAGCCTATTTTGCAAGTCATTCCTTAAACATTTAAAGCAACTTTTACATTTTAATTCCTAATTTTCTGATTTTGTTTAAAAAAAATAGTAATTGTGAAATTCACAATTTGTAGAGGTACCTAAAAATAATATGAAAAATAGATATTAAAAATAAAAATTAACAAATACCATAACATTTCATAAGTTATTGAGTTATTTCTGCCGTTATTTTCATTCTGTTATTAAATTGTAAATTTTTTAAAAGAATGTTTTATATTATTTTTATTTTTCAACGTAAGCCTACAAAGCTAAACTAACTAAAATTCCATCAAATATTGTATAATTGCTAAAAACTGTGTTAAATTTCTAATTTTAACATAGTTAAAAATTAAAAAAACGATTTGTATAAATAAGATTTATACCAAATTTGTCTTCCATACTTTTGGCCGGATACTAAATCATCAGTTGTCGGCTGCTTCTAAGGTGCTGATAAGGTGTTGACAGCTGTGATAATACGGCTACCGTAATTGAGGAGTGCTTTTTGAAACATTTTTCAAGCAGTAAGCAAGTAATTCTTGTTTCAAGTCAACTTAAAGTAAGTTTAATTTCGGTAGTTCGAAAAAAATAATGTGTCAGCGAGGTGTATTTTATTTTTGTAAGATTTTTTAAAACCGAGAATTGGCTTCTGTTTACAATCGATGAATTCTTTTGATTTCGATCAATATAATTTCGGTTTAAAATACACCAGCGTATTTTGCTTACTGGAATTAGTAAATTTAATCCCTTGGCCTTCAATTAAAGCTAATTTTAAAGCTTGGAGATTACTTATTTATTATCAAAATTTCATTTTAAATTTAAATATAGAAAATGAGTGGCGGTACCTAACAAGAGAAAACTTCAGCACATAATTTAAGGGTTGTAAACCTAGAATTTATTTCGGCAGTTGTAAAAGTGCTTGGACAAACCGGGAAATTATTTCGGCAATTGTCAACCTTCTTGGTCAAACCGAGAGAAAGTCAAATGTTAGATTTAAATCGGAATATTTTTTAAAGAGGGTAAATAGGTTAGGTAAAGGGAAGTTCTGTATACATTTAAACCAGAAATGTCACAAAATTAAGAATACATACATCAAATCACACACACAATACAAACACAGAGAATAAAAGTTCCCTACACCAAATCACACATAGACACAAAACTTTAAAGGGGCTGAACTTAGTTGTCAGTTAATCTTGATTAGCTTAACGAATAAATAAATCGAATACACAAGGTTGTCATAGCCGCGTGTGGTAATGGGGATATGTTCCCACTATCTATAAAATGCTCCCAAATAATAATAACTTTTACCCACGTCTATTGAACAGGTGAAGAGGTTCATCCATTGTTCCCTGTTTAGGATGTGGTTTCCGGCTTTCTCTTTTCCAATCTTTTCACTATTATGTAGCCCCCTGCGCATATATATATATGCTTCAAATAATAATAACTTTATATATATATATATATATATATATATATATATTTGTGTGTGTGTGTGTGTGTGTGTGTGTGTGTGTGTGTGTGTGTGTGTGTGTGTGTGTTAAAATGATGCGTAGTGGCAAAATTACTGTTGTTTTTTTTTTCAGTAGTTTACTGGTGTATTCTAATGCCGTCTCTTCAAAGAATTCAAAGATGCTCTCATCCAATGCAACCAGATAGTGAGCCTAGATGTGGTGAGTCTGTTTACTAAGATACCCATGGTGGAGGCACCATCAGTAGTCAGGGACAGACTGGCTTCGGACTTATCCCTAGGAGAATGTATCACCATTCCACTAGATAGCCTAATGGAGATGCTGACTTTCTGCATATAAACAACACACTTCGGATTTGGTTCAGACATATATAGGCAGGATGAAGGCTTAGCAAGGGGATCGCCATTATCACCCTCTCTGGCTAACATATACATGGAATACTTTGAAGAGACAGCATTAGAAACCACAGTTCAAAAAGCTAACTCCCTGGCTGAGATACGTTAATGACGCCTTCATACTCTAATCAAACCAGGAGGAGGTCCAGACGCTACTGGACTATGTGAACTCAATAAGACCATCCATACTGTTTGCTATGGAAAGAGAGAAAGTGGCAACAAACTGGCATTCCTGGGTGGGCTAATAACACGAACAGAGGTGGGGTTCAAGACATCCGTATACCGCAAGCCAACATTCACCGGACAATACCTCAACTTCAACTTCCACCACCCACACAATGTAAAAAAGGGGTCGTCCGCTGCCTTCAATATAGATCAAAAGCCATAAGCAGCGACCCAGTGTCATACGAACAGGAAATGGTCAGTACAAGTGGTACCCTAAAACGAAACAATTATCCAGTGTACATGACAACAACTCCAACATACATGGAAGAGAGGGTGCATAGGATAACAACTCTCAGAAAACAGCCTCGGTCTGTCTAGCCTATGTGAAGGGGTTATCTAAGAAAATACCAAGGATTTGTGGTCCATATAACATCAGGTGACTCTTAAGAAGTGGTTCTACACTTCGCAGGTACCTCTCCCGAGTAAGACTCCCAACAGAGAAGGACATGACTGTATGCCATTCCATGTAGCTGTGGAAAGAAATATAAAGGAGAAACAGGCCGACCAACTTAAGGTAAGGCTACAAGAACATCGCAAGTCAGTAACACGAGGAGAGAGAGATAAAAATAAAGTAAAAATGGATTACTAGACATTAGGTTTATAAGTCCTAAAAATTCAGTTTCGCTCGCCTCTTATGTAGCCCCTTTTTTTCTTGAAAAAGAGAAGATGATGTATTTCATACTATTTTTAGTATTTATTGCCAAGTGGATAATTCGACATGAAAATAGAATGGTTCTTTTGTTTATAGTGCACAATAACATGTGCATCAAATGAACTGTTCTGGTGTTCAGTTTTTGTGCTCTCTTCCACATACTAGTCTCTTTCTCTTATTGGCTGGCCGAGGCAAATGCTTCTTGGCTGCCTTTTAAAATTTTGCAAAGTAATAATAACAAAGAATCATTCTATTTTCATTTAGAATTATCTTCTTGGCAATAAATACTAAAAACAATATGAAATACGTCATTTTTTAAAAGAAATTGGAGTGGCCTAATAATTATGACCGGAAGTATATATATATATATATATATATATATATATATAGTGTGTGTGTGTGTGTGTGTGTGTGTGTGTGTGTGTGTGTGTGATATTTAAATTGCACCCATTTTATAATTTTAATTTTTGTCGACTGCACAGTAGAGTAGGGTCAGTTAAGCATCGTCTGTGCGAAAAAGAACAACATAAAATGGCATGCTATACTCCTTGACATTCGCGCCGAAGCACTAATACAAACAATTCGGAGTGTTTAGATATTAATTCGAGGACAGGTGCAAAGGATTCGAAAAGAGTTGGATGACTACATCCCCTCTTACATCCTGGTTACCTAACTCCCCAAATTTCAACCTTCTTGATCATTATGTTTGGGGCGCAGCTGAGCAAGACACCAAAAGAGGTAAGGATTATGGCAGCAGTCAACAACTTGCAGAAGATTCGGAAGTCGACTGTAGGCCGTGGTTGAAGCCAATAGCGATTTTATTGATTTTTTTTTTTTACCCTTTAGTACTTCAATATATTTTTGTGTAATTTTGTTAAATATATCTATTAGAATGAGATGTCAGTGTTATTTCTATTTTTGCGGAATTTAGACGACAATTTATCCTTCGCATTCTCCTTATCTAAATGGGCCGTACACAAAGATATATATATATATATATATAAAATAATACTGAGATTCCATTTCAACATTTGCGCATTCGTCTGTATTTTCCTCTTCACCTCTCAATAGAAAGGTTTTTGTATATTTCTCTTTTTAAAGGTATCCCTTTCTTTTTCTGTCTTTTTCCCTCACTCTTTCTCTCTTTTCATTCTTTTTCTCTCTCACTTTTTCTTTTTATCTATCTGTTTATATATCTATCTGTGTACGTGTGAATTTGTGCATATGCGTGTTTCTCGTGTTTATTTAAAGAACTCTCGAGTTGCCTTCTAAGGCAACGCATCCACAGATATCCACCGGAAGCGCAGACAACGTATCCAAATCGCGACTAAGCAGCTTTGCTTGCTACACACACTTTTATTGTTCACAGCGACCGAAAGACAAACGAGTCCGTTTATCGATCTGCTTGGTCGATTTTTAAATTTTAGCGTTAGTTGCGTTGTTTTTGAACTACTTTAATAATATCTTCCAGGCTTTGGGACTTTTATCTTTAGATTTAGATGAGATGACTGCTCAAGACATCTAGTTATGTCGCAAGCACTCCCAAAGAGTTCATTTAGGGAGGACTATCTGTAGTATTATATGAGGTCCGAGTTTGTGGAGTAACATTTGTTAATCGTATACTTCGTTCCCAGGTGCCAAAATGAAAATCTTCGTTAACATATAGTGTAAGAAAGAAGAGAGAAAAATGGTTAAAAAATAAATAAGTCGGCTAATTTAAAAATAAGATCTTGTAGGTTAAATTAAACTTTGATACGGGAATATCAGATACTTTTTTATAAAAAGAATTATGATTTCAGAAAGTGAATGAAAAATATTTCTTTGATAAATTTTTTTATGTTTTTACGGTATTGCTCACTCAATACAAGCCCGAGAGTCACTTAAGGTAGTGGATAACTGAATAAGGTTCTTGTAAAGGTGTAAAGGAGCGAAGTAATACGTGCATATTATGGAAATGTGTAGGATAAATAGTAGCTGAAGAGGTCGATAACAGGGATTGCTGACACAAGACTTGAAGAGGTTGATTGTAGTGATCGCTGAAGCATCCTCTTGGGAGTTTCATTCACAAAGTAACAGTTCTGCAGAAGAATTACTCTAAGTGGAATTTCATCCTTATGCAATTTCATTAGGAATTTTTGTATTAAGTTGATTCCGTTAAGTCTATGCAGAAGTTCCCAGTTTTAGATTTTTTAAACATTGAATATTATACACATTTGAAAACCGATTATTCGATGTAAACTTCTGCTCATATCTAATAGTAATTTTGGGGGGAAGAATTAACGCATTTTTAATAAAAACATTTAGTATAGAGGAGGAGGATAAATTGAAAAAATATCAGATTGGTGGAGTGGAAGACCAAGTAAATGAAGAACCACGCAATTGGTTCATTTTCTCCCGGCAAAATTTCAACGGATATATTTATTTCGCAGTAAATCTGCAAAAATTAAGTAATTACTATAATTCTTATTGTATGACGTCTCTCCAGAAATGTTCCAGTCATTTTGACTATCTCAAGAAACCAGTTGTTCAATTTTACATTTAATTTGATTACTAATCAGGGAGAACTTTACTGCGCATGTTTAAACAGGATATTCTTCCGTAGTGTTATTTAGTTAATTATGAGTGAGCTTGCGTACTGTGCGACCGTTTTAATCCTCACTACGAGGAATGAAAAGTGCATGTTTGCAAAAAAAAGAAGGTAGGACAACAGCCAACTAAGTACACACGCACATGCACACACACACACACATACACACGCGTGTGTGTATGTGTGTGTAGGTGTGTGTGTGTGTGTTCGTGCATGTGTGTGTGTGCCCGCGTGCGCATGCGTGTGTGTGTTCCATTGCAAGCAGTCTACACCGACTGAAAGTTTAAGGCTGATTTTAATGAGAGTAAAAAAAACTGATTCCTTCATCCTGATGATAAACTGGAGTCTTTAATGAAACATAATTAAATACGATCCGTTCTGGTTGTTAAACAAAACTGAAATAAATCTAAAATACAATTGATAAAATGTATATTTACTATCTTTATTATGAGTAAAAAATGATATTGGCAATTATTCTAGTGTATCAATAACATTGGACATTAGTATTTAACGTCAAATAAAACAGATATCCTTTGTTACTGGTAAGTTTACGAGTTTGAATTCCAGTTGAATTCGTTGCATTCAGTTACGCACAAATACCCTTGGGAAAAACATTAATCCGTCTCTTTTCCCTCCAGTTATGGATTGAATAGCACAAAAGACTGGGTTCTGTAGAATTGGTTGGTAACCATTTTACCGCAGAATAAAAAAAATGGCAACCTTCTGCGGTAAAATCTTCTGCCTAGTCAGTCATGGCTTGAAAGAGACATGATCGCCCAAGCGTGTATCCCGTATGGCACTTAAATGACTGACAGACGTTTACAAGTAGGAAATAACTCTGAAAAGTAAAAGAATATATTGTAAAAAAATTCTTCTGTGATATTCTATTTTGAAAAACTAATGTTTTAATCGTCTGGGCATTAATAAGTATAGACATTATGGTCTTAAAACGAACGGTTACAAACGATGATTTTTGCTATGCAGAATAAATCTATATAACAAGAAAAGATGTAGAACACTCCTTTCTCCATAAGAAATATTTTCTTTATTAAAATCATAATATATTTATAGATTCCCTTTGGCTTCATAAGCATGTATGCCAAATGTAAAATGGTTAGGATAAATATAATGAAGAAATAAACTCCATTTGGTCAGGATTTGAAATTGTTCAAGGTTTTTTGTTTTTGTTTTGTTTTTTTTAGATGAAGCCTTTTCTCTGCGCGACAATTTCGTATCCGACGTTTAGAAAAACGGAAACCCTCTAAAAACTGAACGTTTAGATGATAAAAATATTCTGTCCTCAAAGATTGTTTTATTATTAAAAATATATATCGTTTTGAGTCGTTTTTATTAATAAAATCTATATAAGTAATTTTCTTGTCAACCTTTAAGTGATTTAATCTACCACTGCGTGTAACTGAATGAAAATACGGAAAAAAGTCCGATGTTACCCGTTTTATACCTCGAAATAATTTCAAAGAACAAAATGCGTGAGGATTATTAGCCTGATTTATTGGCTTGTGCATCATATGTTTTTGGGGCTTTTTGTGTTGCTTTTTCTTTTTATTTCTTTTTTTTTTTTTGCTATTAGAGAAATAAACTAATATTCAATATCGTCTTAATTTATTCGATTCACTTTAAATATTGACTAGGTTCACTGCAGAGACATTGCCCTTTTCAAATAATCAATTTGTCTAACCTCTATACAGTACCGACACTTCCTTTTGTATGTGCAGTCTCTTCAAAACGTGAACGTTCATGTCTCTTCACAATTTCCTGTCCTTTGCAGCTCTTAATACGTTTCTAATTATTTTTCTGTTAACCATTTATACACATTCGGTAGGTAGGTTATGTGCTGTTTCCGCGTCTCTAATGCCTTCTTCATTATGTATCCTAAAAGTTCCAACTGATTCCATCTGATTTTAAGCGTGTATTATTTTTGTTTTCATTTTCTCTAAAACTTTGTCCGCATTGTTTGCATATTCAATCCATCATCTCGGCAATCTTTTGTAGAACCACATTTCTGTAACCTTAAGTCTCTTCTTAATCCTAGATTAAATACATTAATAAAATGCAATATAAAATATCAGTAATAAAATAAACTTTAAGGTCAATCACTTACTCCTTAAAGTTTTTCATGGACAAAGATATTAAGGTAGCGTTCATGAAAGACGACTGACTAAAAAGGGAGATATTCTACTTCAGTTCTCGCTTCCGGATAATTATCACATTTATCGTGTTGCGTTGTTTGCTCTTATTGATCTATATAATTGATCTATAGTGCTGCAATAAAAAAAACAACCAAACATTTCACATATCTCTGTGCATAGATCAGTTATAACAAATTTAGTAAAGGAGAGCAAGGAAATGGAACATAGAATGCGTTGCGCAACTTTCATCTAAAACTACAAGATACTATAAAGACCAAATATTAAACTAAGAATTTGAGTGAGATTCTTAAATAGCTTCATCAAATTTAGACTGTGGAGGTTATTCATAGGTCCAACTCGTTCCAAAATGTCTAAACTATCAGCGATATACAAACGATTTCTCAGCCCAATCATTAAAAATGGCCTCTTGAAGAGTATTGTCATTCGTCCGATTTCGTAAACGGGCGCAACAGACTCACAAAGAACGTTAACCAATAACGAGACCACCTCACTTGAAGAATTTCAACAGCAGCAAAAATAAAAATGGATAACACATACATCTTGAAGAAAAAATAATGATATAATCAAGATGTTTACTTTCTACACTAACTTAAACAAAAGCTTAGAAAAGTAAATTCTACCAATACTAAAAATAGCGATAACAACTCGTGGACTTGAGATACCTATATTTCTTGAAAACCTGTTTAAACAAAACGATTTTGTGAATTTCAATGTACAGTAGCGCTAACTTTTTGGCTAGTAAATGTCGACGTTTCCTTATCAGAAAACAGATAATGTCATCATTACCATTTAGCTTTGACAAATGAAAATATATTTTGATACAAAGCAGTCAAACCCGTAAAATAGGATCTTGCACAGAAAAATAATTGGAATTGTGCTGCCGGCCACACTACCAAATTTGTTAGCAGTAGGCACAATTTGACTTCGTGAGTAAGAACTGACCCAGAAGTACTTAAAATAATTGTAACAATAACCGTTTTGCCATGTCTCAGATTTCATAAATTGTTTCGCTGTAAGAAGCATAAAAATATTATAGCAAAATTTGCTTTAGTCGTAAATCTGTTCACAGAAATTTTCAGCATTCATTGAGAAATATAATTTGTATCGAGTTATTGTTATTATTGTTAGATTTGCTCGAAAGGATAGCCAATCCGTGTTGCTTGCCAAGAACATTTGTTTTGTTTTTGTTTTTTTCCAGAACCCACTTGTGGCTTATACTGGAACAATGCTGAGAAGATTTTAGTTACAGTCTCTGATCAGCAGTTTGAACAACACCACTACGCTCTAACCCAAGTATCGATGACTTCCGAACAGCCCCGTCTACCTAATTTCACACACAAGTCTTGGTCAATCTATGGTATAGTTTTCTGGCACTTTCTAGAATCACTTCCCCAGACCGACAACGTCAAGAAGTCACCTTTCTAACAAATCGATTCTGTCGAGATACTAACCCGCCTTTCATGGTCGGACAGCGAAGCATTCGAAAAACTGACCCACCCACAAAATGCGAGCGCTCGCGCGCACACACACACACATATACATGCGCATACATACGCACACATACATATATATGTATATCAGCATGTGTGTGTGCACGCGTCTGATATGCATGCGTCTGCCGAATGACACACATTTTTGCAACAACATTTATCGTAAATAATCAGGCCGGTAGTAAGTATATAAAAATATATATATAATGTTTTATTAAAAACAGAATATCTACTCTATCAGGAGTATCGATTAAAAATAATATTCAAACAAATAATTTCAATATGTCGGTTGTTAAAACCATTTCGCCAATCTTCGATATATATATATATATATATATATATATATATATATATATATATATATAAGTAGGCTGCTTTAAAAGTAATGTAGTCGATTTATTACGTTAGCTCACGTGATCACTAGTAGCTATTGCTAGTAAGGTATAAGAAATTAGAGCTTCCTGTTAATAATTTGTATATTTTTTTTATTGGAAATGGCTATCTGGGAAAAGAGTATCAGACCTGAAATCCTGAATGAAGCAAAGTTGTATTATTGAATTCTTCTATGCAAATATTAAATGTACCCATTAGTCTTCATTGACGCATGTTAAATATGGATGTGTGCATTGTTAGGAGGTTGGTAATGCATTTCGGCAATGATGTCATCGATGTGTGTGAGAAGCAATAGTTTGATTGTCCCTGCACGACTGCCAACCAAAATGAAATGAAAAACCTTTTGTACCTCGCGTTGTGACGGTAACTATGTGGAAATTAAGTATTTTGTAGATAAAAGCTTTCTCTCTTCAATGCTGTTATTGCTCTCCTTGTGTTTCTGGTGCAATTTCGAGGGAAATAAATAGAAGACATTATTCCCGAGGCATCTTTCGTAAAATAATATTAATTCTCTCCTATTTATTATCAATTCACTTATTAATGAGTATATAAACGTCATTAAATTCAAGTCAAAATACTTGAATGGAAAGACAATAACAAATAATCTACTTTTCATACAATTTTACATATAACAGTATAAATGCTTGTTGGTATTACATTCTTATAAAAACGTTAACCTGTATGACCAAATATTAAAGAAAGAGAGAGCACGCGCGAGAGATATGGAGAGGGATGCATGTATTTTCGTCTGTCTTTCTTTTATTCTGAACTCTGCGAAAGAAGTGCTCAATTAGCTTCCATTATTATTTTATTCCTTACATAAAGAATCATTATACGAAACCGACAATAACGATATATTCATCTTCCTCTTTTCGACACTTTTCCCTTTGCTCCTCCACCACGCCCCCTCGCCATTTGCCTGTTCGCTTTTTACAGGGAATGTATTTTTAGACTCTTTGAATTGAACTTCATTCATTTTCACCATTTCTGAATTTTGAAACAAACAAAAAATTTCTTTTACTTTGACAAAGTAAGGAATGAATTTGAATCATTATTCGTCTTGAGTCGATTGCTATTATTATTAAAATGGTTATTATTGGAAAGGCGGTTAAGGGGTTGACTGAAGCATAACCTCGGAAAGCCATGAGTCCACGCTTCTCTGGATCCATGTGAATTAGAAGTGAGAGAAAAATTATTATAATTTTTGCTTTCTTTTTTGTTTTTGTTTTTGTTTTGTTTTGTTTTTGTTTGTTTGTTTGTTTTTTGTTTGTTTTTTGTTTTTTAGTTTTTTTTGTTTTGTTTTTGTTTTTGTTTTTTGTTTTGTTTTTGTTTTTTTTTTGCTGCACGTACCTTGTTCCATTCTACTCACTGACAATGTCCTTTAGTGAACAAGAACATCCTTAGCGGATATTCAGACATTGGTGAGCAGTGTGGAGGGAGCTGGTTAGGTGCTCACATCGAGCCTACGATTACACCCGGTCATTGTACTGATGATGATGTAACCCAGGACAACCTATTTCATTATTCATAGAGAGAAGATGGAAACCATCAAGTAATCCTAATTATCCTAAGAGATGCCACAAAGAAGAATTATTCGCTATGATTCCCCAAATATCTGTATAGCTCATGGGACCGGAATTAGATTACAGTAACTAAATGCACCAATATTTCTGATGGCTGTCGTTCAGAATCGATAGACAGCAATCGTTTCAAATCCATAACACTTTCTTCAATATCATTGCAGATCATAGAACAAAAGTTTTTTGCAGGGTTTCAATCTTTCCAGCCCTGCCCGCCTCACGATTTGGCAAAATCTTTTCTTCTTGGACAAAACTAAATTCTCTGTGTATTTTGTCTTTGGCTCTGAAATCAAGGGATATTCCCCTTGTACTATTTCTGGAAGCATCCTCTCATAATCTAGTTTACAGTTCAATTTAGTTGTTATGTTTTTACTCTCAATCTGATTCTTGAAATATTATTCTGATAAGTTTAATCTAGTATTTACTGTTTAACTTTTTGGTACACTATACACTGTGCAGACCTCCATGAGCCAACTCATTTTATAGTTCACTAATAGAAGGCTTAGCCAATCAGAAAGCTCAAAAAATTCAATGTGACGTGTATAAAAGGCGGCCATACTTTTCCGAGTATTGGAGTTCAAATCCGATTCTGGAGAGTGTCTGAATCGAAAATGGTTTTTGACGTTGTTTCATTGAACAGATTACGTGCGGCAAGAGGATACTCTTTATCCATATACTATGACGGACATGGTCAACAGATGCCAAGAGGATACTCTATATCCAGGAAGGTTGTCAACATTACCTTCAATCCCTTACTTTGTAACCATCATGGACTGTTGTTACTATATAATATACATTCGGGAGATTGATATTATATAGTATTATAATCAATACATAAACTGATCCCTGCATTTTATCCATAAATTATGACGAATGTTACCAATATTTACTCCTGTTTTATTCCAGGATTTACTCCTGCTCGCAATTCTCTGTTCAGTTGTTTCCCTTTCCATTTGTCTTGATAGTGCCGAGTTCTTCAATCTTCTTTCATGTCTTCTAAGTTTGTCAATTGACGCAATTAAGCTTTCTAAGTTTCGTGGCGTGTAGTGTACTCGTATTATCATCCATAAGAAACAGTTATTTTTATTTTTCACTTCCATTGAAAGTTAGTCTATTAGTACTATAACTGAGATAAAGAGCGTTCATTTAAATTCTATTATCCAAGCTAGCAAGGACTCCGAATAACGTAATTTGTAATGCTGTTCAGTGCACCAGACTATTATTATTATTATGTTGTGATTTTTCATCATATTTCGATTTCTGCTATGGTCGCACGACCTACCAAGTCTGCAGGAATGCCTAAGGCAGATAGTGGTGTGGTGTTATGGCTCCATTTCATTTTTTTCTCCCCTATCATCCCTAGCGTTAAATAGACAAAGTTCTCCTTAGTGTGTGGGCTGTACTTAACGAGATAATTTTTTGTATATATCTTAAGCTGGGGTTTCCAGGGATTCTTTCAATGTGTTGTTTTGTTTCATTTTTTTTTATCATTCCAAGTGCACCTACTATCACTGGCACGATTCTTGTTTTCAATTTCCACATTTTTTCTATTTCAATTTCCAGGTCTTTATATTTTGACAGTTTTTCGAATTCCTTGGTTGCTATGTTACAATCCGCTGAACAGGCCATATCAATTAATAGGCAATTTTTTTCTTTCTATTTTTTAACAATAATATCCGGCCTATTTGCTTCAATTTTTCTGTCTGTGTAGATGGTGTAATCCCATAGAATGGTGACATCTTCTATTTCTGTAACCGGTGATGGGTGATGTTCATACCAGTGTTTGTTTACAGATTTTCCATAGTGTTTGCACATTGTCCAATGTAAATATTGCCCCACTCTATCGTGACGATTTTTATATTCATTTGGGACAAGTACAGAACATCCTGAGATTAGATGGTCTATTGTTTCTTGGTGTTTATCACAGAACCTGCATTTTGGATCCACATTATTATGTATAATATTTGCCTGAAAGTTTCTAGCGAAAAGACTTTGGTCTTGTGCTGCAAGAATGAAGCCTTCAGTCTCAGACTTTAATCCAGATGCACGTAACCATCGATGGCTATTAACTTTATCAACATTGGGTTTATTAGCACGTTCTAGATATTAGCCATACAGAGATTTGTCTTGCCAGCGTTGTTTCATCTGTTCAAGAGCATTATCCTTGGCTTTCTTTTTCATACTTTTTACCGCACTAGTTGGTTCTTGGCTTCTGTGCTGCTTTTCTACAGACTCTACTAAATGTAAATCTTGTTTCTATTTACTGCCTTTTTTCATTATTGAATATTTTTCTTTCTTTCTTCATGTTGCTTGACTAATTGTATCATCCAATCCTTTGTTGTTTCTATGTATGTTAGTAAGCCAACAGTTGTTGTCTTGTATGACAATTCTAGCTGAATAAGACCTCTTCCTCCTTCTTTATGGGGTATGTATAGACAGTCTACATCAGCCTTTGGATGATGCATTTTATGTTTAGGAAGGAGCTTTCTTGTCTTAGAATCCATTCGCCTGATGTCGTTTAGAGTCCAGTTTAAGATGTTGAAACTATATTGTACAACTGGGATTGCAAGGCTATTAATGGCCATAATTCTGTTCTGAATTCAATTCAGTTTTTAATATCAGTCGTAGCCTTCAATATTACTCTTTATGTATTATTTCTTTCGTTTTTATGGTGAATTCGTTTACTCTCATTTACACCTAGGTACTTATAAGCCTCTTCTT
Source organism: Ascarosepion bandense (assembly GCA_037127315.1). Taxonomy (NCBI): domain Eukaryota; kingdom Metazoa; phylum Mollusca; class Cephalopoda; order Sepiida; family Sepiidae; genus Ascarosepion; species Ascarosepion bandense. The sequence goes on along the minus strand of JBBBDQ010001465.1, from coordinate 827,972 downwards.
GCTCTAAGTCTTTTATGGTTACAGCAGGTTCTAAGCTAACTGAGGATGTTTGCTGTAGGGATCCTCCTAAAACTGTAGCATTAACACGCTTATATAAATTGAATTTAATTCCAATGTCTTCACTGAAGCATTTTACAGTTTGCAGAAGACCTCCATCTCATTGCCATTCTTAGCATACAACTTTAAGTTATCCATGTAAAATAGATGGCTTATTTTCTTTTGAGCTATTTTATAACCACATTCTGTCTTGTTAAGTTAACTGGTTAATGCTATTAATGATATGCAAAATAGTAAGTGAGACAAAGAGGCACCTTGAAATATACCTCTTTTGATGTTTTTTTTTTCACTAGACTTATAGGTCCCATTTATATGATTGAGGTAAAGGGTAGTTTTCCATATCGACATACATTGTTTGATAAAATTGATGATGACGAGTGATACCTTGTACATATTTAAAGTCATTAAGATCCAGGAATGTGGTACACTATCAAATGCCTTATGATACTCTATCCAGACAGTACTAAGATTTTTCTTTGCATTGAAGCAGTTTTCCAAGATCATCCTATTAATAAGTAATTGGTCGTTACATTCGTAACAGCCACAAGCGGTATTATGCGATTTCTTTCCAAGAAAAAATATGCCTGCTTTGTTAAAATACATGTTAATAGTTTGTATGTTGTCGGAAGGCATGTAACTGGTCTGTAGTTTTACGGGTTATTTGTGTGACTATTCTTGGGTAGAAGAAATGTAATTCCTTTGGTCATCCATGCAGTAATTTTAGTGGGATCGTCAACCATTTCTTGAAGTTCTGTGGCTAGTTTTTTATGTGCAGTATTTAAATAATATAGCCAAAAGTTAGGAATTTTATCTATACCTGGAAATTTCCAATTGTGTGCTTTTTTTAGTGCAAATTTAACATCCTCTTCTGTAATTCCAGCCCATGTCTGTTTTGGTTTATTTTTGATTCGTTCTATCTCTTGTGCAATCCAATCTTCTTCTTTGTTATGTTCTTTAGGGCAAGCCCATATTTTTTCCCAGAACTGTGTAACTTTTTCCATTGGGGGTGGGGGGACTGTCACTACCTATTTCCCTGTAAAATTTCTTTGCATCGGTTTGAAAAATCTTGTTTTGTCTGTAGAATCTTGATCTTTTCTCATAGCGTCTTATTCTTTGAGCCTTCAGTTGTATAGTTTGCTTTATTTTTCATAGTTGATAGGACTTCATTTTCATTTCTAATATTGTATTTTCTTTCGACTCTTCTGTCTTTTCTAGTTCTTATATTTATTCCTCTTGTCAATTCATCAAGTACTGATAATTCACTTCTAAATTGTTCGATTTCTTTTTCTATATTTCTTTTCCAAGGTGGATTTTCATGTCCGCGAGACTGCCTTGTTTTTTAATTTGATGTTCAATTTTTTGTTGCTGCTAATCCTGATGTAGATATTGCTTCATTGAGATTTATATGAGTGTCTTCTTTATCCAAAATTAATTTGAGTGCTGCATTGTAGAGCTTAATAGTTTCGAGGTTATGCTTTGCTGGTTGTAATTTTGGGAGTTGTTCTCGTTTCTCCATTGCAATATTTTGTATTTGACTTATATGGTTCTTGATTATATGGTTCTTGATTTCTTCCTTGACTTTTTGTATACTGTTCTTGTTTTCGGTAAAATAATCCTGTTCAATGTGTTTTTATTATTGTCTTGTAATCGAATCAGATCATACCTTTCCAACACTTCTAAACTTTCAGCATTATCTTCATAGTGATTTGTGTGTATCTTGGTCTCTACCGTGGCTTGTGTAATGTTACTACTTTTTTTTCTGATTCCGGTTCCCTTTCATGTTTTGTTGATTCGTCTTTTCTGGTTGCAATTCTTTTGTTCTTATTAATTTCAGCCTCTGTCAGTCGGTTATTTTGCATGATGTATTTTCGTACATTAGCTAATTTATTTTCGTCAATGTACTTTCTATTTGTTTATCCAACCTTTTCTCACCAAATGTCATATGTTTGGTGAGTGATGTTTTTTTTTAAGTTTGAGTAACGCTTCATGAAATGCAATTATAACGACGTTGTACTCCTCACAAGACCATTTTATTTTTTCTTTCTTTAAATTTGCGGTTATGGATCTAGCTGGAGAATTTTCAGGGCCATCATTTTGATTATCATTTTTTGTGGGGGCCTGAAGATTCATTCTTTGTGTAGGAATTTGTTCCTATGGCAGATTTTTTGACCTCAGGTAGGTTCCCACCTGAAGGACAGGCTCCTTGTTTATCCACTGGAAGAGCCATACTGGACTTTTTATTTCTGTTTGTAATTCTCCTATTATTCCCACGAGTAACGCACGGGTCCAAAAGTCCACCCAAAGTTGCCCGGAACGTTGGGTAACGGTCTTTTACAAACAGGGTACCGAAGCCTGTCGGGGATCGTTTGTGACCTCATAACGCAGTAGCCATTACTCTTCGACACGATTAACACCTTGAGTTGCGGGTTGTTGTTCGGAGTTTTCCTTCTCCTAAACTGGTTTACAGAGACGCGATTGGAATTCAAAGATAAAGACGCTGATTAAAAAAAACTTGGACGTAACAGCCACTCAACGAAAGAAAACATCACTACACTAGGGTATTTTGTTAAAAATATTGTTCCTACCATCACTAGTTCTTGTAAGAAAAATAATTAATTTAAGTTTACTACTGCTGTGAAATTTAAAAATAATAATTTGTTCACTCACTGTATATTCAGTTATTTTTCATTAAAGTATTCGAAAATAGAGTTATAAAAAAATTAAATAAATAAAATGAATAAATAGATAAAAATAAATAAATACGTATTCTTTCTAAGAAAGAATATCGTAGAAATTGTATCAAACTGTTTTTCATCGTATTTTTCCTCTTGTTTTGTTTTTTGTTTTTAAGAAAAATTATCATAGTTTTTAAAAACATTATTTCGAAATATTGAAAATTAAAGGAAAATTAAAGGAATAATAAGAAAACTAAGTGATGAATCTATTTAAAGAAGAAACAGATAAATCAAATAATATACGAAGAAAAATTCATGTTTACGTTAAAATAGTAAAACAAAATTTTATATATAAAAAAAATTCAAAGAGAAAGATGCTGGTTAAAAAAACTTAGACGTAACAGCCGCTCAACGAAACAAAACATCACTACACTAGAGTATTTTGTTAAAAAATTTGTTGCTACCATCACTAGTTCTCTCAGCAAAAATAATTGTGAAATAAAAAGTAATGTAAAAGTAAAAGTTGACATACGTGTAAGTTTATTACTGCTGCGAAATTTAAAAATAATAACCTGTTTGCCCACTGTATATTCAGTTATTATTATTATTATTATTATTATTATTATTATTGTTGTTGTTGTTGTTGTTGTTGTTGTTTTTGTAATATTGGGATTAAAGATTACTTAGCCACATCATTTAATATATCCACTCAATGATATACAAGGAAATATTCCAGCCATTTTGAATATTTTGAGAACTGGTTGCAATTAATGAGCATGTGTACTATGTGACACCCGCTTCGTTTACAATAATCGAACGAGTAAATTCTTCACCACGTTTTAGCAACACGTCTCATCACTCAAATCTTTGCACTGACAATTGTTAAGTATTCATAAATTCTTTAAATGATTATTAAGGCACAATTAAAGTTTCATAAATCATGATTTAATGCAAAATTCCAGCAATCTACTTTGACATTTTTCTGGATTATACTACAGAAAAGATAGAAGAGTGATTTTCGTGTACCTTTTCCAAACTTTTTAATTTTTCCTATTTCTAGACTGACTAACACGCAAGCATAATCTATACTGCAATTTAGCCCATACTTGGGTCTAACTCTATTCCTAATCTCAGCTCTGTTGTGGTCCGGATTTTGTGAATTTTTCATATTTTATCTTTGATGATTTGAAGTGTCATTTTTTTCTGTATACCATCGATGCATTCTAAACTTAGATTTATTTTCATTTCATTTTCTCATCAAGCTAGTTTAGTTCTCGAACGAAGCTTGTCTATCTGTAATCCACAATATCAGCTTCGGATGTGAAGGAAGTGAGAGACGAGGAGAATAAAAAATGGTAGTCATTGTAGATTTTTAATTCACTTTTTATTTAAATTTTTTATTGCTACTTCAGATATTTTCGAATCTGTCAGATTTGTTAAACTGACGTTATTTTTAGTGTTTGATTATTTTGTTAATTTTTTTAATCAAGAAAACATTTTCACGTTTTCAAGTTGATGCGTCATGACAAACTACTTGTCCCGCCCAGGATCAAAAACGTTTTCATCCATCACGTTTTTCACCTCTCTCATTCTTTCTCGATCTCGCATATATATATATTCAAAATGTGTGTATTTAGGCAGCAAATTTTATTTTATACATGTCACATTAAATAAATTGCAAATATTGTGTCTGTTATTTTTAATAAAATCCGTTCATACTTACGGATAATCTTCCGCATATTATAATTGAAAATGTCAGAAATGAGCTGTATCATTGACAGATGTTATTATCATTTATTTCTCAATGTACCTAAGTACTTGTAATCTCTTTATCGAACTCTTCTATGCACAATAACTACAAACAGGATGAAAAAACATAAAAAAATCTCATTCATACTAATATATTCTCCCGTTAATTCTAATGAAAAATTAAAACTAATAATATATTATAAAAAATAGAATACTACCAGTTTAATTATCCGTAATAACTCCTTTCCCACCAAATGATGTGTTACGTAAAACCAACATTATGTATCAATTCGAATGTCCCTTAGGAAAATGTATCTCAGACAAAAAAAACAAAAAACAAAACAAAACAAAGCAAATATATATGTTAGATTTACAACAACTATATTAACAAGACTTCTTACATGAAACATGTCTGACCATTCGTCCATTTCTAGACAACATTCATGTCTACATTCACAATATAGAAAATAATGATTGATAACACAACTATCCTACACCAAGAAAACAACAAAAGCAAACTACAGATTCTTGAGTCAATATTCGTAAAAAAACTTAAGCCGTCAATTAATAGAATCAGCTATGAATACTGTAGTAATGTTCTAAAATGTTTGTAAAAAAAAGGTTTTTCATGCTTTAACATGTGCATAACCATGACATTACAACATATAAAAAAATTCCATTTTGATAATTTTCACGTTGTAATGAACGCTAAGCAAACGTCAGTCGTTATATTTGAAGCAGAAAAAAAATTTACAGTAATTTTTAGCAACACAGTTTTGCGGTTATTTTTTGTTACCATAACTTACACCCCTGAAGTTGATCTCGGAAGGAGATTGAAAGTACTTAGGTACATTGAGAAATGAATGATAATAACATCTGTCAACGTTACAGCTCATTTCTGCCATCTTTCAATTATAATACGCATAAGATTATCCGTGAGTATGAACGGATTTTATTAAAAATAAGCAGACACAATATTGTCAATTTATTATATATATATATATATATATATATATATATATATATATATATATATATATATATATAAGAACGAATAAATGAATAAGGACGAAGAAAATAATTGGAACACTCAAAACATTAATTTAGAACAATGATCACTATAAAAAGAGAGCAATTAATATTTATTATTATTTCTTTAGAACATGTGCAAACTACAAACTACTACAAAACTGTACATTTTGTTTCGACATTGAAAAAACAATGATTCATCAAGTAGTTAAAAATGATGGCAATAAACGGTTTATATATTAAAAAAATATTTTTTAAATTACCACTTCCCTTAATTTTCGGAATTTTAAAAAAAAAATATTTTTTATATTTATTATAGTTATTTTTTTTTTATTGTTTATTATTTTTATTATTAATTTTTATCATTTTTTAATTATTTTGTTATATATCTCATATCTTATATTTATTATAAAATTTTATAATATAGTTTTATTTGCTTTATTTTATTTATTTATTGATATTATATTATTTTATTTTAATTTATTTCAATATTAATTTTAATTTGATTTTTTTAAATTTTTATTTTAATTTTAAATTTTTATTTTAATTCATTGTATTTCATCTTTTCAATTTATTATATTAGGTCTAATGAATTTGTATATTCGTATTATGCTTTTTAAATATCTTTTATTTTGCGTTTTATGAATAATTTTCTGTTTGTGTATGGGATTTCATCATTTTTTTAAATGCCAAAAGATTTAACTTGAAACACTGTAGCCGATGTCAATATCTGTCTGCAATTCACTTCCAGACAAAATTTAAAATTTCTCTCTTTTGGTCGTTTACATTATCTCTCCCTTTTCTTCCCTCTCTACATTTTCTCACTGTTTTCCTCTTTATTTTCCTCTTCACTTTCTACTCCTTCCGTATATTTCCTTTTCCTCTTCCTTTTTCTTTCTTTATAGAAATAGAATTTTTGTTTTTAAAAAAATATCAAAAGATTTGAACCCAGACACTGTGTAACCGATGTCAATATCTTTCTGCAATTCACTTCCAACCAGAATTTAAAATTTCTCTCTCTTAGCTGTTTTTATTGGTTCTTTCCTCTACATTTTCTCACTATTTTCTTCCCTTTCTATTTCTTCTGTATCTTTCTTATTTCCTTTTTCTTTTCTTGATTTCTCATCTTATTTTCTGATCTTTTCTTCCTTCTTTCTTTATTTCCCACCTTTTTTAATATCTTTTAACCTCGTACGAAACAAAAAATCCAAAAATAAAGGTGTTTTAATTTTTTAAATAAGACGTTTATTACCATAATCATTAATTACCTGATAAGTCATTGTTTTTTCAATGTCGAAACAAAATGTATATTTTGCAGTAGTTTGTAGTTTGTACATGAACTAAAGAAATTATATATATATATATATATATATATAGAGAGAGAGAGAGAGAGAGAGAGAAAAGAGAAAGAGAGAGCTTATGTTTCACAAGATGGAAAATATAATAAGCAGTTAATAGGAGAGTTTTGTAATTTGCTTGAAGCATTGTGTATATAAGGTGTATGTGTAGGTATTTGAAGGCTATCCCTGTGCGTTTAATAAAAAAAGGTAAAGGAGGTATAAGAATTAAACCTTTAATTTTAGCAGAATAAAAAATTAAAATTCTTCTTCTTCTTCCTCCTTAGGGTAGCGGCTCTGGACAAACAGCACTTGAAGAGTTTCTTAAACGCAGCAACATTTCAATATGGAGTCGAATGTTTTTGGGACTCCGGAAGTCACAATTAGGCGATTCAATTTTGTTAATAAGATAACCAACGACTAGCCAGGCAAGTTCTCTACGCCACAAAAAATACTTCAACAATTATACCCCGTTAATATTGAGATAAAAGGGGACACCGAAAGCCACAATTAGGCGATTCGATTTGGTTAATGGAAAAAACAACGACTAGCCAGGCGAATGTAGGTTCTCTAAAAGTAGTTCAACCATTATATCCCGTTATTAAAGTGATAAAACACACACGTCGGCTGTACGAAGATGGGTGCCAGCTAATGACTCCTCCAAATCTAGGGGAAAACACAAAAGCTGGTTTTGCATTACGCAGTCACACTGCAGCGAAAAGTCTGGCGTCCTTTCTCTCTGGGCTCAGTTCTGCCGAGTGCTACTGTCCGTCTGCCGGTGGAAGTTCCTTCGGGGAAAATCGTCCTGCTTTCTCACCAAGTTACGTGTCCTCTGATTGGTCAGCAGCGAAAGTACGAAGAAATTGACTCTACCTCACAAGCGTCTGTTGCTTCCCAAAAGGGGACGACCAAATAAAATCAAGGATCGATGCAAGTTTAAAAAGTATCACCTTTTTAACCAAAATAATTCTTACAAAGGTGTTGGGTATTAATAGTTTCGTTTGGAGAATGAACTGCTTTATGAAACAAATACGTTTTATTTAGTGTATCAATCTTATAAAGTGAAAGGAAGGGACGAGGATCGAAATTATAGTTTTAATTAAGCAATAGTCTTTATTCTTATAATCTTTGCTTGTATTTCCTCCGAATCTTTACTTTTCTTCTCTTCTTGACTTTCTCAGCAATCAACCAACTGGCAAAAATCCTGAGTGGGATTAAAGTTGAATCATGCATAGAGGGGGGGGACTTTTATAGAGCTGCACTGGATGATCTTATTCCAGTCAACGGGACGAGTCTCTAGGAAATATAATCGGAGGTTTTGTTGAATATCCGTGGTCGAAGAAAACAATACAAATAAGATAAACAACCCAGCGCAGGGATTTTCTCTTCAACCGCAGCAATATAAAAAAAATATAAACTCTGGTTACATTGAAAAGTTAAATATACAGAGACGTTCGTTATTTACCTTTAAATTATGTGATACGATGCATTTTGATGTTAAATGTAATTTATCTAATTCAGCTTTTTATCGCTTTGTTTCCATTTTATTGTTATTTTTTAAATTATCACGAATTATATGAAAAAGACATGATCTTGGACGGTAAATTGAACCTAGAGATGAAATTTTCAGTAATCTTTTTAAACAATACGTTAAATACATATTTAAAAACAGGTTTTTTACTGGAAACTTTTCTTACACCTCACATCATAAAAGTTGTCTGAGGCGAAATTAGAGAAGGGGTCAACAGCTGAGTCGACATATGTACGCTTGGAATATTTTTTCATTCTGATATTCTAATATTCTAATTTTCCTTCATTCGTCAGTTGATTACTGTGAATTGACTCACCACTGAGAGGTTAACACGTCAGCAACTGTCACAAGAGTCTCGACTTGAAATTTCATTTATCACTTTTTCCTATCCTGTCAAGCGAATGACAGACAGACAGACAAAAAAGGAATAAATTTAAACATGGTTAACCACCAGTCTTCTGTTTGTCATTTAAATGCAAAAGGTAGGTATCACAGCAAAAATAGAACGACAAACTTACACGCACACGAGCGCGCGCACATATATATATATACAAACACACACACACATACACACACACGCACTATATATATTGGGGTATAGAAATTAACACTGCATAATGAGTAGCAGTTTCACGTCTTACGCGGCCATAAAACTATAGAGTATTCCTCTTTGTGTAGGCTTCATATTTAGTGGCAACCATATATATATATTTATATGTAATATAATAGACGAAGAAAGAAATCACATTTATGATTGCTTAACGGGTAAAACTGACAATCCCTACGCATTTCGAACGATTTATTTCGAGACAAGTTCTAACACTAGAATGAAGCAATCTATACCATGAACATAGCAACATATATATATATATATATATATATATATATATATATATATATATATATATAAAGTGGATAGTGAAGTCAATACAAAGCGGCGACAGTCTGTTTCATGCTTAAATGCAATCCTAAGGCCTGAAGATTGTTTAAAACGCCAACTGTTCTCTATTGACAAGATTTACTTTCTTGTTAATGACCGGAGGTGGTCAAAAGCGGCCGAACAAAAGCATTAGCTTTGTATTGTTTATCTACAAATTCCATTTGGATGTGTGAGCCTTGCTGCTTCTAGTTTCCCTGCTTTCTGAAAAGTTTCCTCTGTAGTTCCCTTTTTAAAAACTCTAGTGAGTCCTCTGACCCTTCTAACTAATGACCTATCATTCTTTTACCGCTTTTTGGCAAAGTGTTTGAGACTATTATCAATGTATGAAACGGTTCAGCATCTCACATCCAACAAATTATTTTTTGACAAGCAGTAAGGCTTTCGCTTAACCAGGTCTACTGCTGATGTGCTAACGGCCATTACTGAGTATATGTATCAGGCCCTTGATAAGAACAGTGAAGAAGATATCTCGAAAGCGTTTGATAGGAATTTGCATGATTACCTTCTGCATAAACTACAAGGCTATGGTATAACTGGACGATTGTTCAATTTAATTCAATCGCACCTGTCAAATCATAAAATGATTGTCGTTCTGTGAGGGCATACTCCCAAATCCGGGTGTATCTCAAGGCTCTATTCTAGGCCCTACGCTCTTTCTGATATTCGTCAATGATTTTCCTGATTTAATCAGTTCCCAAGTTGGCATCTATGCAGATGTCACCACCATATAGTCCCGTCTCAATATGAAATCTGCCAGGGCTGACAAAGTAGATCTCGCTCTGCTCTTAGAAAATAATTCTAAACTGTGATGGATTGTAGCAAGAAATTGCTCGTAAATTTTAATGTTTCCAAAATGAAGCTTCTCTCCTTCAACAGCTATATAAAAGCTTTCCTGCCTTCCATTAATATGTATTACACTACTCTCCCCGAAATTAACACACTACGCCTTCTCGGCCTCAATCTCTCAACCAATCTCAAGTGGAATGAATATATTGAATTAATAGCTACATCTACTGCTAAGAAGGTTGGATCGCTGTGCCGAGCCAATAAGTTTTTTCTCGTCAGAATCTATCTTGTAGATTTATAAATTAATTCCTGCATTGATTACTGTTGCCATATCTGGTCAGATGAACCTACTATTCATCTCAGGGTGCCCAACAAAATCCAAATTAGGATCTGGAGTAATTCGTCCGATTTGGCTGCTCGTCTTCAGCTACTTTCTCCCGACTGAATGTGGCTTCCCTCTGTCTTTTCTACCAGTATTTTTACAACTTCTGCTCTGAAGAGCTTTATTCCCTAGTCCCCTTCATGAGTTTACCTGTGCAGCTAAATTGGCAACTAGGTCCCACCCTTTTACCGTTAAAATAGGCAAAATTAGCAACCAGTTCTACTCTATCAGTTTCTTTTCTTGCAATTGCTACAACCTCCAAAAGTTTAAAGGCAACGTCAATTGTCACCTTCTATTTCCGTTTACTCCCACCTCTACCTTATCCTTTCTACAACTACAACTTGTATTGTTTACTTTTTGGTCTTCTTTCTTCTCTCATTGTAAACATCTGCGCACCAGTGGCAGTAATCGTATACATAAATTGCGAAAATATAATATATAGAAAGTTAAACAGGTAGATTTGATTGAATTACTACTAGCTAAATATACATTAGATAGATAGATAGATAGATAGATAGATAGATAGATAGATAGATAGATAGATAGATATTAATAAGCTGAATATATGACAAGATTAATAGAATAAGTAAAGAACCGGTAGGAAAAAAGTGTCTTTAATCTAATGTTTCACTTTAATAAGCTTCTTCAGAGATTTTTTTAAGGACGAACGATTAAAAAACTATTTAAAATTCTGAAAAGGTTTTTTTCAAAAATCCACAAAGACAGTATATTTGATTTCATTGATCAGATACATGTCACATGTAATAAAGCAATGGATGAATTTTTTTAATTGAGAGGAAAAACTAATGTCTGTTTAAGTGTGTGTGCCACATGTAATAAAAACACTAGATGTTTTTATTATGAAATTATGAATGTAAGTATATTATAAAAAAAAAGGGTTTACCACTACTTCTCCCACATAATTTCTCTTCTCACCCACCCCTAATCTAAATGGTCCTGTTTGATTGGCTAAGACGATTTTCCTTGACCAGTCAGTGGACACCCAATTTTCGCGGGCTCAATGCAAAAATCTTTCTTCTATCTTCCTCTTTTTTCAAATGTTCTAGCAAGGAACAACAGGTAGAAAATTTCCTCTCCTTATTTGAGGCTACTTTGAACATTCTAAGAGCCGTCTATTTTATTTGGACGTTAAAGAACATTTCATAGTTGGACGTCTAAAGCCGCAAACACAACTAGTTTTGCAAGAACTTTTCTTCTTTGTTATTGCCTTAACAATTAATACTTGTTTCTTTATCTCTGTCTTGTGTCTTTTGTATTCTTTTTTTTCAGCAATTCCAACTAAATTCACCTTAATATGTAAGTGAAAATAATGCGTCCGAAGTGTATTTAAACTATAGACGAATTGTGTGTGTGCATATATCAGTAAAATTAGTATGTGTGTAAATGACAACAAGGAAATATATTTCCGTCCACGATTGTACCGAAATAATATGTACACGTGTCAAACGATGGAAATAAAATGAGGGAATCATGTATGAATGTATGTATATGAGAGAACTCATGTCTGAATGTGTGCGTTTATGAGTTCGGATCTTAAAACGAAATATATTTCCATTTAAAATTCTAGCAAAATAATGTATACAAATATGAAGCGAAATTTTTATAAATAAATTTTGAGAAATAAGATGTTAACGGTTAGAATCTTTCAATTAAATAATATATATTAAAATACTAAATATCTTATGTAAAAAATAATTATAAAAACATAAGTAACATAAATACTATGTATAAATATTAAAACATATATATGATATGTCATGATATATCATTACAATATTCCAATTAAGCAATATAAATAAAATACAATAATAATAATAATAATAATAATAATAATAATAATAATAATAATAATAAAACTAATGGTGATAATAATCATAATAAAACAAAGAATAATAATAATAAATAAATATAATAATATATAATAATAGTGAGAAAAATATAAGTATATATATAGGGGGAAATAAAGAGAAATAGATAGAAAACATAATTAAATTAATTATGAAATAAAATAGAATTTAGTCTATATAGAGAAAACAATATTAAAATGTTAAGAATATAAGGAACTATCTTTAAATTATTTAATGATATCTATTGGTATTTTGGATTCATGAATTGTATATTTGTGAAAAAATGCAGAAGTAATGTAATGTTTAATCGCGTGTTTATAGTCAGTTAAGTGCCATACAGGATACACGCTTGGGTGATCATGTCTCGAAAGAGATATGACTGACTGAGCAGATGATTATCTCGCAGTAAGTTGCCATTACTTTCTGCAGTAGTTGATAGTAATGCTGTCAATCTGTTTTCAAAGTAGTTCCGCCGCTTGAAAAGGTTATGTTCTTTTTTAATTAAACTAACACTTGAGAAATCAAAATTGTGTCCTACGTTATTTCGATGTAATACAAGAGAATCGGAACAAGACTTCCGTGTTGAGTCAGGAGCTTGCGGGAAGATGAATGAAGGCGTCTCGGCGTCATTACTAGTCTGATTCCAAACATCTTCATAATAACCATTAGACTCGTCCGACTTTATCCGGATCCTCTGCATTGACCTCAGATTGACACTCAAACACTCTGAAATGTTCATATTAAAGCTTCCGGCGAGAATGCAAAGCAGTGCATCATGCTTTTTTTTCCAAGTTTCTGACGGAGTGGTAGATTTTCTTTTCTACGTTCAACTGACCCTACTATACAGTGCAGTCGACAAAATCAAAAACAAACAAAGCTTATGCGAGAAATGAATGGTATAATATGGCAACAAATTTTCCATCGTGTCCTGCAGGTGTGTGTCCGTAAGTGTGTATGTATGTATTTCATATATGTATATATATATTACATTTGACAAACATACACACACGCATCATTATAATTGTGTGTGTAACTTCAATAATTTTCCTAAATTTTAAAGCTAAAAATAACAACGATAAAGATACTCCTCTTGATAATGGCTAAGTGAAAAGTGTATCGCTGAAAGTGATTTATGTTAAATTGTGTAAACAAACTGCTTAGAAACCTGACTCGAGTTCTCATGTAAAGGAACCAGAAAGATCAAATTAAAAAATGAATTGTTTATTATATATATATATATATATATATATATATATATATATATATATATATATATATATATATTTAAGCAGCAAGTTTTTGTTTCAAGTATATTTCATTAAATACAGTCGACAAGGAAGATTTAACTCATTTTTCTTAAATTTTTGTAGCATCTTATAGAAGTGGGCGAAAGTGTATGAGACGATAAAAATTACGGACAATTTTAATATTCCTTAACTTCAACAAAACGGAAAAACGTTACGATGGTGAAAAAACTTAATAAAACTTATAAAATATTTTTGTTGGCCGTATTTAGTGAAAGATATAAAAACACTTTTAAGGCTAGATGGAATAACCATAAGTCTACGTTTAAACTAGAAACCTTTAAAAATTGAACGAAATTGGAAATTAAAATTAATATATGGAAAAGACCACGACAAAACGTGGAGTATAAAAAAAACCAGCCAAGCCTTACAACAGTGGTAAAATATGTAAACTGTGCCAGGAAGAAAAGTTGGCTATTATGTTGTTCCTAAGCAAAAATGAATTACTAAATGAAAGAACAGAAATTATGTGTTACCATACCAACAAAAACCTATTAGGATCATACAGTCATGGATGAAAGTGTTCTAAGACCTTTAAGAAACCTTTCCTAATTTAGAAAATTGAGCATTATGTCACTGTTATGTGAACGTTTTTAAAAAACGGTAAAATCAGTTATTGTAAATCACCGTAAGAGACTGAAAGGTAAAAACCGTAATAAATCCTCTCCACCAACTGATGTGTTACGTAAAGCCAACATTATATATCAATTCAAATGTCCTTTGGGAGAATGTATCTCCGACAAAAAAAAAAACAAATATATATGTTGGATTTACAACAACTATATTAACTACACGTCTTACATTACATTACTGACCATTCGTCCATTTCTAGACATCTACAACATTCCTTTCTACTCTCACAAAATAAAAAAATAATGATTGATAACACAACTATTCTATACCAAGAAACCAACAAAAGCAAACTACAGATTCTCGAGGCAATATCATTAAAACACCTAAGGCATCAACGAACTAAATCAGCTATGAATACTGTAGTAATGTTCTAGAATGTTTGTAAAAAGAACAGTTTTTTCATGCTTTAACACGTGCATGACCATGACATTACAACATATAAAAAAATGCCGTTTTAGATAATTTTTATGTTCTAATGAACGCTATATTTGAAGTAGAAAAAATTTACAGTAATTTTTAGCAATACATTTTACGGTTATTTTTGTTACCATAACTCACACCTCTGAAGTTCATCTTGAAAAGAGATTGAAAGTACTCGGGTACATTGAAAAATGAATGATAATAACATCTGCCAACGTTACAGCTCATTTCTAACATCTTTCAATTACAATACGCAAAAGATTATCCGTGAATATGAACGGATTTTATTAAAAATAAGTAGACACAATCTTTGCAATTTATTTAATCTGATATGTCTAAAAGAAAATTTGCTGCCTAAATACACAAATCTATCTATCTATCTATCTATCTATCTATCTATCTATATATATATATATATATATATATATATATATATATATATATATAATTCCTTTCCTAAAAACAAAACAAAAGATCGTGTCAAATTTCCAGAATTGAAGATGTCCCAAATGTAGGCAAGGTTAGTTCATGGACCTGGTGGTTGAAAGGCTAAAAATCCGTTCTTGCTTTTAAGACATTTTTTTTAATTCGTTATCATTACTTGCCTGAAGAGTTTTCATTCACTTCATGGGCGCCATCTACGTCTTATAAGAATCCCGGAGACTAATAATAAATATATTATAAGGTTACCAGTAAAGTATTTGTCGTTCTTTGATTGGCGTGGTAGGAAGTGATCACTGATCATGCAAATGAGGGCGTCACATGCCGGGAAGCAAACATTGCTTTTTTTTTTTTTTTGAAGCGTGTTCGCAAAAGGTTTTCGATGTCAGCGGGCATTCCTTTGAAAACTCACGATAAGTCATATTTCCTGTATATCTTTTTGGTAAAAAATCAAAAACAGCAAGTACTCCTTTTGCTTACTGCATATAAATGACCGGATGTGCGTTGTGGTGCAGTGGATATCTGCTCGGAATAAGAAATCGGGGAGCCGAGTTCTAATTCCTGTTGAATTCCTTGCATTCATTTACGCACAAATACCCTTGGGAAAGGTAATAATCCCTCTCTTCCTTCCAGTTATGGGTTAAATAATAGGACAGATTGGACAGTTTGGTTTCTATAGCCTTAGCCGGCAACCAGTCTACCGCAGAAAGCAATGGCAACCTACTGTGGAATAATCTTCTGCCCAGTCAGTCATGGCACTATCGAGACATGATCGCCCAAGCGTGTATCACGTATGGCAATTAACTGACTGGCATAAGCAATATTATAACAATGCAATGAACTTTTTTGTTTCTTTAGGGGGTTGTCATTGTACAAGACATATTATTGGCTCTTGTATTAATATCTGATTACTGCCAGCCCCATTTTCCCTGATTTTCAATGCAAATAACATTAGAAATAAATTTACATTATTCATATAATCGATCGAATGCTTAACCGTCCTATTCTCTCAGTAATGTTTATCTTAATTATTAGTCACTGACAATTTTTTCTTCCTAATTTTTAAGACTAGTAAAATCTCTATGAATGCATTTTAATTATACATGTATTTGATCAACACAAACTCATTTTTTATTGATTGTCCATGCACAAGATAATAATTTCGAACGTTAAAATTATTAAAACGTTACAGTAAAATATTTCCAATCCTGATGACTACTAGTAAGAAGTTCACATAAATATCTTGCTAACAGCTACTAGCATGTCAATTTTGGTGACAAACTTTTTCAGAAATGCATCAATAAATTTAAATTCTCGGCTAAAGGATAAATAAGGTGGACAGAGTAAGAAAGATTGTGTTGCGCCAATATTTCAAGACCTGCTACACACTTACAGTATCCAATTAGTTGTTATAATCAATCGATTTTTTATGGTACATGACAAAATAGAATATAAAAAAGGGACGAGAAAGAAAGAAAGAAAGAAAGAAAGAAAGAAAGAAAGAACTGCTGAACCAAAAGTTTGGATGAAATTAGGGAATAGAAGAAAAGAAATGAGAAATTGTCGGACGGATTTGAATTTGTTGCGAGTGACGTAAACCGACGAGAACTTCAAATGCCGACTAAATGAACGTAATGACGGCCAGATCAGTGGATTAACTAAATCGATTAGATCTGATTAGCAAATGTCAACGACACAGATGCACATATGCACACATAGGTTCGTGTATATTTATCATTCCTTGTGTGTGACATTTAGATCCTTCAACTTTCACTAAAATAAAAATTTTAATTGACATAACTAGCGATAACAGGGAAAAGCAAGTTCGTGCCTATTTCAAGAGAAGAAACACAAGCAGTTTTTGCGAAAATGAGATTTTCTGTTTTTGCAGTTAAAAATTGAATAATAAACTGGAAAACAGAAAAATAGACAAACGGTTTAAGTTTTCAATGTTTCAACTAACAAAATACCAAATTGCATATTGGAAGGGTGATAAACAATTCAAAGGTAAATGAGTTTATTCTCCACCGTATGAGTTTTAGATTGAAGCAGCATAAATATAGATTTTCACTCTCCTCACCGAAACCTATGTAATCCAGTTTATTTCTAATGTAATTTGGAAGGGGTTTAGAACAGGAATATCCTTCGAGAAATGTTTACAATATCATAAGTTCAATTTTGTTGCAAAACTTATCTAGATCATTTAGTGAAAATCGAAACCACTGCTAATGTCTTACGAGATCATCCCGTCCTCTGATCATTTACGATGGAAGAAATAAGATAAAACTATTTGAATATACGCTCTAATGTTTATACAGTATTCTTTGGAATCTAAGACGCATTTCGAAGAAGAACCCATATATTATATTGCCTGTATTTCGTTGGTATTTTCGAGACGAAGGGTTTTTGTGGTGGTGATTTATAAGTGATAAATTTTTAATTAAAACAAAGGCTGTCAAAGGGCACAAATATCCAAAATGAATGAACAACGCGAGGCGCTGAGTTTTATAGTTTTGCCGAATCTTCTATATTCTTCAGAATTGTCACCAACTGATTACCGTAATTGATGGCATACAGGCGTTTAAGATTGTCCCTATTTCAGTAAGAAATAGAATGTGGCTAGAACTTCATCTTATTTTCGCATGTAGCCAAATTTAAAACAAATTTTTTGCATATATTACAAATTTCAACAATTTGAACGAGTTTTAACTCAGAAAACATTTAACTAATCGGAAACCTGCAGAAGACACTGTTAAAGGGTTTTTTTAAGTCTACGCATTTTGGCGTTTTATAAAACTTTACTATCACTTTCTAAAACTTATTTTAATATCCTGGGTCATATATGCGAAGTTGATATATCTGGTAGGCTACTGTTTTCCCAGACACCTTAGACTATAGTGTAAGTGGATCTATTCAAACTCCATAATACTGTAATACTTAAGGTAAATGATGTTAAGGATCTTAAATCATATCAAATACGGTAGGTTCGAAGAATTCGGCATAAATTATATTACTTCTCATTAGCGATCTATGCACTTACATATTTCATATTTTGAATGATAAAGTTGCTTATACGTTATATTATTAAATACATTAACTTCATTATCGATAATTCACTGAAAGAAATAATCTTCAGAAATATTAGAAGAGAGGAAAATAGTAAGAAAAATTGCCTCCGATTTTACATTTAATTTGATACGTTTTTTTGTTCAGATGTATGTGTTGCTGTTCGACTTTACATGTCTTTCCATGTCTGAATGTATTTTTAATGATCCATAATTTGCCGCCTCCACCATCAACCTAAATCGTTATCAAAGTGATTTACTTAGATTAACGCCGATTTATATTCTCTGTGTCTCACTTGTCCACCCACGCATATGATCTGTCTATCCTAGTCGGTTAATACCTATTTGTCTATATAGCAATCAATATGTATCTACCTATTTATCTATTACAATTATGCATACCAATATATATCTATATTTGTCTACTAGTATTATAGGTACATTTCCTACCTTTGCTGATCTTTTTCGGACTGTTCACATCTATTTAATCTGCCCTTTCCTGTCTGTTCACACACACACACACACACACACACACACAGATAGATAGATAGATAGATAGATAGATAGATAGATAGATAGATAGATACTACCAAAGATTTGTAGTAGAGACTTTTGGCAATGTCTTTTATAAAAGTACCTTTTTGTAAGATTGCCATTGTAATGGCCGTGCGGACTACGCCAAAGCAGATGAACAAAAATAGATTTTAACATATATGTTTCATGGTGGTTAACTTCTACAAATTTCTTGAGTGGGATCGTTTTTACATATTAGGTATATAAAAGTTTACAGCGACACAATCGTTTTTTTAACTCTACAGACATCTAATTTCTTATTTTGAGTTGTAGGATTTTATTTTATATCTTGAATTTATTTTCATAACGGAAATTAATGTGAGTCAATAGAAATTTTCTTCGGACTGAAATAATTTTGCGAACGATAAAATCAAGTTCATTTTTAATATGCAAAGTATCTGTAAAATCGAAAGCTTTTCAGAAAAGATTGTTTATAAAACTGTTCAAAAGCTTCGAGTTGTATGTAAGTTTTCCTGGTTTTATCACTGGAATATGAGCGACGTAGATTCTTGGTAAAATCTACATCGATGATCTTTGAAAAGAGAAATAGTCCACTTTTAATAAGTCCTCATCATTAGCTATTTGCTAAGGATGAGAACTTATTAAAAAGTTTTATTAAACTTCCTCTACTGGAATTACGCATGCAATAGTGAAAACGTTCTTGCGTACATATCGAATGATGTAGGTTACATACCGAATGACAGAGATATTCAGATGATTAAGGGAAATGTTAAAACGAACAGAGATCATTACATACCTCGATTCGCTAGCATATGAATCATTTGCAAAAGTATTTGTCAATTGTCACCTGTTGCATGATGAAAAGTTAGGTTTGAAACCTTTAAGAAATCAGTCATATTCACTATATGGTATTTTAGTTCTATTTTTTAATAGATTACAAAATAAATGCCTCCTTACAAATATAAAGAATAAGTCAGAGACAAGAAAAAGAATACTGCTGGAAAAAATCAAAATCTTAAGTAAAATGAAAATCCTGAAAATAACGAGCAGTGAATGTCATGTAAATACATGGAATCTCCTCCTAGTTTAATCAATAAGGAGGCATTCGTGAGATAGGCTAGACAGTGCAGTGACCTAGTAAAAGAGAATGTATAATCGGACTATATGCCAGAATTAAGAAAACAAACATTGTCGTTCTCGTTGACAGAAAGCATAACAAAATTGATATATGCGCACAAGACTAATTGATATACTCACTGTAAAATATGATCATAAAAATGCAGGAAGACTTCAAAGGAACAGCCCTTTCCCTTGAGGAATATTCTGTTGTTCATGCAGGAAGATTGTGTGCTATTAACAAAAAAAATGTGTAAAATAAAGATAATATATTCGGCACAGAATATCAGGGCCAACGTTGGATCAAAGTAACTGCTTTGAGATCCTTAGCTATGTGCTAGGGACTCATTTTCGCGCGTTTATTCTCCAGTTCACAATAGAATGTGTTTTTTAGATCAGTTGCTAGTTTGACTTTATCAAACCGATCAAACTTACTATTAAGGCAAGAATAAATGGTTGTGTCATTATCATAGATACCGAGTTAAGTGCTGATACCATCAGGAAAGTCGTTGATGGAAATTAGGAACAACGTAGGCACAAAATGATGAAGCCCTGTGGAACACCTTTATTAATGCAAAACGATCTAGAAAAGTAGCCGTTCAAGTCAACTTTCAGGTCACAATTCGATAAGAAAAACTGAATCAGTTAAAAATTGGCCCAGAAATACCACAGCCTTTCAACTTTTCAAGAAAAATATGTCCAGCCATAATGTCAAATGCGATTCGATTTATCCAAAGCAACAGGCTTCGATTCGCAATTTTTATCTAAAGTTTTATAGACTCTTTCACTAACAGCCGTCAACACATCTGAAGTTTACCTAAAGAAGCGAAAGTTATATTGCTTATGTGAAAGAAGACCCGGTGAGGTGAGATGCGTAATACGCATAGAGTCTATTAGAGCTTTTAGTACATTACTAAAAGTGGTCGAAGTCTAATAGGCCGATAGTTGGAAGGGTCAGACAGTTCACAAGCGTTTTTAAAGACTAACTACAGAAGAAAATGTTTAACAAGCAAGAAAGCAAGAAGCAGCCAGGCATTTATTGTACAGTTTAGAGATAACAGAAGACGGTTCGGGAAACATTTCTTAAGAAATATTGCAGGAATTTCATAAAGTCTACGCGCTTTGAGAGGATCTCGTTGATCTTGAGATTATAGCAGAAATCAAGGACCGATTTATATGCATACCACTTAAGATTTCCAAGTTATACTGAGGCAAAGATATTCCAGATAAATCAAGAGTAGAATTTAAAAGGAATTTATGAGACAAACATTATGCTTTATCAATAGAAGAATTTAACGCCTCAAATTGATTGAAAAGAAAAGAGATAGAAGACTTACTATTATTTAAGACACTATTACAAAGCCGTCAGTAGTTACAAGATCTATCTGTGTTAGAAGCTATGAGGTGTCTCATTTGTTCTGCAAACAAAGACTTAGCCTCTTTCGGGACACGTTTACAATTGTTACGAGAAGACAAAAATAGAGTTTTGTTGTGATTGGAACAATTACTCTGAAATACATGAAACTTTCTGAAACAATGACTCTGAAGAAGGGATTCCTGTGGGCCATAACGACAAAACAGACTAGTGTAAATCAAGGAGAAGATTTTGGTTGCACGTGGTATTTCTTAAAATGAATAAAAGCATCGATGCCGACTTTGACTCAAGAAAACTTTCTGACACAGTTCTCAATAGGAAGTTTAATGATCCCAATCCAAGGGCATCTCGAAGAACGGCACGAAATGAATCCCAATCGGTACGCTGGTAGCAGAAATGTTTTGTGAACAGAAGCTTCCTTTCTAATAAACGGAGCAAAAGAAATATCAGTAGAAAACTAATGCGGGATCTGAATTGTCCAGAAAGCAGATTTGTGATGCTCAACAAGAGCTAGGAGAGGAGGTTATAAACAAATCGATTAAGAAGCATGCTGGTCAGATTATAAGGAAGACGAATAGGGAAATTCGCTATTTAACTAAGAGACTGAGAAACGGAAAAAATCATGATCTGAATACCAGCTACATCAGTAACATTATAAGATTTAAACGACTTGACACAAAGAGCATTAACATCACTGTTGGGGAGTCACCCCTTTTTTACAAATATAAATGGACTCGTCTAAGGTATACAAATGATCATGCCAACAGAGAACGACAGTGCGTAAAACAGTGAGTGTGTAAGGCAGGGCTTGTAACGCAGTGCTTGTCACAGCAGTTGAACCGCCGCTAGTTGGTCAGCAAGAATATAGACTTATTACCTGGACTTACTTCTTATCTACAAGATTGTATATATTTGACTCCCACTAACAAGTATTCCTAGTATTCCTGAATTCTACTAACCGTGTACAGGTTGTATATATCTGGTTCAATATACTTACATTTTTCCTCTCATATCTGTTTTGTGTTATTATTATATTGTGTGGTTTCTAAAAAAAAGAATCCACAACAATCACCAAACACGAAAATATCCGCAAATAAATGTAGAAAGAGAGAGGGGGGATTTTTATATTGTGAGCAATCTCCTCAGAAGGAGAGCGATAAAGAAAAAATAGATCGCTAAGAAAGTGCAATAACGAAAATAGAAAGAACATGAAAGAATTATCAGGGGTCTCAAGAAACAATTTTATTGCCATTGAAAGATTCTCCCGGATATAAATGCTGAGGATATGCATATGCATGTTACAATCTTTTCGCCGAAGGGAAAGATCGCCTGGAACAGAGAATTCATCGGTTCTAGAAATGACTCCGTGTCCAATAAATCCTTGTTGGTCAAATAGAGACTACAAAAGATTAATACCCTGTGCAAAATTCTACCTCGACTAACTTGTTATCCACTGAAAACTCAGAGCTCATTCTCTACCTAAAGCCTAAAACAAAGACGAACGTGGCACCCTGATATAACCTAATGATTAGCTTAAAAAGTAAAAAGATAACAGTATAATCTCAAGAGAAGTAGAAAACCATTGATAGTTACTAGAAGAAAAACCCCACATGATGCCCTATGTGAACATAAAAAATCCAATTCATTCTAGAAACTCCGAGAAACATTATAGACATCTCCATAAAAGATATACTTGTTTGACAAACTAAGGATGCGATTTAGTAGCACCACTTCAAAAAAGGCGTACTCGCTTACTATATACATTTTGTTCTTCTATCCTGCCCAGTTAAAACAAAAGACACCTCCCACACTCTCCGATGAAACGTCTGCTACTGGCAAAACTAATGATGGAACGATATCATATCGAGAAATCAACTTTGCGCTTATGTCGAAGACGACATGAGATTCTGTCAAACACTGAAAGAACTAAGCTCCAAATCCCCAACTCAGATCTGTCAGTGCGATAATACCCTGACTATCATCTTTTCTCCTCCTCATCAAATTGCCTAAGTTTGCTTAGTCTATTTTGGTAGGTTTTGGTAAGTTTTGGCTCGAGGCTGATGTAGGAGTTACCCTTCGGCAATTAGTCATGTACAGACTTGGGCGATCTCCCGTCTTTATCTTAAAGTCTTCTGTCCGAAATTTCAGTCCAATCTCGATCTTCGTGTCTTTAATTCGTTCCGCGCATTCGTTTTTATTGGTATCTGCCAAAAACTGGTGTGGAGGTATGAGATAACTGGGGAATTAGTATTTCCTCTACTTGTCGTCTTCATTGCTTTTGGTCCTGAGAAAAAAATTATTTTCCCAT
The DNA here is from genome assembly GCA_037127315.1 of Ascarosepion bandense. Classification (NCBI taxonomy): domain Eukaryota; kingdom Metazoa; phylum Mollusca; class Cephalopoda; order Sepiida; family Sepiidae; genus Ascarosepion; species Ascarosepion bandense. The sequence goes on along the minus strand of JBBBDQ010001465.1, from coordinate 804,422 downwards.
CTTGGTGTGGCACACTCGTCCGCCCGGCCGGTTGGTTGGTTCGCTGGTTCGAGAACGGAGCCTGCTGCGATGATGTCAAAACGGTACCAGTTATGTCGACGCTTTCGGGCCTTTGGTCGTGATGATCTCGTCAGAGTAGCTGGTCTTCAAGACGTCTATTACAACAACGAACTTACTGCCCACGCTGTGTTTTCATCTCAGAAAGTCACATTGTGCAAAGCCGATAGCCGTATTTCCAGACCGGACATTTGTGTACACTTGTGGTTAAAATAAAACAGTTACGGCACCCAAAAAATAAATAAATAAACGAATAAGTTCGAAGATGCCTGGATGAGTTACGAAAGAAAGTCTTTATAATAAATAAATAAAAAATATTAATTACAAAAGCAGACAATACAATTGTCGGAATGCCAGTTTACAACGGAGAGAGTTTTCGTTTAAATTTCAGCGCTTTCAAACTTCAAATAAAAATGTTCTTTCCAAGTTTCATTAAAAAATATCAGAGCTTTTCAAACTATTCAGCGCGGTCAAGTCTCCCCGTAACTTTTAAAACAACAAAGTTCTTTCGGGTTCTTATCGGAATTTACCGAATTAGAGCGAATGAGATGGCTAATGACTACGGCGGCGGCGACGGTGGGGATTATTTTTCCTTGCCGCTCGAAAGTCGCTCTCCAAATCTGATTTAAAAATTCTTTTCATAACAGCGCGAACTTTTCGTTAAGAATAATCAGAATTTTCAATTCTCCAAATAACTTTTAAAACAATAAAGTTCTTTCGGGGTTCTTATCGGATGCGCATTATTCGACATTAACTCTTTAAGTTAATCGGCGGCAGGCTTTTCTATATTTAGCCATAAGTTCTATGGTAGGCGACCAGCCGTGGATCGTGGCTCCCCAGTTGTGAACCTTTCCACAGTCGTTACATTTCGATTTCAATTTCAACAACTACCCAGCCAACTCTCCGATTTTTCGCACTGAGTTCAGATTTTTATAGCTGTACCCAATTCTCTCGGGGGATCTAGCCGACTCAAAGCTTTTGACGAATGAGATTATTTTCCACCCACACGATTTGCGGGGAGCCATGGCTCGATGAATGAAATATCAACAGCTCACATGACGTAATGTCTTTCTGTCTTCTTTCTTTTGATTTCATCATTCCTAGGTTTTCGATTTTCAAATCCTTTTTCCCAGGAATACTTTTGCGGATTTAACCCTAACTGATCTCATCAAGTAGATCCTGACATTTTGTTATGGCTACTTCCATATTACAAACTTCCTCTCGGCTCAAAACAATTCGTTTCGTATATGAAAAAGAAAGAAAACTATATTTCTCTCTTTTTTCCTAATTATCAGCCAATTTCTCTATTCCCCGGATTTTACAAGTACATAATGTTACAAGTACATAACATTAAAAATATTTTTTTACGTAAGCTCACATCGTGGATTACAATAAAGCACAACTAACAATACCACTAATATCAACTTCTCTCACTCCGTTGTATTACACCAAACAAAAAAAATATATCAGCAGGGAAACGGTGTTACTTTAGTAGGATAACGGTTGTAGGCGATTCTCCGCCAACAATTTTTCCTTCTTCCTGTAGCGTTTCCCACCGACACGCCGCAGCTCTTCTCTTTTCTTAGTGGGTCGCCTGTGTCGACTGCTCTTCAGTGGGCGCAGGCAATTTCTCCCCTTTCGTCATTACGTCATCAATATCATCTTTTCGACTCCTCCTTGTATGATTTTATAATCCATCACATTCTCATGTCTCTTCTTTTGCTTTAATATCATCTTTTATCATTCACATTTAATGCTTTTATGCTCCATTACATGGCCATGGCACATCTTTTTATTCAATATAATTTTTCTCCTGCTCTTTTTATGCATTCTACATCACATTCCCACGTCTCTTCTTTTTCATCAATATCATTTCTCCTCTTCCTCTTTCTATGCATTATGCTCCATCATATGCCCATGTCTTGTCTTTTTCAATATCATTTTCCCTTTATTTTTACTCTTTTATTTACAATCACATGCTTACGTCTCTTCTTCTCCTTCTTCTTCTTTCATATTATCTGTTCTCTTCCTCTTTATCTGCTTTTATACTCTATCGCATTGCCACGACACTTATTTTTCATCAATATTATATTATTGACATGTTTCTTTTTTTTCCCCACCACCTACATTTGTCCTGCAATTTCTTATGTTTTTATCAATCACCACATAAATATTTACCTTCGTTTTTTTCTCTATCAACAATTCTCCGTTTCTTTTTACTCCATCAAATGGATATGTCACTTCTTTTCTGCACCAACCACATTTCTGCTTCTTCTCTTTTTCTGCTTTAATCCTCCATCACAATGACATTTATCATCTTTTTCTTTTTATCAACATTTTCATTTTTTTTTATAACTCTATCCACCAACACATAAACATAGATCTGCTATTTTTTCTCCTTCAACTTTTCTTTTTCCCATTTTATGCTTTTATACTTCATCACATTTATATTCCATTTTTTTTCTTTACCATAAACATTTCTCTTTCACTTTTTGTTTTTATCCATTATCAAATTGAATTATCTCTTCTTTTACTTTCCTATAAGCATTCCCACTTCAATCACATGGATATTTATCTTCTTATTCTTCTCATTTAACATTTCTACTTCTCTTGTCATGTATTCACCCTTCATCGCATTGACATTTTTCTTTTTTAACTCTATCAAGTTTTCTTCGTCTATTTTTATGCATTTCTCCTCCATCACAATGACGTTCATCTTTTTTCTTCTCTATAAATATTTCTACTTTTCTTCTAATGATTTTATCCTCTATCGCTTTGACATTATGTTCCTTTTTAATCTCGCTATAAACATTTCTACTTCTCTTTTCATACTCATATCACCCACCATATTGATATTTATCTTCTTTTTCTTTTCTAAAAACATTTTTACTTCTCTTTTTGTTTTTATGCTTTTATCCTCCATCACGTTAACATGCCTCTTCTTTTATTTCACCATCTACATTTCGCCCCCTCTTTTTATGCTTTTTTTCTTCATTACATTATCATATCTCTTCGTTTTCTTGTCTATGAACGTTTCTCCTTCAATTTTTATGGTTTTATCCGATTTCACATTGACATATCTCTTCTTTTTCTTCATTATTAACAATTCTCTTTCTATTTTGATTTTTTTATCCTAATGACATTGTCCTATCTCTTTTTCTCTTCATCATTTTCAGTCCTTGTTCGCTTTTCATGTTTCTATGCTCCATCACATTGTCTTGTCTTTTATTTTTCGTCACTATCAACATTTCTCCTTCTCTTTTTCTTTCTTTTATCCTCTATCCATCTTCGTTTTCTTTAATATCAACTTTTTTCTCCTTTCATTCTTTTTCTGCTCTCTTACATTTTTTATAGAACTTTTTCCTCTAACAACATTTCTTTTTCTCTTTTGATGATTTTATGCTTCATCACATTGGTAGGTCTCTTCTTTTTCTTACTTTTCTTTTCTTTTCTTTATATATATATATATATATATATATATAAACACGGAGCTGCTAAAACATTTAATTATTTAATTTTAGTATTAAATTTGTTTGAATGTCGTCACATTGGTCCAAATCACCCAACCTGCCACCCATATGCTCGTAGAACTTCTCTATTTGTTGAAACGTTACACAAATGACAGAAATCACCCTCTTGATTAGATTTTTCCTATTTTCAGATAGTCTTTTTAAAATGTTTTTAGTTTCTCAATTTCATCAACCTTAATTCTAAATATGGGATAAAATTTCTCGTTTTGCCTTCTCTTTAATAATTTTCCGTTTCTACTTGTCCGCTTCTCCTTCTCACTTCTGTGTTTCTCTCTTTTCTCTAGTTTTTTCTTCTCTTCTTCAGTTAATATCTCTTTTACAAATTCCAATTTTTTTTTTCTGGCAGATCATCTCATCGGTCAGCCTGTTTATATTGTAGCAGTCAACCAAATTCATCTTCTGTAATTTATGAGTGTGTCGACTTAGATTTAAAAATTATAGTCTATAGATCCAACATCTGTTTTTAATCTAAGTACTTGGTTACTAACACTAAGTTGTTTTATTAGGCGAGTGAAACAACCTTTCGGTAGTTCAGTCTATTGATTACTTAGCAATCTATTCTTATATTGTAAACGTTAAATATATAAATGCGTGTTTGTTTTTTGTTTAAAAAAACGTAACAAATATCTTTAAGTGATGTCCACCCATAACAAATACTGGATAGTTTTGTCGTCGTTTTAGAATCATATGTAAACATTCAATTTATCCGGATAGAAAATCATTCTTGTAATTTTCCATTTTATCTATATGTGTACACTTACATCGATTCCTATGTGCATGCGAGTTGTTTTCCCTAATAGAGATTACAGGTTATATATATATATATATATATATATATATATATATATATATATATGAAATCATAATATATATATTTAATGAAATCATTAAATATATGAATAGTAACAAACTTTTAAACCAGAGACATGAAACCACAGTAAACTGCAAACACATTAAAGAACTAACCTTACAATCATGCTAAAAAATACTACAAAAGCCAAGGCTAGGACCCCTAAGAGTTGATAAACCTTCATAGTACTAACAACACTCTTACAATAAATTTTACCTATTACACACCACAAACTGTGATCTAATTTAAAATTTTATAGAAAAATCGATTTCTTGAATTCAAAATTAAGGTTAAATATACAAAATTAGATAAATTACAAAAACTGTGCTTAAATACAAAAATATTCTATAGTTGTACAAATAAGCATTAAAGATAGATCCAATTCCATCCCTCCCCACCTATGCACTTCCCTACTCCGCTCCTCTAATATATCCAAAGAATAAAGTCTAGTCATAAGGCCATAGAACCTACATCCAGTCTTCTAATGCTAAATCAGTCTACAAAATTCCCAACACTTTCATTAACCAACTATATTCCCTACCCACACCACTTTCTTCAAAATCTTAACGGACAATTTACAAGACCCATGTCGCTAACCCCCACCAACATCCGACACACAACTCGCCAAATATAAGAAAAGAGGCTTTCCATTCCTTTCCACATCACCTGATGAGACATTGTAATTTCAATGTCGAAACAATTTATAGGGGATATATAAACATTGTACATATTCCAATATATATATATAGTCACCCGCAGACAGATCTGTTTCGCTGTATCACAGCTCATCAGTACGGTTAGACAGGCGATTGTCTTTTACCCAGGATTGAAACCCGACCGAATTGACGTCAGTCGGCTATTCTACCTCTGAGCTACGGGCGCTCGGTAGAAGGAGGCAGACTTTCTATTTTGATCAAGCTTTTCTTTTTTAATTATTTTTTGTCATGTATGAAACATCATTAAAGATCTTTCTGCTATATAGTTGCCGGTTCTGACAGCATTTTCATCGTGAAAATTATATTTCTTCTATCGTCTTAAAAATTGTTTCTACACTACTTTTATTATAATTCTGCTCTGAAATCTATCCATTAGAATACTAATAATTAGCTTTTTATGTGTTTAGTTATTATTTAATGGAGTTCTTATTCATTCGCATTTGGCTTCTTTAGCAGCGTTATGAAGATTAACCTATTCACATTTTCTAGTATTTCACCACTGTCATATATTTCATTCAACACTTCAATAAAATTATCAATTCTAAAATAATTTAATGCTTTAAGCGTTTCTATCAGAATTTCATCTGGATCTGCTGCTTTATTCCTCTTCACCTTTGCCATTTCTTACCTAACCTCGAATTTTATCAATAAAGTTCTTTTCATTCTTTTATGTATTGTAGGTTTTCTTCTGGTCTATTGTAGATTCGTTTGGCGTGTTACTTTTGCTTTTTCCGCTAGGGTTGTCTCTACTTCAGATTTTAGACATCCTACCAAAACATATGTTTTCTGTCTTTCTGTTTTATATTTTTTTGGTGCTTGCAACATCTGTATTCAACAAAATTTCTCTACATTTATCATTAAGTCATTTATCATTTGCACGTTGGCACTTACTTGTGATGATCTTGTTTAACCTAATAATATCTTCTGCACTATTTTTTACGTTATTCGCAAACTCTCTTTCATTGGGTTGAAAATGTCACCTGTCATTATCCACATCTTGTCTTTCTTTTCTTTGGAAAATTTCTTCAATTCTTGTTACGAGGATTTTTTTTTCAAAATATTCCACTTTGAGTCTCATAACTGTTTCAAGGTATCATATATATTTTTAACTACGATTGTATTATTTCGCATAAATTTGCTTCAAAGTTTATTTTTCGCATAAATTTGCTTCAAAGTTTATTATGTTGTAGTTTGGACATTATTTTGAGTTTCTTTAATCTTGTATAATTTTACTTTAATTTGCTTATAACTAAAGTAATTACCCTTGCATTCAACGCCTTGGTTTGCTTTAAAATGTAAACTACGTTTCTAAATCATTTGTTCGTGTCTCATTTTAATATCTCCCGTTAGACTTTTCCAAGTTCACAAACAATTTAGATTATTCGAAAAATAAGTGTTGATTACTACTGAGAAATTTTCTCTAAACTCATATCGTGATCTTTATGCATACTTACCAACTATCTTCACAAGTTTCCTCCCTTTCTTTTGCATTTAGATTCTCCATCATAATGATAATTTCTAAAGACTTAATATTTGGCATTTCCTAGTGTGTTGCAAAACTTACCTATTTCCTTTCTAGTGCTTCTTTACATAGATATAAAGATCATTCCGATCAGATTGAATAGCTACTTCGCAGTTTCACCAAAACACCTTTGTCCTCTAGTGCAAAATTACACTTCTTGTGTATAAGTACGAGATTCCTTATTAATTTTCTCTTCAACGGCGACTAAGATTGTATGAACATCGCTTCTAAAATCCCCACAATCTTTCCATCTTGTCTCAGCATTGGGAACATAAAATGTTGTGCGATTTTCTTGGTTTCTTTTCATCAGATTTTTCTAATATCTATTAATTGAACTTCAGTATTCTATAGGCAACTTAAAACCTATACACATTAGAAACTCTCAGAATTGTATGATTCGAGTAATAAGGAATTAGCACAAAAAATTGACAGAAAATTTGGGAGAACTTGTTTGCTAGCAGAAACAGATAATATTTACAGCGTCTGGAGAAGATGAAATTAGTGACCTTCTGCTTAGAATTGGTTCAGGAAATGTTTATTTAAAATCAGAAAAGAAATTGAGTTATAAATGATGTTTAACTGAGATATCATTGGTAATAAATGAGTTGTCTGAGAACTTGTTTTAACCCAAGTAAAAGCAGGAAGAAATGCCCTAGAAGTTGTCGCTCTCACGATTTATTTATAACGAATTCTTTTGTGGAAATAACAGCTGAGTATAACTGAGTTTACAATAGACAATATGTATGTATATTTCTTCATTTTCATTCGCATTCTTTTATTAGCGTGTTTGATTTTCAAGAGTTCAATATTTCTATTCCAATCGAAATCTTTATCTTCTATTTCCCTTAAATATTTCGTAAATATTTTTCTACTATGCACTTTCCTGTTGTCTTTTGTTTTGTTGTCTTTTGTTTTGTTTTTTGGTCTTTGTATTTTCTTTTTTTTTTCTCTCTTCTTTTGAGATTGATAAACCTTAATTGAATTTTTTCATTCTTCTTTCATTTCTCGTTTTTTTATTATTTCTTCGGTTTTTTGTTGACGTTCTTTTTTACAAAAATTCTCTTTAAAAACCGTTTCTCTCGTTATTTTTTCTCTTATTTTGCTTTCATCACTTTTTTTCACATCTGTCTAGATTTCATGCTTTCGTTTATATATTTCTTCCTATAATGTCGTTATTAATTACGTTTCTTTAATTGTAATCTTTTTTTCATTCATTTTCATTTAGGTCGGCTTAAATCAATTTTTCTTGTCGGCTTTTTTCTTCTTGTTTTCCTGTCATCTTCATCTTCCTTTCCTTCTTTCTTTATTTTGCGTTGTTATTTTGCTTGTTCCTTTCGAAAGATCGTCTGACCTCCTCAACCATCCGCCTCGTTAGTGTTACTATTTCTTCCATCATTCTTTTCTTTTTTCTAATTTCTCTTCTACGCGTCCTACCACTTTGTATTTCCATTTCATCCTCCATTCCATCTTTCTTCACGTTTGCTCCAGGTTTTTTCCTCACTCGTTTATTGTCTTTTATCGATACCATTTCTTTCTGTCTGAAAACGCGTCTCATTAAGATTCATTTTCTTTCTTTCATTCTCTAGATTTTGTCTATTAGCGTTTCTAAGTTCAAATTACGTCAACACTTTCTTATTTTGTTAACGTTCGCCTTCTTTGTCTCATGGGGAGAAGCTTTTTTCTTCTAATCCTTCTTCTTCGTTTTTAAATCCACGGCATTCCACCAGCATCATTGCCATCATTGTACGTCTCAATGTCTAACAATAGATTCAAGAAATATGATTAGTTTGATTCGTTGATAATATTGATTACATTGGCTCAACAGACACGGCGCGACCGATTCGACCGTTTTCATTTCTTTCTTTAGATTTATCTTCTTTCTTTGTACGCATTTACCATTTACTCGATAGAATAAAAAAATCAGTCATTTGATACTTTTATTACATTTACTTTATATTCATGCCTACAAGTATCTAGCTAGCTAGCTAGCTAGCTATTTATCAATCTATCTATTTGAGTCTGTTCATGTTATCTATCTATTACAATCGCTTCCGATCTATCTATCAATCACAAGCGTAGATATTTCTGACAGCTTTTTTTTCAAATATCACGCTCACAATGTCAATCTTTTTCTTTAACAGTATTTATGGGTTGGTTTAATTTTTACCAGTGAATTTATTTGACCAAACCCAAAACATGAAATAAAAAAGTAACCCAAAGGAAAAAAAGACGCCTGGCTTAAGGGAAATAATTGTTTTAAAAGACAACGTAACGACAAAAATAAATGGAATCTGAGGTTAGATAACCAAGTAATGTAGTATTCAAATCCTTTCTCCATAAGTGATTACGGTGAGATTTGTATATATATTGCGAGAGAGAGAGAGAGAGAGAGAGAGAGAGAGAGAATATGTGTGGGGGGGTGCGTGAGTGTGTGTGGACATAGGAACTGACACTTTATAGTGAATAGGATTTCACGCTTATCTGCAATACTGCTTCTTAGCAGTCTTTATATAAAGCAGCTTATTTGTATCAAAGAAAGCTTTATCTTCAATATTGGGTACCCTCCTTGCCTCCTTTCTCTTTTTGCATGATAAATCTTCCCATTCTATTAAAGAGTTTCTTCAGACAAATAGCAGTTTTATTGCTTCACTCAGTTTTATATATTAAAAGTGGGTAATTTCCCAGGAGAAATACTGTAAAGGATGCATACAGTTTGGTATTTTCTTAAACTAAACCTTTAAATTATGCCCTAAAACTGAAGCAAAAGAAAAAGGGCTTAAGTTAGAAATGAATGCAAGCGTTAATATCTTGAGTGTGCATCTGCTCCATTTCATGCGATATTAACACCTACTTATATTTAATATTACCCCATTGTGATGATAGGCAAAACCCAATTATTGGTAGTCTGCAGTATCTCATCTTTCGTATAGAAGTCTATCTTGTTTTGAAAATGTGATGATCGGTAATTTCCTCTCTAGAAAAAGATTACGTTCTTTTGTGATGTGGTGTCATATCTGTTATTTTTTATCATCATTCGTGCATTTAGGTTTATGTTTTGAATTTCCATATATACTTTGAAAATATTGCCCTCTTTACATTTTATTATTAAAAGATGTTTTGTGTAGGTAGCTTCTATTTTTTTAGAGACCTTCTGTAATGCCTACATATTTATAGCATCCTTCTGCCACGGTGACACTCTTCGCCTTTTCAGTTAAACATTACCTCTGTTTTTTATCATTAAATTTTGTTCCTTTACCATTTTTCTGTTATTTACGCGTTCATTCAAGCGCTGATCACAACCCACCTACTGCTCAACTAAAGAACTGATTTGCTTCAGGTATCCGTCGTCATTTTTTCTAGTGAGTATGTTATCGACTTTGCTGCATCGCCTAACTCTTTTGTGATACCCATAAAACCCCTAAAAAACAAAAAACAAAACAAAATAACGCATAATGCACTGGAAGATAAAAGTGAGAGAGCACCTACTCTTTTCCGTTATTATTTTTCTATTTCTTTTTTCTTTTTTCTCTTTCCTTTTTAAACACAACATCAAAAAAGATCTGTAATGTCTGAAAAGTTTTTTTTCCGAAGAACACTCACGTCAAGAAAGTTTTATAATGTTCAAAACTCCGTTTTTTCTTTTTTTCTTTTCGAAGAACACTACATCAAGAAAATTCTAGAATGTTCAAAGTTCATTTTTTCTGTTTTTCTTTTTCCTTTTCGGGTTGTTTCACTTCCATAGACATTCCGACGCTCGACCACACAATCGTAGGAGGTAACCGTGTCCTCAATTTACAAATTGATATTGGGTAAATGACCTTCACATAAATCATGTGTGCCTCTGCTAGAGGTTCAACGTCACACACAGAATTTCCTTAATTTCAACCATACTATGATTGAACACAGCAATCTGCCATAATTTGCATTGCAGTTCATTCTAATCTACCCGAGAAAACAACAACAGCAATCAAAAGAAAAAAATGAAGAAAACTACTGGTTTGATCATATCCAATGATATGTATGCGGAGGATTAGTCGTAACAGTTTTAAAGAGGCGTAGTTTTAAGATCCCAACTAACTTAGTCTAAAAATGGATCCGTCTTAATTTATATACTACATAACACAACGTTTTCTCTCCTTACTCAAATGCCGTTTTCGTCTTTAACATCTTATTTTACAACAAATTTGCAAAGTTATGTCTAATCTTTCTTATCCTGGGGTGGTTTTTTAATCAATCTTAAGTACTCCATACATAGTTTTTCTAAAGAAAATTATTTATCGCGGATTTTCTTGCTTTTTTATGTTTTTTTCTAACAAAGCTGCCATACAAGAAGGTCATTCCAACGAGGACTTGCTTAAAAACTGAACTTAACAAGTGGAAGAGTTTGAAAATATCATTCGCTTTTCAAAGACGTCATCTCTTGCGACAGCTTTATTGCTTCTGACAATTCTATTTCTTTCCCCGTCAACTGTATTTCTTCTGACAACTTAGCCAACTATATCTCCACTGCATGCGGTCCTTACTCTCCTTAACGTGTTTGAAAAAAATCAAACCCCTATCTCTAAGGTCAGACTCTGCAGAACATTATAAAAGTATACTCTTTTATTCTTTGTTTTTTTCTGAATTAGCTACTTTTTTCTTCTATAATAAACATCAGAGGAGAGTACACATAGGCAAAACTAAAAATGACCTATCTTAACTTGATATCTTTTCCACGACCATCTAGTGTTTTCTTGCCGATGACCCAAGAGTCGCTCAGTCTGTTTCTTTTTTTAAAGAGACAACAAGTCAAAACGCACCAAAACTAATAAATGTTGTTATATACCTTTTCAACTGGGAACCATAATGTCTGTCGTCTTCACTGATAAATATGGACATGGATATATAAAAATAAATGTTTATCCTCCTTCTTCGGTGAGGTGGTGTGGAGTAAAGGGGTGGTCAGAGAGATAGCACACACGTATACGAGGGCAGCTGACCGGCTAGAGTTGTCTTCTCTTACCTGCGTTCTCACCGAGTCCTTCTCGGCTGGTTCTGTCCGATCTCCCCACTATCTGATTTCTTTTTCATATAAGCCGAGTTCCTCGATCGCGTCATCTTTTGCTACGCATATTGTTTAGTATTTTTGAATGGTTTGTATTCTTTGCACTTGATTACGGTGTTTATCAAAACATCCAACATTCCTTTAATGCAAAGCTGTCCCTGTATTCTTCATTTTCGAAAAACAATATCTATCTAAATAGAAAGAAACGCTAGTTTTTATATTTTCCAATATTTGAGAACAGCTGTCTAAATGCAGTTTTTTCTGTCACCGGAGTCTGCATTCTTTAGCTTTTCAAAACAATGTTTATTTTCTTTTATATTTAGTCTGCTTGAATTTTTTCCATCAAATAATATTTGTTCAATATAAATACACTTGTGGGAGAAATTGCACACATGGTCAGTAAATATATAACATTGAACCTACTTATTACATCTCTTACAGAAACTGTCTATGAGAGAAACAGCCTATTGCTTCTCTTACAGAATCTACTTATTACATCTCTTACAGAACCTGTCTGTTACATAACCTGCCTATTATGTTTCATACAGAACCTGCATATTACATCTTTCAGTGAACTTACCTCTTGCAGAACCTCCCTATTACATCTCTTACAGGACCTGCCTATTACAGAACTAGAATATTACATCTCCTGCTGAATCTGGCTATTAAATTTCTTACATAATCTGTTTATTACGCCTCTTACATAACCTGCCTACATAACTTGCAGGACCTGTCTATTACAGAATCTGCCTATAAAATCTCTTACTCAACCTGCCTATTGCAAAACCTGCTTATTTTATCGCTTGCAGAACCTGCCTATTACAAAAACTCTGTATTCCAACTCCTACAGAACCATTCTATTAGAAACATGCATATAACATCTCTTGCAAAATCTGCCTAATTATATTGCTTAGAATACCTGTCAATTACATCCCTTACAGAATATGCGTTGTGGTGCAGTGGATATCAACTCGGAACGAAAAATCAGAGAGCCGATTTCGGATTCGTTGCATTCCCATACGCGCAAATACCCTTGAGAAAGGTATGAATACTTCTATTCTCCCTCCAGCTATAGGTTAAATAGCAGAACAGATTGGATTCTATAGCCTTGATTAGCAACCAGTCTACGGCAGAAAGTAATGGTAACCTACTACGGGAAAATCTTCTGCCCAGTCAGTGATGTCTCTTTCGAGTCATGATTGTCCAAGCGTGTATCACGTATGTCACTTAACTCACAGACAGAATATGCGTATTACAGAACCTGCCTATTACGTCTCTTGCAAAACCTGCTTATTAAAGAATCAGTGTATTACAAAAACTGCCTATCACATCTCTTATAAATCTGCCTATTACAGAAGCTGCCTATTACATATCATGCAGGACCTATTATATAACCTGCATAATAAATCTTTTACAGAACCTACCTATTACAGAAACCGCATATAATACCTCTTACATAATCTACCAATTACATCTTTTACAGAACCTGCCAATTATAGAACCTGTGTAATGCATCTTTTGCAAAACTTGCCTATTATATCTCTTACATTTACTGCCTAATATAACCTGCCTATTACATCTCTTACAGAACTTGCCTATTACATCTCTTACATTTATTGCCTATTATATAACCTGCCTATTACATCTCTTACAGAATTTGCCTATTACATCTCTTACAGGACTTGCCTATTATATAACCTGTCTATTACATCTCTTACAAAACTTGCCTATTACATCTCTTACATTTATTGCCTATTATATAACCAGCCAATTACATCTCTTACAGAACTTGCCTATTATATCTCTTACATTTATTGCCTATTATAAAACCAGCCAATTACATCTCTTACAAAACTTGCCTATTACATCTCTTACATTTATTGGCTATTATATAACCTGCCTATTACATCTCTTACAGAACTTGCCTATTACATCTCTTACATTTATTGCCAATTATATAACCTGCCTATTACATCTCTTACATTTATTGGCTATTATATAACCTGCCTATTACATCTCTTACAGGACTTTCCTATTACATCTCTTACATTTATTGCCTATTATATAACCAGCCTATTACATCACTTACAAAACTTGCCTATTACATCTCTTACATTTATTGCCTATTATATAACCTGTCTATTACATCTCTTACAAAACTTGCCTATTACATCTCTTACATTTATTGCCTATTATATAACCTCTCTATTACATCTTTTACAAAACTTGCCTATTACATCTCTTACATTTATTGCCTATTATATAACCAGCCAATTACATCTCTTACAAAACTTGCCTATTACATCTCTTACATTTATTGCCTATTATATAACCTCTCTATTACATCTTTTACAAAACTTGCCTATTACATCTCTTACATTTATTGCCTATTATATAACCTGCCTATTACACCTCTTACAAAACTTCCCTATTACAGAAACTGCTTATTACAGAACGTTTCTAATACATCTCTTAAAGAAGCTGCCTATTAGATAACTTGCCTTTTACAGTATTAAGTTGCGGTAAAAAGTCTGCCTACTTCCACCGAACGCCCAGAGCCCAGAAGTAGAGTCGCCGACTGACGCCATTTCGGTCGGGTTTCAATCCTGGGTAAAAAAGCAATCGGAGTCTAACCGTACTGATGAGCTGTGATATGGCGAAACAGATCTGTCTGCGGAGATGACAATATATATATATATATATATATATATATATATATATATATATATATATATAAAACTTTAATCCAAAAGCAGGTAGGTAAATCCCAAAAACCCGATCCTAATTAATATTAATTGCATTAATATTAAAACTGATCAAGATGGAGGGCTCAATGCAATTTATATTCAAATTAAAGAGCCAATTATAAAATAAAACAAATCCAGATATTCAAATTCGTTGTATGGCCATTTCTACGAGAAATTTTTAATAGAAATTTTGCGTATCATCAGCAATAATGTTTTATTACAAAAAGCCAAATTACAAAATAAGCAAAGATATTTTACCGGCGAAAGTTAAAAAAAATATCCATCACTGAAAATTAAGGGGGTGGGATTAATAAAAAGCAGACAGAAATCTATGTCTATTTTTATTTTTAGATGTTTTGAAAACCCCTTCTCTTAAACTGAGTCGAGAGTTGAAAGTTGAAATTTAGCTTTGTCTGGCTCAAAGAAATAGGAGGGGGAAGAATAAAAAGACCAAGTAAAAAAAGGATGGAAGGGGTGGTTGACAAGAAAGTAAGCTAAGAAAAGAAAAGAAAAAAGAAAAGAAAAGGAAAGATAAATTCATCTCCATAGAAACTGTTAACAATCGTGTTGAAAAATAAATCATAGCAGTTTTTGGTTTAAATAAATGGATGAGGATTATAGAAAAAAAATTTGGGGGGAAACCTTGTCATACAATTTAAATTTACATATAAAAGTAAATTTAAATAAAAAAAATAATAGAAAATTTAAAAATTAATAAAATATACAATAAAACATAAAATATAATATAAAAAATAAAAATAAAAAATTTAACTTAAAGAGTATATAAATTCAACAAGTGTACACACACGCACACACTCTCACACACATATACATATATATACATATACATATACATATACATACATATAGTTACATATATATATATATATATATATATATATATACATATATATACAAAAACACACTCCACACATACACACACACACACACACACACACACACACACACACACATACCCAAACACAAGCGTACAAAAGCCTACACACATACACTTATATACGCATATACACATTCCTCAACATAAATTACTTAAAAAGCTAAAGAATAATCGCAACTATGAGTTAAGTTCGGTTCCAATTATATTTAAAGATTTTAAGAAACTAATTAAAGGTGGTTTGGCACGATAAAAACAAAAATTTTATTATATTTTATTTAATTTAATGTAAGGGCCCTGGTAAAAATATTTTTTCCCAAAACCAAAAAATATCTAAAAAAATATAAATGTGCATGGAAAAAATATAAAAGTGCCAGAAAAAATGTGGGGTAAAATTAATCTAAGTATTCTTACGCGTTAAATGTTAGATACTAATAGAGGAAAAAGGAAGAAGAAGGAATCTATTAGGCTGGGATCAGTCATTGGTAGTGGGGTTCAAATTTGCTAGTAAAAATTTAATTAATTAATTAATTAATCAATTAAAATTAATTTATCTTCCTAGACTAAATTTAAAATTTAATTCTAAGTATAAACGTTCACAAATTTCGCCTTATGGCGGCATTTACTAATGAATTCTTTTCTTAAATTCAAGAGTAGGTGCTGGTTAGGGTATTTTAATATTTGTATTTTTTCGTGTAAACAGATTGCATCTATCGTGAAAATTCCTCGTGATACAAGCTGAGCCTATCAGTTTCCAACTAACTATAGGGTTTAGCCCTTCTTCCTTCATTTTCCAAAATCTTCGTGAAAGGGCTGTTTGGTATTTCTGATTTGGATTGGAAAAGGAATACCTGTGATTGTAATAACGTTGCTTAAAGACCCCCGCGGATATACCAATATAGGTCCGGTAATTTTTTCTGTTGTTGGATGGTAAAATGTGAGCTTTATAGATTACCTGGGTGGATTTACACTTGCTTCCACCGGGCAGATACTCACGGAGCTACAATTGCATTCATTAGAAATTCCAGACCTAGAGTCGGTATTATATAAATCCTTTAGAATCTGCTTATTGTGAGAATTAATGATGTCGTCCATATTTGGGGTAAAGGAATAGCTAATTTTTTAATTTTTTTTTTTTTTTTGGTATTAGATGACTCGGGGTAAATAATTGGTTTTATATACGTTAATTTATTTTTAAATCCGCTTTTTAGAATGGCCCTGTTGTAAATTTCATTACTTTCATTGAAAGTTTTGATGTTCGATGATAAACAGTTAATCCTATTATTTACGATATTGGGTATCTATTTTAAAATAGTTTTTGTGTGATTAGATGAGATATTAATGTAAGAGGGTAAACTATTTTCTTTGAGATAAGGCTGGTGGGACCCATCATTTAAGTTAAGGGTAATATCTACGTAGTTTACAATTTGAAGGTTGGAAGAAACTTTAACCTTAAAACCGAGAAAATTTGGGGCTCTAATGATTTTTTAATGAATTCTATGCGTATATGGTCCATTGGAATTGGGGATAAACATTAACCCATCATCCCGATATAAACCTATCTGTTTGTGGTCCAAAAATCTACTTAACATGTCTAAAATAAAGATTCCTACCAGATTCGCCACCTAGGCTGAATCATAAGCTTCCATAGGAACATCAAAACTATCATTTGGCCCCTTCGTCCATGTAGAAGGTTCAAAGGTAATGATTAATTTCCTAGCAGCTAAAATAATCTTACTATCCCTATCGGAGATTTCAACATAATTTCTAGCAAAATTAATACAACTTTCAAGAAGGTCCTTAGATATTAAAGAGCAGAAATATACAATATCAAACTTAAGAAAGGTGGATTTGGATTTCTTTTTGATGTTATTAAACCAATTGATGGTGTCATTGGAGCTCTTCCAGAGGTTTGGGTGCAAAGTAGATTGTAACTTCTCAATTAAGTTTTTTTTTTAATTTTTCTAGAAATTAAGCCTAATTCGCTTTTAGTCGGATTAATTAGTCTAGTTTGCAACTTATTTTGGAAATTAGGTTTGTGATCTTTAAATAAAATGTAAGCATCTTTGTTAGATACTTTACCTATTCTATCACCAATTTTTAGATCATTAGCAAATTTAGCTGTGTCAATATCTATTTTAGATTAAGTTTTGTTTCCGCTGTCTATTTCGTATTGACTGGTTATTTTATTTTTAAGGAGATTGGTGTAACTGAAAGGTTCACATTTATAAATATTGTTGGATTTATCCCACTTAACACACAGGTCCTTAGAGTTTTTAAGATTTTAATATCCGATTTTAATAAATCTTGGAAATCATTTATGGATTTTCGTAATTTAATTTTTGGGATTAAATTTTGAAGAGGTTCTTTTGAAAAGAGTCCAGAAATTTGAATACAAATGGTGTCTGTTGGGTTTTGAGGTTAAAATACTCCGTAGGACAAGACGAAGAATCCGTGGATCGAAGAAAGAAGTAGACTCCTCACAAAGTTTTCAATTTTTTCTGTGAGGGGGATGAGAAAAGAATGAAGATTAGGTTATGGTATATTCTTCAAGGAATACTCCGGGGTAAATCTCTCCATTTTGAAATTGGGATGTTGGGTAATCGAAGAAATATTCGGGATCAAACCGAGAGAGCTCAACTACCAAGGGTAGGATCAAAATATATTTTTTTATATATAACTTTAATCCAAAAGGAAAAGCAGGTAGGTAAATCCAAAAAACCCGATCCTAATTAATATTAATTGCATTAATATTAAAACTGATCAAGCTGGAGGGCTTAATGCAATTTATATTCAAATTGCAGAGCCAATTATTGATTGATATTTAATACTTAGTTTTTGGTCATAATAGGGTTAGACCAGTACACACACACACACACACACACACACACACACACACATATATATATATATATATATTGACTGATTGATTGATTGTTTGATACTTAGTTTTTAGTCATAATAGTGCACATTTGTATTAAAAAGTGTTCGATGCAACTATATTGTAGAACTTTTGAATATTATTCATTTTTAAACAAGTTATTTTGCTACCCAGGTTTCTACCATGAGTGGTGTTTTCAGGCAATTTTTAATAACTTATGAAAAATCGCCTGAAGACACCACTCATGGTAGAAACTTGGGTAGCGAAATAACTCGTTTAAAAATGGATAACATATATATATATATATATATATATATATATATATATATATATATATATATATATATCATTGCTATGCATTTGTTGAGATTATTGTTTAACATTGGTGATAAAGCGTTTATAAGTATAGACTGTGCGGACATGGAAATCAACACTGATATTTGATGTCTGTCATTCCCCTACATCAATCTTTACACACTGTGTCACTACTGCGTTAGCGGTCGCTCTTTATACGCCACAGATAGATTCAGGGATGTGTTAGAAAGAGGAAAGAGGACTATAACAGTTCTTTTTTTAAGTTTAATTATTTATAACGAAAATCTAATAAACTTTATTTCAAATACAAACATTTGGAAGAAAGGAAAATACGAAAAAAAAAGCAAATAAATAAATAATAACAAAATGAAATATATAAGTAAATAAAATATTTATACTAAAAAGTTATAATTATAAATAAGCGAAAACCATTTTTCTAAACGAACTGGAAAGTGGTGGCTTCTTGTTTCTACCCCTTCTCCTAATCCTCCAGTGATCTCTATATAAACCCCTAGAAAGGAGTAGAGGCACATGATCTGAAGGTTGCTTATGCCGTGAAACTGACAATCACCATGGATTGTTTATTCTTATGTCCACACTATGTATATGAATAACACTCTCCGATATTTAACATTCTTCACCATAAATGAAGCATATCAGCTACTGAACCTTGTATGTGTGAATATATATATTTCAGTTTAAATGGTCGAAGCCTCGGAATCATTCAAAAGTTTGAATTTCAGGTTTTCAAGGTTTTATTAAATTTGCACCCGGATCGCAACTCTGTAATTGTTAATGGATGCGTAGAATATACCTTCGTTGATTTAACATTAACAGATGATTTTATGTACAACTGAATCAAAACTAGAAATGATGTACCATGTATGCGTAACTTTATATATCAGTCAGTTAAGTACCATACGTGATACATGCTTTTGGGCGATCATGTTTGGTCACTATGCCGATCCAGGATGTTTTTTTCCGCCTGAATCCATCCTGCATATATACAAGTCCATCCTGCATATATACAAGTCCATCCTGCATATATACAAGTCAACCATCCGTCCGTGCATGGAGTACTGCTGCCATTTATGGTCAGGCGCCTCTGCCGTTCTCCTCAGTGTTCTCGACAGGCTCCAAAGGAGAGTCTGTAATGTGATAGGTACTGATCTAGCGGCTCGACTGCAGCCACTTCCCCACCGTCGAAATGTGGCCTCTCTTTGTTTGTTCTATAAATACTTTCATGGCTTCTGCTCGGACGAACTTAAGTCACTGGTGCCTCCTCAACAGGTGTTTACTCGTGCAACCAGATTGGCAACTGGGTCCCACCCATTCACAGTTAGGTTAGCCAAATGCAGACGACAATTCTATTCCTTCAGCTTCTTCTCTCGCACATCCCGCCTGTGGAACTCGCTCCCATATTCTTGCTTTCCTAACAGCTACAACCTCCAGAAATTTAAATGCAATGTCAATACTCATCTATTAACCACTGGACTATAGCTCTCTCCCCACCCCCGTAAAATCCTACCCTTTCTCTCCACCTGCATTCTCAGCTTTCTGTTGCTCCTTTCTAACTAGTTTGTACTCCTCACTCTTTTCTAATTAATCTTTTTACAGTTATGTAGCCCCCAGCTCATCAGTGGCATTTCTGCCTTGCTCGGGGTGAAATGATTAAAAAAAAAATGTCTCGAAAGAGACATGACTGACTGGGCAGAAGATTATCCTGCAGTAAGTTGCCATTGTTTTCTGCGGTATACTAGTTGCCAGCCAAGGCTATAGAATCCTATCTGTCCTATTATTTAACCCATAACTTTCCCAAGTGTATTTGTGCTTAACGGTATACAAGGAATTCAACTGGAATTCGGACCCGGCTCCCCAATTTGTCGTTCCGAGTCGATATCCACTGCACATCATAACCTTATATATATATATATATATATATATATATATATCGCAAAAACTACAATGGTAAAACACATCCCATTCAAGGCCATACTATTCAGAAAGTTATTTTGTCCAAATCCAGAAGGCATAGCTTTTACATAATACTGCACTCAACAATTTGCGCCTACCAGGATTACAATTTTAAGGGAGACGTGATGCCGATATTGTCCTACTAATAGAATGTTAGAAGTGAAACTGTTCTTTATTGGAAGGTGTGTTTAATTCTATCGATCCCGTTACCTGTCTTAAGGAAATGGTTACGTGCTAGTTTTGTGGACTATAGGATACATACTCTAAATCAGACATCTGACATTTGTGGGATATATAATGAGGAAGGAGGGCTTGTATAATTTGACACTCATAGGACATACAGAAGGCAAATGGGACAGTAGAAGGCAACACTCCACCTAGCTGATGAAACGGGGTTGGAAAAGGGCAAAGGACAAATTTTGATAAGAACTACAAGAAAGGTTGGACAGCCATGATCGCCGACGTTTTGACAGAACACGGCGCATTGAAGAGGCTAGTTCGCGGGATCTCACATTTGTAATTCTATTCTACTATCAATTAAGCTTATCTCTCTCTCTCTCTCTCTCTCTCTATATATATATATATATATATATATATATATAATCTGCAGACAGATCTGTTTCGCTGCATCACAGACTTCGATTGCTTTTAACCCAGGATTGAAACCCGACCGAATTGACGTCAGTCGGCAATTCTACCTCTGGGATATGGGCGCTCGGTAAAAGAAGGCAGACATTTTAGCGTGTATATTATCATTATACACGCCCAATAGCCAGAGTGCTCTAATTCATTACTGAATAAGCGATGCGGATATATATATATATATATATATATATATATATATATATATATATATCCGTAAAAGCTGCCATAGAGCGAATGTTAACAAGGTTAATAATACTCACATCCTTAGTTTTCACAGAAATGTGGCAATGAAAGCAGTTAAGGTTAGTCAGGATCTATAAAGCGTATGCCATCGAGCGATTGTCAACTAAAACTATTAATTCATTCTATAGGCATTTAGTAAGATTACTTTCGTCTAACACAACATCATAATTGAAAGTCAGATCAAATTCACTATCATAAAAATAATCGACTTGGCAATTTTGTTAACCATTGTTTCACGATGAAGCGTGTATATTTACTTACGACATTTAATAAAACGTCATAACTTAGACACACCAAGTGAGCATCGAATTCACTTTTATATTTCTGGTCTACTAAACTAGCTTTCTAACTGTTTCTTCATGGCAAGGTACTCATAATCTACTGAGAATTGTGTAATTCATTAAAACAAAAGATTTTATTTAATTTCTATTCGTCTCTCAAATCCCAAGGGACAGAAACGCGAAATGCTTTTGTTGAAGTCTCGTATTCTTTTGAAGCAAATCAATCAAACATTTTCTTTGCTCATCGCTTTGAGTGAAACAATCCCATAGGACAGATTCAGTTTTCTGATTTTAACAACAACGATTCTCAGTCGATCAACAAGAAAAACATGCTGTTACGTCGATGACGTCACACACTGGCTTCAAACATCCAGGGTCGCAGATAACGTCATCAAATTTCTCCGCTATTTTTTAATCACTCAAATGCACAGAGGATGATTGAGTCATGTCAATTCAAGTATTATCTGCCTAGAAAATCAGTATTGAACTATTATTACACAACAAAATGGAAGATTGTGTCGCGCCACCCTCCCTTGTTTTGACGGAATAATTGCTTAGAAAATCTGCTTTTGAAATTCCAGCGATTACTTTTCACTTGAAAGCCAGCCTATAACACCGATGAAAAATTTGCGTCCCCCCGCCACACACACGCACTTATTTATATGGAAATTATAAGCGTTGTGGAATAAATAAGACGCCTCCAGTAACACAAATAAACAAGACTCCTTAAATAAAAAAAAAACTCGTAGACAAATTTCCGACAGAGTACTGATACAGGGTTCGTTAGGATACAGTTGGAGACAGTCGAAACATAATATTATAACCGTTAGTAGTGAGTTTTAACAGTGGCGACTGGGAATTGAAACTTACACGGGGGAGGAAGTAAAATACCTTTTTTGCTTCGGCGTATATCATAACAGTGGCGACGAGAAATTAGAACGACGTTCGAGTAATTTTTTTTTTTCATTGTTGTGCGTAAAGAAAAAGAAATAGATAGTCTTAAATATGGAATAATTATTAACCCAAGTGTTAAAAAGGCAACAGTAACAACAACAACAACAGCAGCAGCAACAACAACAACAACAACAACAACAGCAACAACAACAACAACAGCAACAACAACAACAACAGCAACAACAACAACAACAGCAACAACTGTAGATGTTGGAACTCCAGAAATAACAGCAAGGCTTAATTGAAATAGTTCAAAAGAAAACAGAAAATTCTTAAATTTCTATTACTCCCGACGCGGTGACAAATGCCATAGCGGAATTCCCAAATAATTTAGATATTGGAATTAACTTCTCTGATTATTTGAGAAGATACGAGCAAATTTAAAGAGAAGAATGCAGCAACTGGAAAAATGAGAAAAAACCAAACTTGAGAAAGTTAGCACCAGTAGAATATGAAAGATTATGGAATTTTGTACTAAAAACAAGAGAAAATTGATTTGAAGAAACGGTAAATATACTGATTAAAACGTTTAACGAGAAAAATTCGTTATTCGTTATTCAATTTCGTTTCATATGCTGGAATCATTAACAAAGAATGGGAAAAATTCAAATTAAATGAGCTGAATCCAAATATGTTTAAAGGATTTATTTTCTTTCAAGGGTTAATGGCGGAAATTGGAACAGCATCAAAAACTATCACTACAAGAAATATCGGACGAATGTCAAGGAATCCTAAATCTGAGACTCGATACAGAGGAAATTGAAGAAGATGAATGAGCATGTGTACAAGCCAAAGAAAAATTTGGAAAAATAAAACTTAATCCATGTTTCAGAAGTGAAAGGTTAAATCTTGGATACGAGTATCTCTTTATGAATTTAAAGTGCTACATGTGTGGAAAAGTAGAAAATAAAAATGTCACACAGTAAAAATAAAGCAAGGAAAAGTCCACACAGAAAAAAAATATGTACACAGCATTGAGACGAAAAATATAATTACACAAAACGAAAGAAAATTTGTGTATGTGAAAATTAATAATGTGGATGTAAAAATGTAACTAGACACTGGTAGTGATATCACAATAATAGACAAAGCGACATGAAAAACAAACGGAAAACATATATTAAACTGAACTCCAAAAATCACACGTGGAGTATCGAACGAGAAATTTATTTGTTGTTGGTGAAATGATTTGTAAAGTTTAATTTCATAACAACTGTATAAAAGTTAAGTGTTACAAAATTACTATAAATTTATTCGGTCCTGACCTGATGGAATTATTTGTGTTATGGAATTTACCTATAAATATTTATTGCAAAAATATAAGTGGACAACTGATGAGTTTAAAAAACAATATGGAAATTTGATGAAATAATTAAAAAAATGTTTTTCGAATGATTTGGGTCGGTGTTCCAAAACCAAGTAAAATGTCAAGTGTAAAATCTTCAAGGCTAGTATTGAAACCGAAACGTAGCCTTGGAACAAGTCACAGCCTTGGAACAAGTCACGGCCTTGGAACAAGTCGCGGCCTTGGAACAAGTCGCGGCCTTAGAACAAGTCGCGGCCTTGGAACAAGTCAACGAAGAATTAAACAGAATTGAAAAAATAGGTGTCACTGAAAAAAAAAATTGACCATTCAAAATGAGCAACACTAGCACTGTATGTAAAAACAAAAATTATAAAAGTCGTTTTTGTGCTGATTTTTCGACTGAATTAAACAAATATTTGCAAGCACATAATTATCAATTACCATTTTTGGGTCTGTAACAAGTAACATACATAGTTCTACCTGGCAAGCTTAAGAGCAAATATAATGCTTTGAATTTCACTAGTTAAACATAGATAATGAATTTTAAAAGTACACAAAAATAGAAAGTAATGCCAGATACAAGTGCCTCTTCTCATCAAATTCATTCAATGAATCATAAGAAAACTCGAAATTTTAACAGGGTTTATTATTTACGAACATAATTTTAACAACATAAGATACACAGATGACACTATTTTGGTAGCAGATACAAAAAAGCAACCGTAGGAGTCCCTAAACAATAAAGGAAATTCAGAATGCGTGATCGTTAGCAAAAGAGGCAGAACGCAAAATGTGAGCTACGAATCGGGAATGTCACAATTAAATAAGCAGAGAAGTTTAAGTAAAAAGGAAATGTTGTCAGAAAAAATGAAAAATGTGACAATCTAAAGCTGCATTGTAAGAGCGAAAGATACCTTTCAAAAAAATTGGAGTAGATAGATCTATCTATCGCCTGGTTCACACTCCACCCACATCTATTGAACAGGTTAAGAGGCTCATCCCTTGTTCCCTGTTTAGGATGTGGTTTCCAGCTTTCTCTTTTTTCAATCTTTTCACTATTACGTAGCCCCTTGCATAGCAGTGGCGTTACTGCCTTGCTCGGGGTGATACGATTAAAAAAAAAAAAAAGATGAAGAAAGCAGGAAATGCTGGAAAATCTCTTCACAAATGAAAAGGAGATTTGCGACAACAGAGATTCTATAGAGGGATGCTTACATTGCTATGGACAGAACATGTGAGCAATGAAGAAGTTTTAAGAAGATGGCAACAAAAGAGCGCTTGTATTTAGAACCGGAAATAGACACTTGAAATTCTTCAAACAAAATAACGAGAAAAAAAAGGTCTTTTGAAGAATCTTATATTCACATTACATACTAAAGACAAGAAGGAAAAGGAAACATCGAGTAACTTAACTAACGAGCCTGTGTAGATGAATGTCAGAATAAAGTTGTGATGATCCATCATTGTCCACATATTGACGAATAAAACATATAAAAGAAGACGGATGTCGGTGAGAAGTTGTTTTTTATTTTGCAGAAACGAATTATTACCACTGGGGATATATGAAACATATGCATAAAGAAGTGCAAATATTCCTAAGATGTAGATCCCCGAAATTAATTATTAACGGCCAATCTTCCGAAGCCCTGAGAATCAACGCAGGCGTCCCACAATGGTCACTTCTCAGACTAACCCCTTTCTGATTTACATAATTGATCTTCCTAAGAATATACGTCGATCATTTATAAACATCTATGCCGATGATACGACGCTATACGGGTGCATCTTCAAAAGTTTAACTATCAGATGTTGGTAGCTTACCTCTCTTCTGATCTAAGACTAACTTTCCAGTGGGGAGAAAAATTGGCTGGTTACATTCAATACCTCTAAAACCAAACTGGTTACAATCCATCACCGCCGATCAGACTCCGAATTACCACCAATCGAGATTAACTTATACCCTTCGAGGAGGCCCCGTGCCTTGAGAAAATATTGAGCCTCAGACTCACACTTGAAGTCAAATAGAATTTCTATATACAATCCATTACTAAAGATACAGTCAAAACGATCGGATCCCTATACGGCTCCGGTAGATACTTGCCTCTTTAGGCTTATTCTTTACATTTATAAGAGTCAGATCAGGCCGAAAATGAAGTACTGTTACCATATCTGTGCAGGAGTAGTCCAAACCTTACTTTCCGGTCTTCGTTCAGTTCAAAAGCGTCTCCGAATCCTTGTTGGAGAAGAATTATTTTCTACACCTTTACCTCTCTCACACAGGTGGAATGTTCCGAGTCTCTCACTGCTCTGTCGTTACTACCATTGAAAGTGCTCGAACGAAGTGCATCACCTGGTTCCGCCAGGTCTGACTTTTCCTGACTAGGATCCGACATGCCATTCACATTGTAGCAAATCATCCACACTATTTCCATATTCCATCGGCGAGAAGTTTCACTCAACCAGCTTCTTCTCACGGACCACTGCCCGATGGAACAGACTACAAAGGGGATGTTTTCCCGATCACTACCATTTTGACCTGTTCACGTCTAGAGTCAACCGTTATCTTTCCTATTATTCACTAACTAGCAGTATAGCCCGGAGTTGCTCGGGTGTAATGAAAGTTTTAAAACTAATCCATGGTCCTGGAGCTCAGACTCTTTGGACGTTAGCACGAAAGACTAAAAAGCAATAGTTGTTTCCAGTTAAAGCGAAACCGTAGACTGAAAGAAAAATTAATGCATGTATGTCAAATTTTGATTTCCTGGTATCGATATCAAATAAGTTTCTTTCGTCGTAAACGGAATTTTGAAATAAGTTCTCTGAATAAATGGTATGATGGCTGAGACTAAGAACTACAATTATACCTACTTAGAGGCAAACCCGAGGCAAAAACTAAAATAAAAGGACTGAAAAAATACAGACATACAGGCAGATAAACAGACACACACACAAACATTTTGCTTTTTATATATATATTTATATTATCGATTTTCTGCACTATTGTAAGAACTGCAACCTTGAAACTTCTGAATATCGTTTCTTATGTCTTTGTCTATGAATGTATCAAATTTGATTAAAATCGAACCACTCCTTCTATAACCCGATTTTTTCGATTATTGATTTTCGATATTTATCGGGTGGGGGGGGGGGTACCTTGACAC
This sequence comes from Ascarosepion bandense, assembly GCA_037127315.1. NCBI lineage: Eukaryota > Metazoa > Mollusca > Cephalopoda > Sepiida > Sepiidae > Ascarosepion > Ascarosepion bandense. The sequence continues at coordinate 777,301 of JBBBDQ010001465.1, read as the reverse complement.
AAAACCTAGCTAAGAACACTCGCAGACGCTTATAGTACAACTGTGTAAATTTTTTTTCAAGAAAATCGGTTCAGCCGTTTTGTTGTCTATAGGTAACGGACGCACATACACTTACACACAAACAGACAAAGTTCCATTTAACAATAAGTTCAGATAAACTACTCCTTAGTATAATCTTCTACCTCGAGTGACCCTTGGGTTTTGTAGAAGGTGAATCATAATGTCAAAAATTACGTATTCCATTTTTACTAGTGGCACCTCGCGAATACTAACAGAATATTATTCTAGATAGTATACAGAGCCACCACAACGCCATATGCTGATAGACCGGATCTATAAACTAATGCTCTATACACGAACACGACTGTTTGCCTCAAACAACTTGAAATATAACTGGTCTGACCGGGCAATACGGTAACTAGCTTCTACGGTCCAACAGTAATTTGCTTTGGACCAGATGAGGCGTTAATAACGACAACAAAAAACATGAAATACGCTGTACAATGCATCGATTGAGGGTTGTGCAGCACTATCTTTCATGCATGTTAGCTCTATGCATATTTCCTTTTGTTGCATGCTCACGTTTATGTCATTACATGGGAGCGCTCTCTGTTTTTACGTACTGCTGATATCTATCCGGAATTCACACATACCTAGTATACTCCTGCTACTGTTTCCCGAGAAATAACTTAAAGCAGCTGCTACCTCGAACATAAACTACCCAGTCTTTTAGTCCCAAACTTTCTTTCAGGGGTCATATGTTGTTCAAATATGTCCACATGCTGTAGTTGCCACAATGACAGTCACAGATGAACTACCTCTTTAGCGATTACGTCCATCACATATGCCATCCGGTTGGGCCCAGTGAACGTTGATGAAAACCATTAAGTGTACTGGATATAATATTATTATTAATAATAATTTTTGGTACTCGAATTCATATAAATATATGCATATATAGTTATATTCATAAGAACGGACAGATTAGGGCATAGATATATACATACATATCAGTTGAGAGAAGCGGCTCAAGATATATACAAAAGAAACTGAGAGATTAGTACACTAAGATGTGAATCTGCGCATCTACACAGATAATGACTTTAGAAGATTAACGAAAAAGCTGGTATATTAAAAAATACAATATCTAGTAAGAAGTCGCATTAGGAGAAAATGAAATAATAAATTATTGACTGCGAAAAATCCATTCTTGATTGTTCTTTATTTTATTTCTTTGCCAAATCAATCGGATTAGATTTTCGTGCAGTTTTAGCCTTGTAATCGGATCTGTCCATTTAAATCTGCACATAGGGATTCAAGAACGACACGCATAGAATATCTTTTCGTAAGCATCTCTAAGGGAAGAGTCGCTTGGAGAATGAATGTGACAAGAACGAAAGTTGTTTCTTTTTCAAAAAAATGTATGACGAGAGAAAATGGGATCGAAAAGTACACGGAAAAAATATGGAAAAAAAATTAAATTCTGATTTTTCAAAAAATGTAAAAGATACGAGTTCGAATGCCATTCTCGTCTCTTGATCACATTTATTTTTTACTGTTTACCTTCATTCATTCTTAGAATAAGAAATTATGCAATCTGTGAAGCTTGAAATGCGAATTTAATTGGATTAGACCACTAATTACACGGGAACTTGCTAATATTATTCGGATAAATTATTTCTTTTAAAAATCCAAATTCGAATTTAGATTTATTCAAATTTGCTTATTACAGCTCAATGTAAACAATGTTAGTGTGTAAAGATTGTTTTATCAGTTTTTCAAATGGTTTTTTCTTCTCTAAAAATCAATTTTCGTAAAGCTTGAAAATCGATCATGTGGGAAAGTCACAGTTATTTTTAAATGGGCTGTATGTGCTTATATCTGTGTATATATCTGTGCCTGGGCGTCGATAAAGAACTTTTTAATAATCCCTAATTCAGTAATCCTAATCCCTCGCAGTTAGTTACTTAACTTCTTGTGGTTCAATCTTATAAAGAATATTGAGTGTTGGAAGATTATGATGCTTCAATTGTTAAGGAGATGGCTGTTTTTCACATTAGAAATCCTTTCTGTTTATTTGAATTCGGACATCCGCAGTAAGAATTTGGCAGAAACACGACCACCGCGGACTGGAAATATTCTGCTCATTACTAAATTTATATTAATTTGTCAAAAGGTCGTTGTAGCGTGGCACCTAGTAAGGATCGAATTCAGTAAATAATTAGTCTATAGAACAAATAGTCACTCAAAAACAGAAGCCCCAATTAACAGTTACTTACATGTTGGTGAGTTTTTATGAGTGTGCTTGTGTGTGTGTGTGTGTGCGCGCGCGCTTGTGTGTGTGCTTGTGTGTGTGTGTACTTGTGTATGTGTGCGTGTGTGTGCTTGTGTGTGTGCTTGTATGTGTGTGTGCTTGTGTGTGTGTGTGCGTGTGTTCTTGTGTGTGTGCGTGTGTGTGTGTGCGTGTGTTCTTGTGCGTGTGCTTGTGTGTGTGTGCGTGTGTGTGTGTGTGTGTGCGTGCGTGCACGGCTGGCGCACTTCTATGTGTGAACACGTACTTGTGTGTAATTATGTGTCTGTATGCATGTATAAGAGCGTATAGAAATACTTATATATGTGTGTGTGTGTGTGTGTGTGTGTGTGTGTGTGTGTGTGTGTGTGTGTGTGTGTGTGTGTGTGTGAGATCTTCACCTCAAATCTCGCAGTGGTTGACTCATTTTCTAGCTGATCTTCCCACGTCGGTTGAAGGACGTGTCTTAATCCACTGTCCGCACAAAAGCTCGAGTCAGTCAAGGCTTTGAGTTATTGGATTAGACAAATTATGTCAGGTCTTAGTAATCCTGCTCGACTGTATTCATTTCTGACTCAAAATTCCGAACACAGTGTAAGCGTTGCCGTTAACAGTTTAAGGATCATTAGGACATTTAAAGTTAAAAAATAATTAGTTGCTCGCTCGATGAATGTTGCGTCTTTCTCATCAGTACCAATGAGGTCTCGTTGCATGGAAAATGATGCCATCCCATTGTATGACTTTAGGGGAATTATAAAGAACCACATCTAAAAATAATCAGTAAAGTTATGCTACCGTATATTTAAAATCATATGCGTCGTGTGTGTGTGTGTGTGTGTGTGTGTGTGTGTGTGTGTGTGTGTGTGTGTGTGTGTGTGTGTGTGTGTGTGTGTGAGTTAAATTCCTGGCAAGGAAAGTGGAATCGACGAGCCGATTTCAAATTACGTCCTAGTCTGTCGCATTCACTTTCACACTATTGCCCTTGGAAAAGGCAATAATCTATTTCTTTTCTCACGGTTACTTGTTGAATATCAGACTAGCATGGGTTCGTCAGTCTCACAAAGGGACTCCGCTGATTTCAAAAACTGTAAAACGAGAAATCGCTCCACTTTATTTCCCATAGAATCGTGTTCATTTGTAGAAAAAAAAAAGAAAAGGAATTTATGGAGATCATTCTGTTACTGCGTAACTGACTCGACCAAACGAGAACATATCAATAAATGGATCATCTTTAAATAATTTCACTGCGGTATTCTTGATTAATTGATATTATATTCTATTGCTGTGTGTCATATTTTTGGTTTGTATTCGTACCATTTAATGGCTAAAGTTTAATCTGTTGATAATATAAATAAAATAAGGAAATAATTACAACATATCTATGTATGTGTGTGTGTTTATATTTTCACTTTGTTTTTCTTTTCCTTATTTTTTGTTCTATTGCATTTTTTCTCTACCCCTGTCTTTTCATGTTTTCTATATTTCTCTCGTTCTCTCTTCCTCTCTCCCTCTTTCTCTCTCTCTCTCTCTCTCTCACGCGCATACACACACTCTCTCTCTCTCTCTCTCTCTCTCTCTCTCTCTCTCTCTCTCCCTGACTTTTCTCTTTCTCTCTTTACGCCGATATATAATGGCACATAATTTGACACAGAGAAACAGTATCACGTGAGCACTGAACAAAGTTTCAGATATATGCAAGGCGAGTTTACTAAACAGCACACTGATGCTGACGCTTTGGTATTGACTCTGATACAAGACCACATCCGAAAAGATCATGTATTTGTTTAGAATCGAATTTACTAAAGTGAGGGTGGAGCTTGCTAACTATAGAAGTGCAGTTGCTTCCTATTTTCGGGATGCCCATGGTCATCTTTCAAATTCAATATACGTTCTTAGAGAGTTCCTCTTGCACTTAACCTCACCAATTCGACAAAAAAAAAAATAAGAACAAGTTATGACTCAGGTTGAAGAACTTTAAAACCAAATCAAAAACCCGATTAGTTCGTTGCGAAAAAAAATTTCATAAACTCTGTAATGAAAACATGATAGGCATGTGAATGGAAAGCTTTCGTTAATTTGTTTGCATATAAGACGCACGTTTTTATCATTCCTTTTGCCTTCACTTTTAACAAAAGATTCTACAACTTACTCAGAATAACGCAACGCATCACCATGGCGTCCTGGTTAGCAAGTTTGTCTAACAAACTATTGCGTCAATCGTGTATTCAATCCCTACAGAATATCTAACATTAATATTCTCGTTCTGAGCTTTGTACATACTGAAATAACATACTATTGTAGTCAGTTCGATTCCTACAAAATCCATCAACACCAGAGGTTTTATGACAGACTAAGTTTAGTCAATGGCTATTACCGTCTTTCTGCAAAATATTCCCCACATTCATAGGTCTGACCTTTGACATTGATAGTTTTCAACGTCACGAACATTTTCTATCGTTCTTGTCGTTTCAAAACTTTTCACACTAATGACTTTTGCTGATGAATTACAAAGATTAAATAAAGTTTGGCATAAGGTTATTGAGTGTATTGATAATTTATGAGTATTAAGTTTACAATCAATTATGTCGATTCTGTATATAAATCAGCGTCTTCTAAGCCGACAGCGAAGCAAAAATAATGGACTTCTATTTGTATTTTTCTATTCATTGCGTTGTCACATCACAACTAATGATTTTCACAAAAGAACAAATGACTGTAAATCTTCTCAGTAACACAGTATTCTCTTTTGTATTCATGTTGTCTTCTGGAGTGGTTTAATTCTTCTCTTGATTACTATCTTTGAGTTAGATCTAAACATTCTAATAATTATGGCACGCTTGTTACATGAAAACTATTTTTATCCAGTTTTCGAACAAGTTTCAAGTATTTATTTGAACCAACTTATGAAAAAAAAACGCAATATCTTACTGTGGTTAGTGTCTTTATCTTTTACTCTTTAGATTATGTTTCTACTCTTGAGTCTAGTTTTCAAACCCATTCTTGTTATTCTGCAAGGTTTTTCCTGGATTTTCTTACCTAGGTATGACGATAACTGCATCTGACAACAAGACCTCTGATCGGGAGGTTTTGAGAAGCGTAGAACCGCCTCTTAGTTGCTGTTGTTCATAGGTACACTCTGACTGGAGCTGATAGTACCTGTTAAGCTCCCAGCTATGAACAAATAGTTAACACCCAAACTAGGGTCAATTTACTCTGCAAGCATAAAAATAGATTTTTATAATAAAAATAACAGCAGTATATTTTGAGGAAAATAATTATTAGTAACAAAAGATTTCATGCAATCTGATCTAAAATCTGTTTTCTTACAAAGAACACATATTCTATTTATACGAACCTTCCCTAAAAATCTTTTCGGCATTAAATAAATCACTGGAGTTGATATATCGTAAATCAAACCAAACCAAACCTGGATTTTCTTTTATTTGATTCTGTCTGATTAAATCCTAGAATTTTGTAAACTTGAGGATTCCAAAGTGGTGCATTTCTGTCCTTTCTTATTTTTCTGCTATCGTAAATTGTGCATCACCAACTTTCACAATTTATGATTTCCAAATTGATTCCGGTCTTCTCTAGAGACATAAATCAAATGAATTTTTTAGTGACACAATAAAATATTTTCATTTAAATATTCTAAAAAATACAGTTAAATTTCAGTTAGTTCAGCTGCATTTATCTCTACTCTCTATCGTATTAGTATGAAATTAACGTCTTGGTTTTCAAATTGTAGCATTTCGATATATACAATAAAGTGTTAATGTCGTAAAATCCTTTTACTATCATACCATCTTTGATAATATCTAAAGTCAGAAAAGAGTAAAACAAAATATATTTGTCAAAACAAATTCTACAATGCATGTTTACGTGATATTGAAATAGAAATGGAAACTATTGATAATATCAAAGAAAGCAATTTACGGCTTCTGTTTGGCAGATCTGAATTACTAGTATCACTTCTTGCACTTTGAGGTTTTTAATAAGCTGAACCAGTGTAGTGTTGTTTTCTGGGGTTGATGGTGAGTAAGTGAAGCTGTGGAAATGAAAATCGTAAATAAAGTGATACGACTGTTTGGAATTGCCATTTCTATAAAAGTTTTTACTCTGTGATAATCTAATTTCCACACTACCAATTAGCTTAGGGAAATTACTCTTATACCTTTACAACAAGATTATTGCTGAAATTGTGGTTTCTAGTTACTTTTTATCTTTCTGCTACAGATTCCATTCTGAATTGACAAGTCTCTAATTATTTGGTCTATACTGGCCCGATTCTTTTCTTACAACGTTTACAGATTTGATCTGGCTTTCATTCCGCTCTTAACCTCGAAGGATATTGGGTTGAAAAACAACATCGATAAATTAGTATTTGTCTTTACATCTGAGATGAGGTAGCATTTACACTATTTACATTATTCGAACGGTTTTCCTCATCTTTGCTACCATGATTACGACGTTTTGGTCGTTGTACGCTCCGGCCTTCTTCAGGTGATACAAATTTCGAACCGAACCCTTTATTGCAATTAATGGGGTATATCATTCCCATTCCATGTAAGAAGCCAATTCTGGTAGCAATGAGTTATCTCCCTTTAACTTAATTCACTAAGTAATTTGTTCACCACTGCTGTGGCCTGGTATTGAAATTGATAACTTAGTCTACCCACTCTTTAGATGTTATAATCGGGGAGGATTGTGTCATTTGATCAGAGGTTGACCGTATTTATTCGGAAGAAATAACGAGACTTCGTCACAGTATCTGAACCAACCTCTCCGGTTGTTCAATCAAATGACGTTTTATTCTCTAGACTCGGTTTCTGAACCAACGTCTCTTGCTCATGCACTCAGACGGCTTCTTTTGTATTATCTAGATATGAATTAAATATAATTAAATTAAATTCTCTTTGGCTTAAATACTTACCTCACAATCTTTCTTGTTGCACGTACTTACATTGGGTTGAACAAAAAGGTCGTTCGGTTTATTAAATAAATTATCTACTTAATAAGCGAATTAACTTTTCGATCAATCCACTACATGTCTTTCACGTAACTTTCTTCAGCCCAAAATTTCTGTCAGACCGGATTGCTTACTCAGGTACTTTTTTTTCGTACACCAGGATTAAAGATGAATACCCGATATTGATCTAAACAATAAAGATGAGGAATTCAGCCAAGATAAAACGCTGAAAGATGGCTATACTCAAAATCAGGATAAAAAATGACGAGAAAGACAAAAAACACATCACGCGAAAAGCAACGCTCTAAACAGCAAAGATCAACATAATAACCTCAACATTGTATTTGATCGTATAACGACCGCCACAAATTTAATTAAATAATATTACAGTTTCTATGGAAATCGGTGATATATAAATTCTCACCGTTTCCAGCGTCTGGTTAAATATTAATCGACCAGACACTCGCTTCAATTTTCTATTTCATACCTCAGAGATATTTCAGGAGTAAAATTCAAGAGTTTAATATTCCATTGAATACGTTCTGGATGGAAGATGTTGAACTAATGTCTGAATAAATATTGAAAGATTAAGAAAGTAATCACGTTTTTCTGTTTCTTTAGGAAACATTGCTCACACGGCGATGTTTCTCCAGATACCTTCTAATTGGTAATCACTGAATCATTGAATCTATTCATATACAGTTTTAAGGTTTTTTATATTTATGGGTTAGGTGTGCTCAATATTAAAAATAGGATGAATATCAGGAAAAATGAAGAAATTAAGAGACGAATAAAGTAATAAATTTAAAAAATGAAAGAAAGAAGAAAAATGGAGAATGGAAGGAATGAAAGAAGAGAAAAAGAAAGCAGCAATGAAGACAAAGAGCAAAAAGAATGAAAGAAAAATAAAAGGAAATAAGCAGTGAAGGGTGGAAGGAAGGAAGGAAGGAAGGAAGGAACGAACGAACGAACGAACGAACGAACGAACGAACCTTAATTAATAAATGATAGTGTTAGATAAGTTCTCATATATCCTCCTGTTCCAAAAATAGATCAGGATTATTTAATTCATTTCTTGTCTATAATTTTGAAATCGATGCTCTAATAATCTTATAAATAGACACAAAGAATAAACCTAAAATCCAATCGAATAGTAATTATTTTGACCAACTTTAGCAAAACCCTGTTGTTCAACAGTGGTAATCATTAAATCTACATATTTAGTTTTAAGGGATACTATGTTTATGTGTTTAATTTGCTTAATATCATGAATAGTGCGGATGTAAATATAAAAATGGACATGAGCAGCAAGACTCTCACTCAATGTTCATATATATATATATATATATATATTGCAACTAAGTTGTAGGTTTTTTAACCTTTTGTTCATGCATTTACTTTTATAAAGAGTGCTCGATACAAATGTAGACCGTTATACTGTAATGGTTGTTACAATGTTTTTATAAATTCATAGTATCACTACAGAAAAATTTTCGCGTTTCGAAGCCAGCCCATTATGTGGTTGGCTTCATCTGAAGATAAAGCCAATCAACATTCAAACACACTTATCAAAAATTTTAAAAATGATTACAAGAACCTCCAATCAAACAAAAAAATCAAAGACATTTTCGATAAACCACCCATAAATGCAATGAAACAAGCACCCAACCTATCAACTATCCTCACTTCTAACAAATATCTAAAAAACACAAACCTATCAGGGAATTTAAAATGTCAGAAACCCAGCTGCCTAATTTGTAAACATTTGGTAAACGACACAATATTCTCTGTACCCAACACCAAAATCAAATTGCAGCCACCACGCCTCACTTGTGACAGCGAAAACATTATATAATTCCTCTTTTGTTCAATATGTCCCAATAGTGGATATATTGGCGAATCCGGTAATAGCTTTAGATTTCGCTTCAATAATCACAAACTTAATATACCGTATATTGATTGAAATGTGCTCCTACTGGGGAATATTGATTATTTTGGCGTTAAACGCGTTAAACGCCAAAATAATCAATATTCCCCAGTAGGAGCACATTTCAATCAACCGGGTCACACCTTAGAAAATTGCAAATGTTTACTAACAGACTCCAATTTTAGTTCTACATACGCACGCAGAAGGAAAGAAAAATACTGGATTTTAAAATTAAAAATACACACAAGCTAGGGTTAAATAGGGACTTAGGTGCTTTGAATCTTTACAAATACTTCAATAACTAAACGTTTTTAGATACATTTAAAAATATTTTTTAAACTTTTTCAGATACAATTAAAAGATTTTTTATCTAAAACAAATTTACAAACATTATTAAAGATAGGTTTACGTTTACAAACATTTTTTTTAATCAGTCGCTTTCAACGTCACTTGATGTAAAAACAAAAACTCTTTCCACAAACGCGTCACGTGATGTAAACAAACGCGTCACGTGATGTAAACTCTTCATTGACGCTCTCGCGAAATCTCGCGAAATACGTTACTAATTCAAATTTTAAAATCATTTGTTTCTGATGAAGGACCGAGGGTGGTCTGAAATATAAAATATAATAGTAGAAATAAACAAATACTGTCAAAAAAACACATTTTCAAACTCAAAACATTTTAATATTCTTTCCTATATATATATATATATATATATATATATATATATATATATATATATATTGCCATAAAGTGAAAGAACATCTAGGTTAAAAATCCACTGTTCAAACATTTACTTTTATAAAGAGTGCTCGATACAGGGTGGAGCGTAATATTGTAATTTTGTTATTACAATATTTTATAAAATCATAATATCACTACACAAAAATTTCATGTTTCAAAACAAAGCTATTCTTCTTCAGGTGATATGTTAAAATAAACATAAATATTTATGCTTTTATAAACCATTGTCATAACAAAGTTACAATATATATATATATATGTGTGTGTGTGTGTGTGTGTGTGTGTGTGTGTGTGTTTCGAAAATTATGTCCTGCTTCGATATACTATATATATATATATATATATTGATTGATTGATTGTTTAAATACTTAGTTTTTAGTCATAATAAAATTAAACCAGTGCACATTTGTATTAAAAAAGTGTTCAATACAATTATATTGTAGAACTTTTGAATATTCTACATTTGTAAACGAGTTATTAAGCGCAATATGTCGTTTACAAATGAAGCATGTGTGTGTGTGTGTGTGTGTGTGTGTGTGTTTCGAAAATTATGTCCTGCTTCGATATACTATATATATATATATATATATTGATTGATTGATTGTTTAAATACTTAGTTTTTAGTCATAATAAAATTAAACCAGTGCACATTTGTATTAAAAAAGTGTTCAATACAATTATATTGTAGAACTTTTGAATATTCTACATTTGTAAACGAGTTATTAAGCGCAATATGTCGTTTACAAATGAAGCATGTGTGTGTGTGTGTGTGTGTGTGTGTGTGTGTGTGTGTGTGTGTGTGTGATCATTGAAAAGTAAGTGCAGAGTAAAAATTCAACCAGTGCCTTCGAAGTTGTCACGAATGCGGTAAATGGAGCTTGAGTACGAAATGTTTCAACCCATTTTGTTCTCAATTTCCGCATTTTGACATTTCAAATACTCTTTTAACACACATTTTTTTATTAATATTTTAATCAATTACCGTTATCGGTTCTCTGAATTATCTGAAAAGAAAGCAGATTAAATTTAGTTATATAATTTAAAATACTATAGCACACATACCAGAGTTATAATGAACACCATTGTAATAATATAACCGATACGTGAACCAGTCGCACTTACTGTCCACCTTCTTTTGAACCACCCTAAAATAAAAGAACTTATATTCGTCGACGCGTTTCATCCTCTGAGCGAATTTATCAAGACAAATGTTGCCTTCATAAAGTCTTCCAAATGTTGCCTTCATAAAGTCTCTCAGACGTTGCCTTCATAATGTCTACCAGACGTTGCCTTCATAAAGTCTCCCAAATGTTGCCATTATAAAGTCACCCAGACGTTGCCTTCATAAAGTTTTTCAGATGTTGCCTTCATAAAGTCTCCCAAATGTTGCCTTCATAAAGTCTCCCAAATGTTGCGTTCATAAAGTCTCCCTTACGTGTCCTTCATAAAATCTCCCAGATGTTGCTTTCATAAAGTCTTCCAGACGTTGCCTTCATAAAATCTCCCAGACATTGCCTTCATAAAGTCTCCGAGACGTTGCCTTCATAAAGTCTCCCAGGCGTTTCTTTCATAAAATCCCTCAGATTATGCCTTCGTAAAGTCTGGCAGATGTTGTTTTGATATAGTCCTTCAGATGTTGCTTCAGATAAAATCCCTAAAATTGTACCTTTATTAAGTTCCTTAAAGGGTGAAATGTGTTAGCTAAGATAAGTTTTTCTTTTGACTTCCTTCATATTGTTTTATATCACAGATACACTCTTTGTGAACTTGTACATATATATGTATATGTATACAATCATCCAATTCAATATGTTTTTAAATACTTGAATTATTTTTTGATCCAATAATCATAAATAATAAAAGATAATGTGAATTTTCTGCATCTTTCATTGTTTCTCGGTCACGCTAACGAAAATTTTTCTGTCAAATTGACATATAAATACTGTCTAAAATCGAACGTAACTGGAAAATAGGCCATCTTTATGCTTCTTACACAGCAGAGTAAAATTAACTTACAAATACTAATTTAAACCGAGCATACTTACCGGAGGCCCGAGAAAAATTAATTTGGTCCTTGATCAAAGTATGCAGACACTACACAGATTCTGGACAGAAGTGCTAAGTAATACGTAAACAATCTCATCATTTTTATCCTGGAAGCTGAATGTAATATTTAATGAATTCTTGGGTTGCCAAGTAAGTATCGTTTGTTTTCTGACATCATAATGTAAGGAAAATTTATCAAAATCGAAGCTATCCACTCTTTGTCCGGTATTCGGCTGAATGTCTAAAACAGGAGAAAATGTCAACTTTAATGCACACATTGTGTATAAAGTCTCGTTTAAGAAATGTGTGTTTTAGAAATGTTATAATCAAACAGACACTGTTTCTATTAGAATTAATTAGGAAAATAATTAAAAAAAACGAAGGAGTAAGCCTATTAACAGCTTAACTAATTTTCCTTGCAATAAATAGACGTTCATTGTTTCTATTTTAATCAAATGAAATCAATAGAGTTGTGTAAAGGAAGGGGATTTCGTAGGACTGCATTATGTTTACAACTTTGAAGGCTTTGAGTTGATATTTTTCAATAAACGTTGGGTAGTGGTTAATGAGCTATATTGGCAAAAGTTTTTTAACTATGTGGGGAGTACTATCCTCTATTGACGAAACCTACACTTGTGTCATTGACCTAAACTTAGTAAATCCTTCGGCTAATGACCATAGAGTTATAATTAGCAAAAAATACAACTGGCCATTATTTCTATTTCAGTCGGTTCATATCTACAAGGGGGTCAGGCTAAAAAGTGTTCAGCCTGACCCCCTTCCTAAAATGTGACCAAATAATCAGATTTGGGAAGTAATAGATTCTTATTAAATCGGTTGAGTGAAATTATATGTAAAATGTAAATGCAAACGTAAATCGCAGGAATTGGCAGAAACACTAAATTCATCCAAATCCACCATCTATGAGAACTTAGTGAAGCTTGGTATTTAAATCGCCATGACGTTTGGGTACAACATGATCTGATTAAAAATAATCTTGTGTGTCGCATTTCTGTCTGTGTTTTGATGTGCAAACACGCTTAGAAAAATTGTAACGGGTGATGAGAAATGGATCGTTTAGAACAATGTTCATTGAAAAGAATTCTGGGTAAACGAAATGAGCCAACTTTAGTCACCCTAAAAGCAGGTCTTCATCCTTAGAAAGTCATGCTGTCCATCTAGTGGGATTGGAAAGGAATCCTGTACGATGAGCTTCTCCCAAGTAACTAGTCAATTGATTCTGAAAAGCACTACTCGCAGCTGAATTAATTAATTCTAGACAAACGCACAGAATTGGCGAACAGGAAAGGTGGGTGTAGTTTTCCATCAGGATAATGCCAGACCTCACGTTTCTTTGTTAGCCAGGCAAAAATTGTTGCAGCTTGGTTGGGATGTGTTACCCCACCCGCCATATTCACCAAACATTACTCCTTTCGATTTTTATATATTCAGGTCCTTGCAAAATAATTCCAATGGCAAAAATTTTAATTCTTTGAATGATATAAAAAAACACCTTAATGAATTCTTTGAAGAGAAAGCACCGAAATTCTGGGAAGACGGAATCTTTAAGTTGAAAGTTGAAGGAAAAAATGGAGAAAGGTTGTATAACAAAATGCTTCATATTTAGTTGAATAAACATTTAATGGCATAATTTTGTTTTGTGTTTTCTCTTAAAAAACCGGCATGAACTTTCCGGACAACCCAATATTTATCAAATATATATATATATATATATATATATATATAGAGAGAGAGAGAGAGAGAGAGAGAGAGAGAGAGAGAGGCCTCAGTTCGGCTTACAGATTTAAGTCACTGTGTACTGTGACTGTATAATCGGCTAGTTTAAAACCTATAATTGATTTTCGAGTTGCCAACTAAAGTAGGAGGAAAGTAGGAGTGAAAGTTCGAATGGAAGAGAAAAGAAAAATGAAAATGTAATAAGGGGACTTAAGAAAGTGAAAGAAGAAATAAGTAAAATAGGGAAAGGAAAACGGATTGTTGAAAAAGAAGAGAAAAAAGGAAGACTTAGAAGAGGGAGTGAAAGAAAGTTTAAGGAAAAAAGAGAAACTTACAAAAGATAAAAATGAAAGAAGAAAAATGAAAAAAAATTATGATAGAAAGAAAAGTGAAAATAAATCGAATTGGGAATAGAAATGAAGTAGGAAGATGAAGAGAAAAAGACGAAAAATATTAGGAAAGAAAAATGAAACATTGAAAATGGCAATAAAAGAACAAAACAATTGACAATGTATAAAAAGGAAAAGAGCATAAGAGAAGGGATATAAAGCAATAAAGAGACGAATAAAGTTAGATATGAAGATAAGGAAAAAAAGAAGAAAAAAAGAAATGGAATAAGGACAGAATGAAAGAAAATAAAAAGAAAGCAGCAATTAAGAGACAAAGACAGAAAAGAAAGAAGGAAAAGAGGAAAATATTGATAAATAAACAGTGAAGTAAGAAAAGAAGGAGACAAGAGAGGGGGAAAGTTATTGTTTTTTAGGTAACAACTTTAGAAAAATCAAAACAGTTTAGTTTTTTACAATGAAATAGATCAACGCCATTTAGAACGATCGACTGACAATCATCTTAATAAATATGTGTCATTGTAATTAATTGTATTATTAATTGGCCAAATGTCATAGAGATTTTATCAAATCCGGCAACGCGTCTTTCCTTCCGCCTGCCTTTTTAGATGAAACGCATGAATCGTCTTGCTAAGTTGGAAAGTGCAGTGGTTAATGTTCTCGTGCTGCAATCCTTTCTTAGTGAGTTCGTTATTTCCTTTTTGCTCCAATTGCATAATTTATGTATTTCTTAGGTTTAGATTATTATGGCACAAGGCAGCAAAAATGAGGCACCCAGAAAGATTGAATCCTTATAGATTCACATTATTTTACGGGTATCTGAGAATACATCTTAAAAATGAGAAATATCTCGTGATCGTTGCAATCCCAATTAGTCGACGTTTTACACAGTCATTTTTTCATCTCTATTGTTCTACTGATAGAAATAAATAAAGACTAGGTCTTGGAAAAGCGAAAATATTTTATTTATTCTAAAACTCAGATCTAACTTCGAAACAAGGAAATGGCGAAAGTATTGAACAGGAAAACTTATGTAGGCGACAAAGACGAAATATAGAAGCGTGAAAGGTTCAGGTGCTCAATGAAACACTCTCTCTCTCTCTCTCTCTCTCTCTCTCTCTCTCTCTCTCTCTCTAATCATATATATATATATATATATATATATATATATATAGGGTGCGAGGGGTAAATTTATGCTATTTTATATTTTTAATTTCGTGCATGCGCGTTCTTTGTTTTTTATTTTATCAATCGCACAATAGGATCAGTCGAGTAAAGAAAAAAGAGGACAATAACGCAATTCACTGATCGACATTCGCGCCAGAAGCTGCAATATGAACATTTCAAAGTGCTTGAGTGTCAATCTAAGGACATTACAGAGGATTCTGGAAGATTGAATGCATCTAATGGTGATTACACACTTGTTTGGAGTGATCATTAGTGATGGCGATATTATGCCTCCATTCACCTTCCCACAGAACCCCAGGCTCAACAAGGAGACCTACATCAAGTGCCTTGAGGAAGTAGTGCTGACCAGGGTCAAGAGTTTGGCTCCTGGAAGACACTATGTCTGGCAAAGAACCAGAATACTGGTATTTTATGACTTTGCATTAGTTCTTATCAATTAAAAAGTAAGACGGCAAACTGTCATGATTTATTAGAGATTTGATTTGTTCCTTATTTTAAATGTATTCCCCAGATTGGTTCTCTTCAACCTGTTCATTGTCATTAAAAACTCTGATCAAATTCTGAAATTCTACTAATAAGTTTTGCAGTTGATTTTTGGTAATACTCAAGATTACATTAGTTCTTCTAGATATTCAGTTCATCAAAGTAACAAGGTTTTATTGACTAAACAGTATTTCTTATTTATTTCCATAAAAGGAACTTGTTCAATAAATTTTACGATATCTCATAATGGCCATGCACCACACGTCAGCATCACATTTGGTAGAAGTGGAACAGATTTACCAGGAAGAATGATAGAAAATCCTTTCAGCTTGATATGAAAAGAAAACCACCTCTGGCGATTGCAATAATTTCCGTCACTTTTGAATTTAATATTAGTCATTTACATAACAATGAATGTAGAAATGGGGTGTACAATTTTCCAACGCAACTATTATTTAAGTGTGGTTTCTTAAAATTCAAGTCAGTTCTTCATTAAAGCTTTTGTTTATAGTTTCAGATACAAAACTTCATCCGTGGTTATTTTCTGGTGAGTAATTATCTATCGCTACTCAAAAATTGTTCGAATGAAAGAGAAACAAATTTCTAGATTGATCGAATCAAAGTTCAAAATTGAGAGCAACAAACAAAAGTGAAACAAAACAAATCCTAAACCAAAACAAAACCAAACAAAAACATTTTTGAGAAATAAAAATCGGAAAACATCTGCCTATACAAATCATAGATCTCTTATTAAAACGCACAATTAAGGAAGTGACTATAAAATGAGAGAAGTGGCTTAAGAAAAAGTAGCAGATTTATAATAGAAATAAATCTCAAATTTGAGAAAGAACAATCAATCACAGACTCTAAATGTATCCTAACAAAATTATTGACAGAATAAAAACAAAATATATCCATGATGTTGTTAGTTTTTCTGTGAGTTTGCATATATTATTAATTACTGAAGCTAGAATTAACGCGAATATCATATTTAAAAGTACTCACACAAAAATCGCAAGAACTTTTTCGAAATCTCACATAAATGGAAATGTGGTATTATAATCGAATGAAGATAAAGTTAAATATTTTTATTAAAATTTAAACTGATATGTAGTGCGATAAATTGGTATGGTTCACTATCCAGAAAACACCACACCCATTAACAAAAGGGCTTGTTCTTTGCTGCTTTAGGGTGTCACTCTGCATGGAAAGTGCCATCTACCGCCAAATACTTAAAAAGCAAAACGAATTGCCTGTTTTAACGTGATGGGTTATTAGCAGATACAATCTCAGTAAATACACAAGACCACTACTTGCTATTTATTTTTACTTGAATGTGTTACTTGATTGGTTGCATTAATCTATGACATTGTCATAGAGGTTCCTTCCTAAATTAAGATTGATTACTGGAATTCTCCGAGTTCCTCCCCAAATTAGACGACACAGATAAGTATTAGGCAGCAGTAAATAAAAGAAACCCCTAAGAACATCATAAATGATTTGTCACGGTGACACGCTGAATATTTTACATCTATGTGACAAATGGGATTAATAGGTCAAGGATTATCATTTTTTCAGGTAACATGAGGGACGGTTTCCAGCAGAAACTACTGTCGAGGCTGATTAAAAAAAATAAATAGCGTTGATACGCTGGATCCAATATTGAGGAAAATAGCTGAAGGTTCTACTCTCAATGACACGAGACAAAAACTAGTATGACCCTGTAGTCAATTTTACCCTTGCTAGCAATTACATTTAGACTTTAACTTGATAGATGTTAATATTCTTAAGTATATTCCTGTCTTGTCTTGGTTATTTAAATTGACGCTCAATTATTATTGACGATTATTTTTATTGCCTAGTTTTTAGTGTAACAGTATTTGCTATATTCACACGCAAGATACACGAGTTTTCACATGAACCTGGTTGAAACCGGTTACAATGATAATAAGCCTTTGTTTTCCGTTGTGTAATTATGTTTTCTTTAGCGAAATCGTATTATTTTCTCATGTTATGACCGTCATGAACTTTTCTCTTGGTCAATAGATAGATAGATAGATAGATAGATAGATAGATAGATAGATAGATAGATAGATAGATAGATAGATAGATATGAAGGAAAGAACTGATATAGATCATCACATAATTAAGCATCAAGATAAACACAGAGAGAAACTATATAGTGAAGATTTTGCAGTTAAACACTGACAAGTTAAATAGGGAGGCTCTTGGCGGCTAATACCACTAGTAATGATTAATTCGTTCTGAATTTCTGACTTTTCTTCTTCGAATGGTGAGTGATATAATCATTTTCTTAGACAATGAGAAAGACAAAGAAAGAAAAAACGAAAAATGTACAGTTATCATGATTACAACATCTTATAGCCGTATAGACTGTAGTAATCAATTAAGATTTATTACACACACATGCGTACACAAATAACTCCTGACTTACGATGAACGGTATTTACGACCGTCGTGAGATAATTCTTTTTTATAATCGTGTCGCCCCAAGTAAGGCATTTTACTGCCACTATAGGGTTACATAGGAGGAAAGTTATGAGAAAGAGTGACAGGTTACAGGGGGGTGTCAAGAAGAGGTTAAGAGAAGGATGAGAATACTGATGAGTTTTCTTTATTATCATATTGCCCCAAGCAAGGCATTTTACTGCCACTGTTGAGCAGGGGGTTACATATGAGAAAGAGTGACAGGCTAGAGGGTAAGAGAAGGATGAGAATACTGATGAGAACGAAGTGGTCGTAGAAAGAAGCATGAGAGAGAGAGAGAGGAAGCAACTTAGTGAGATAGTAGATGACTATTGACTTTACATTTGAATTCTTGAAGATTGTAGCTGTCGGGAAAGTAAGTAAACGGAAGTGAATTCCATAGGCAGGAAGTGCGAGAGAAGAAGCTGATGGAGTAGAATTTGCGTTTACAATTAATTGGTTTCACAGTAAAAGGGTGGGACCTCGCTAATCTTGAAGCATTAAACATATTCTGCTGGTGGGAATTTTGCATAATAATTGATATATGCATTTGACTTATCTATGGCGAATAGAAAATTAAGAATTAAAATCAACCTTCTTCTTCACTTTTACAAAAATTCACAACGACGTGTGAAATTCTGATTTTTCTCAAATAGAAAAAGGATTGACCATATGCTTAAATAAAAGTCGAAACCAGATTTCGCAAGTAGATGTTGAAATGATCTTTGACCAATGGAAGCGACTTGCAAGATTTGAGAACTTTGCGAGTCTGTGTGAAAAATCTAATGACAATAAAAGGGCCCCTGATCAGCGTCAGTGAGTCAGTCAGGGATGGAAGCAGCAAAGACGACAAGCTAAAATGTAACGAGAGAAGCTTCAAGCTAACCGGGACATTTGTCCTCTTTCTCTTTCCTTCTGATGATTCCTTTTAGTTCTTCTTCATCCAAAGACATTCCTACTGAATACACACATACGTACGTATGCATAAACTCTCTCAACAATTACTACTACGAACATTTTCTACAAATCTTGATACCCATAGCTTTATCATTGAACACGAACTCTACCCTTAACTTTTTAATAATGTTTCTAATTGCACATTAACTCCTACAACACATGCTATACTTTACTTTTAATAAATTTCTATTTTGAAATACAAAATGTATATTTTTATTCTTACACTATTCCACACATTCCATCCTGCCGATAACCAACCTTCTGATGAAAACCTTCTGATGATAATTCCGCATAAAACTTGTAAGCTGTAGGGAGTTCGGTTAAGTTTTATAGGTAACGGACACACACACACACACACACACACACACACACACACACACAGACAAAGTTCCATTTATAAATAAGTTTAGATATGTAAATGAATTATAATAGTATATATATATATATATATATATATATATATATATAAATACCAATAATATATATATATATATATATAAATACCAATAATTTACCCATGTCACCCTCTGTGTGTGTATATATATATATATATACACACACAGGGTGACATGGGTAAATTATTGGTATTTTTAGTTTGTTCGCTTACCTGGCGATTGATTCGGAACTGGCTATCTCTCAATGACATGGCCTTCAGATGGGGTAGACGGATCTGCCCGACTGTGACCTTGGTTTAGAAGAAACAGCTGCGCACGCCTTCTATCATTGTCCTCAGGTGCGCCCTTTCGCCCTGTCGGCGAGTTGGCCGCTCGCATCGCTCCCGAACAGCTTGTGTCCATCGATCTCGCGTGCGCCTGTGATAATCTGTCGACCCCGTTTTCCGGGGTGAATCGGATGGTTTTTCTGACGTTGCTGGCCGTAGCTCGAATGGTGATTTGGACGACGCGCAAGGAGGGAATCTTGCGATATGAATTTTATTCTTATCAGCATTTGATTAGATTCTTTTAGCATCAGCTCAAGATGAAAATCCTCTTTTTCTGTTTTAAGCGATATCATTAAACTATTTTTTTATAATGTGTCATTCCTCACGATGGTTCTCCTCCTTAAGTAATATATATATATATATTAGTCATCCACGTACAAGCCTGTTTCGCTGTATCACAGCTCATCAGAGTGGCTAGACATATCACTTGCTTCTGGACGGGAACGAAACTCGACCGATTTGGTGTCAGTCGGGGTATCTACTCCCTAAGCCATAGGCGCATGGAATCAGAGAAGGGAAATTTTAACGTGTTGTATATGAGAAGTGTATGCACACGCCAGTCATCGAAAGAACTCGATTCATTTCTGAAGAGTAAGAAATTTCCTATATTTATGCATGGAAGAGTAATCAATATCAAAAGTAGAACGTTTATGGGTATATCTTGTGTGGATATAGGAATCCACACTGTATGTTGACTGTCAATTTTATTCCTCAGTACGATCTTCAGACCAAATATCAATACTCTTTTAGCAGGCTGTATAAATAGTGGGCTATGTCTACAGGCTACAAGGAGATCAATAGAATTGAAAAAAAGAAGAAGCTGATCCTTTTTTTTTTTAGCTCTAATGCTGAGGGTAAAAATTAAGAGTAAGACCATGGAAGCCTACAAACAAAATATTCTCCGGAAGTGGAGTATCAGAAAATTAAACCAATGTGGCCAGTTTAAAAAAAATATAAATGAGGAAATGAGCAAGTTAAAAGTTAATATTTTAGGCGTATATGAAACGAGTTGGGGAAACAACGGCGATTTTGTCAGTGACAAACACAGGGTCATATATACAAGCGATGAGAAAAATAAAAGTTTAAAATTCATATTAGACCAAATACGTTCTGGAATACTGTCAAATATCTGAAAGAACTCGTGTTATTAAACTGAAAGGAAAGCCTGCATAATACAGAAGAAATTGAAAAGTTTTACGCTACGCTAAACAACGTCTAGGCTCAATGCAAATCGCAAGGAATTATAATTATCGTGGCTTACTTGAATGCCAAAGTAGGCAAGGAGTTGATAAATAGGTGGCAAGTTCCGACTAGGGACTCTTAATGATAAAAATGGGAACAATAGTGTACGGCGAATTTCCAGGTAGCAAACAGCACCTGGTTTCAAGAACACCGAAGACGTACATGGACTCGGAGAAGCCCAGGAGGTAAAACAAAGAAATAAGTCGACTATATAACTAACAATAAGAGATTCAGAAATGCAGTTTTAAACTGCTAAGCATGCCGACTGCGAAAGCCACCACCTTCCAATGATATGCAAATTTAGAGGGAAACTACAGAATTTGAAGTCATCACCCAAATGGCAGTATGACAGACACTTGAACGACCTGAATCTGAAGGGGAAAAATATAGACAACGTGAAAAGCAGATACGATGGACAAAATGAAAATGGAAACTTGAAGTGGGACGCATTAAGACAAACATTAATAACATCAGCAAAGAAAAAACTAAGGAAAGAAAAATGAATGAATGACGAATATAATTCTCGGCATGATGAAAAAAAACAATGTCAAGACATGGAACAGAATATAAGACTCAGCAAAATTATATTAGGAACAAATGCAAGCAGGCTAAAGAGGAACGTCTCAACGAAAAATGTGTAGAAATAGAAAGAATATATAAAGGAGATATGCATAAAAAATAAAAGAACGGTAAAAATGACAGGCTCATCAACAGGGTGGATACAAACCAAGGACGTAACGAAAGAAAAGTACTCCAAAGATGGAACGAATATATCGGAAAACTCTTCCACGTCGAAAAAGAACAAACGGCAATACGCAGAAACATTGAAAGACAATATTAAAAACCGAAGTGGAATCTGAACTGGCCAAATTGAACATAAACAAAACAGTAGAACCAGACGAAATTTTAATAGTGATGCTGGCAGCCTGAGATAATTTCAGCATAGATAAGATTACAGAAATAATGAATTAAATCTACAACAGTAGTGATATACCGGTGGACCTAAGTAGATCTATTTTTATAGCACTGATGAAGAAGCCAGGTCAAAATGAAGGTAAACTCCGTCAAACAATCGGCTTAATGATTCATATAACAAAACAGCATCCAAATTCTGAAGAAGGGATCATGCAGCAAAATCAGACGGAAATGGGACAGAAACACGTGATATTTATGCTCAGAGTGAAATCAGGAAGGGCAATACAAATACAGAAAGAGGTGTACCTCTGTTTTATAGACTATGTAACGGCGTTCGACAAATTATGCTACAAAGATCTGTTAGAGCTGCTCAACAACCTTTACATATTCAGGAACGACATTAGGTTAATCAAGAACCTATTCTGTTAGCTGGCCTCATGCATACGGATAGGAAATTAGTTCAGTAGATACAGACAAAATAGAATGGGATGTAAGGCAAGGATGTGTCTTCTCACTAGACATATTCGGCATAATCAACGAGGCGATTCGGAATTAGAAATTAGAAATATCCATCCTAGTAGGATTGATTGTTGGTGGTCACATTCTTGACAACATAAGTTGAAACAGGGTTGATAGTAGACACGGAAAGAAAGCTACTAAAAACTTCTACAGAAGGTAGTGAACGAACATGCGAACAAAGAACTAGACATCAACTGCAAGAAAACAATATTCATGGTTGGTAGCAAAAGGAGAATCTAAACATACAAATTTCAAATTAGAGATGCTAAAATGAAAAAAAGTACAAAAATTTCAATATCTAGGAATTGTTTAAACAGAATGTGGAAAGTGTGACACTGAAATCCGAAGGTGCATTCGGATAGCCAAAGATGTATTCCAAAAGCTAAGCAGAGAAATAGAAATATTTCATTAAAACAAAAAAAACTTAAATTACGACTGATAATCTGTGAGATCAACTTGCTAGCAATTACGCTAATATTACGTGTCCATTTTAAAGTGTTTTCTATTATGGTTGATTAGCATTTTCGAAAATTCAAAATGTAGCAAATTTAAGTTGTGTTCATTTTCATGTTTGAAACAAGAAGAAAATGGAAGAAAAATAAGAAAATCTATGAAAATATTAGAAAAGAATTTGTCACGTAAAGCTTAGTTATATTTTATATAGATCGGGATTTGATATAAAAAGTTTCATTTCATCTCAAACAAAATATTTACCAGCTTAAGCCGTTACAGATGGTGTTGAGGATTTGGCTAGTAGTTTCCATTTGTCAAATATCTAAACAATTAGTTTCATGGATTTAGTCAGCCTTTTAAATATTTAGATAAGAATGAAGTTTGACAATGCCTAATGGACAAGTGTAGCGAAAATCCTATTTACTGTTGTATATATACGCATGCGTGGTTTGCTAAAAATAAATGCATTTAATTTTGCAATGTGCGCGTGCGTGTGATTGCATGTGCGTAAATGCATGTGTGTGTGTGTGTGTGTGTGTGTGTGTGTGTGTGTGTGGTAACGCTATCACCTGATTTCAGATAAATGGCTTGGTGGATTACCTTCAATTTAAATGGATTAACAGTCGGATTTAAGCAGTAATTAATCCCTTTAAAGCCAATTGTTTCAGTAACACAAAAGAATATGCTATTTGAATCTCTTCAAAATCTGAAATAAAAACTTGATAGGTATTTTCAAGAAAAACAAAATAAATGAAGACTTTACTGTTCAAAACTGATGTAAAGAACATTTATGTCAGTAAATATTAATTCAATCTACAAGTTGTGAATCTGAATTTATATAGTTGCATGCGTGATGGAAAAGAATTATTACAACAATACCAAACGATACTATTTATATGTTATAATTAACAATCTTTATCTGGATAGGTTGTCATGACAACAGATTTTCGTGTAAGTGATCAAATATAATACAGGACAATGCGTGCCGATTTGACAAACTTGGATAGCAGACGAACGGAATGAATGACTGATGTTGCTGAAGACGACTGACGGTTTAAGTCTTTTATAAGAACTGATAACCTGGTGCTAAGTGGGCATTTTTATATGAGGATTAAGACCAGTTCGGTTCAGTAAAACAGATGATTTTGTTCGGATCAAGTGTTAATAATATTTTGAGATGCAATTTCATTTTTAAAAAAAACCTTGTATGGAAACGAGTGAAAAAGAAGTCCCCAGATTATACCTTTGTTAATTTTCCAAATTTGTTCCACTTAAGATATTCTCTTTCTTAATTAATTCAAAGTTATTTCGATAGGTCCCATCCTTGTTTGAAAGAACCGCTTTAAAAATTATGTTGAGAGGGACGTAAACAAAAATTTGGATACTAAAATTAGTTCGCCTCATTTTTACTTTGGTCTAAGCCTCCGGTTGAAGAGGAATTTGGCATTTTAAAAGCTGTTCTCACTGGAAACAGTGGTCGGTGTTCGAGTCCCAGACAAGTTCGGATTTCGAATGCTGATTTTCAAAGCAGAGGATCTCTTGTAATATGGAAGATGAGATTAACGTAAGAAACTTTTCTTTCTGGAATTATCCACCTCCACTCTCAAGCAAAACTAAATTAGGTTGAGTAGATATCAATAACTCTGTAATGAACATCGCAAAATAAACTACATTTCCCTGAAAAATTCCATGAAGAACTCGATACGCAACAATCTGGTAGACTGGAATAATGTAAAATTTTATACTGACATTTACTCACTTTATAAGGACCTAAGTGGGGAATACGCAGAAATAATCGAAGTCATTACAATACCATGATCTGTGAATCTATTAACGATTGTCGAGGCTCTCTATGTATTATGAAAGCTCACGTTTGAACAGCCCAAAGCTACAAATAGCAGGATATCTAATGAGGATAGCAATCGCTACAATAACAGTCATAAAGAGTAGATTGTACTTAGCCTAATATGGTACGTGATAACAAAAACAGGAGCACCTAGTTAGAATCAAATTCATAACTGTAATAATGGCACCTGCTTGGTTAGCTTCCAAACTACTGCTTTCAAGTTAGACACACTTTTGCAATTACATTTCATTGGTGTAAAGACTATTACTGAAAATCACTGCAGTTAAAAGATCAAAGGTTAATTGTCATCTGTCCACCGAGCATAAGCTGATGCAACAGCCAGGCGCCAGCATCGGATAAAACTTCTCTTATCTGGCATAAATCATTGCTGATTAAAGTGTAATTGATACTGAGAAAGAAAGATTGCTGTACTTTTCGAACTAAACATAATGTTAGCAGGGGTTTTCTGTTTTTATTGCTGAAAACTATAAAAAAGAATTACTTGTCATCGAAAATTTTCAAATGCTTCAGATATTTAACTATCTTTTATAAAGTGTTTTTGAAAGGAATTTGACAAAATATTCATTGAGTTCTGAACTATTTACGCTGGCTTTTACTATTTTGTTATTTAATCAAATTAAAACATTTAACTTGATTCAACAATGAATCATATGCGACCTACTTTGTTTAAAGTATGGCCCAAACTAAACTGGAAATGAGAAGATTAGTTAGCGCCAAGATTTTTAATGAGATGAGATTTCCCATCTTGAGGACCAATATTCGATTTCCAGTAGTTTATCTGGGTTTGAACATTGACAACTTTCATTGATGACAGAAAAGCAACTATTTCTGCAATGAAAAAAAAAACTACTGCTACACCCAATGAAAACTGAATTCACAATAAAGGCAAATAACCTCTAGAGACAAATTTACAAACTATCGCATTGTGTTTAGAATTTCATTTATTAAGCTTCAATTGATTTAGCATACGGATAGGAAAATTATGTTATATTGGCTTTTAGAACTTTTAAATTTGGTATTAGTTTAGAAGTCTTACTTTAACTCATGAAGCGGGTCCTGTCACTGTGCACTATCGTTCTGCTTGATCAATCAGAGATTCATTGGTTTGAATGCTCCAAGACAGAGTGGTTGACATCAGTACTTTCTCAAATATGAACAAATGTTAAGAAATTTCAAGGCTACAGTAATTGTGAGGCAAACATCGGGTCACCCGAAAGGTTGTTTGGTTTATGAAGTAAAAATGAAATAAAATTTTATAATTCTATTCTCCTGAAACTTTTATGTTTTATCCTCAAAGAACTGGCTGTGCTGACTTTACAGTCCTCGAAGAAATTAAAATTGTTTGCATCAAGTAAATTCTGTAAAGTTTGAAAAAAAATCTTTATCTGAAAATGCAATATAGTGGATGAATGAAAGATTTATAGACAAGTTGGAACAACTTTTTATCTGGTCAAAAAAAGCAAATGTTGTCTAGCAATATTCTAATTGAATGCTACATTTTTTTTAACTATTTCTTGGTACATTCTACTCGGTGATTATTGTATTCAGTTGGTTTAAATTAGCGCGTCTCATTTGGCTGTCGATAAGAAGCTTATAGTAGAAGACTTCTTCAACTAAAACGTCTTATTTATGAGACATGCAGTGATGCCTAAAGTAACATTTTACAAACTTCATTTGTTTAATACTCAGCCAAAATGCTTCAGAGATTTAAGCTACAGTTTGTCAAAATGTCATAAATTTAAGGAACCCATTAAAAATTGAACAAATTAGATAATGGAAATTGTCAGTAGAAATTAAGATTTTAAAAAATATGAGATAAAAAGTATAATAATTGCGAATACCTCATAGTTAAAATAAAATATATAATGTTTAAATGTTTAAAAGTATATCCGAGTAAAAATCACCTATATTTGACACTTAATAACAAAATAGCAATTCAAGATAATATTATGACTGATACTATTATACAAAAAGAAATTATACCTATCATAAAATATTAGTAAAACATAGATAATCAGCACTAGTTTAATTACTGTAAATGATCCAAGTTAAACTTATTAATAATACGATTAGATAAAAATAAATTAAACTCAACATTAAATAAATACAAACAAAACTTAATAATGGTTGTAAATACTTCAGAAAATAGTAATAATACCAATAATGATAAATTTAAGATATTGCAAATTAATATTATTAGATAAAAATTGAGGATTAAAATAAAAAATACTAATAAAAAATTAATAACGGTTGACGATGTTCCATTCAAAAATAAAAATTTAAAATATCGTTAATAATTCTTCATTTTCTGTGTTGTTTTCCTTCAGGATGTGTGAGATGTTGGCTTGCCAAAATTTCCTGTCTTTTGTAGCTTTTAATAAGGTTTGTTTATTGGCAATCTCTCTTAATCTCTGTTCTTCTAACCATTTACATAAGTCTGTTAGGTAGTGTGCAGTAAATTACGAATAATACAATTAGATAAAAGCATAAAAACATTGAAAAAAGCGGAAAATATTTAGAAAAAAATTAACAAAATTTTAGAACAAAGTGGTAAATTAATAATAATTAACATCTAAGAGACGCCATTATTAGATCTATTAATTCTAATGCGAATAAAGTAACAAAAAATAAGATTAAGAAATTTTTAGCTAAAAATAAATGATGAATGACGATATACTTAATCTAATATGGCGAAAATATAAAAAAGTTATGGCGAATATTATTAAATAAAATGCGGCCCAAAATAAAGCGAAAGAAATATTTATCAAAATTAAGACATTTATGCCTACAGAAAAATCCAGTATTTCGTATAAAAAACATTAATAATCATGTATCAGTTATAAGTTTCTAAAAATCTTTTATTTAACATAAAAGAAAAATTCTATATTAAATATATGTCTCACCTTTTGATCTGTGAAAGCCCATAATCCCAAAAATGTAATCGTGAGCATTAATACGTTAATGTTGGTTGAAATTGAACGTCAAAATAATAATAACATTTTTTTTTTAATCATATCACCCCAAGCAAGGCGAAAACGCCACTGATGCGCAGGGGGCTACGTAAGAGTGAAAAGATTGGAAAAGAGAAAAGAGAAAACCGGAAACCACATCCTAAACAGGAAACAAGGGATGAGCTTCTTTAACTGTTCAATAGAGGTGGGTGGAGTGTGAACCGGGCAATAGTTTAGTCTATTTTATGTATATATTTCTATAAAAGCCTATTTTTATGGATATATTTCTATAAAAGCCTATTTTTATGTATATATTTCTATAAAAGTCTATTTTTATACTTTCATAGTGTTTTGACCCCGTTTAGGGGATTAACTATTTGCCCATAGCTGGGACCCTAACAGGTGCTACCACTCTGGGTCAGGGTGGATCTGGGAACAACAGCAGTTAAGAGTTGGTTCCATGCTCCTCCCAATCTCCTGTCATACCCAGGACCAATTCTTAAGGAGTCAGCATGCTTGTAAACCTGCCCTGTATATGACTCTAGTAATAGATTGTTACTTTCACTCCAGCAGTATCCACATTATTTTTGAGTTTCTCAGTTGTAATATTTCAGTTGCTGTCAACAATTCTTATGTCCTGCTATAGCCATCAGTTTCATCTTCCTTCTTTGTCAAGGTTTATTTGCAACAGTATTTTCTATCTTAAACTTAAAAATGATGTTACAAACATTCAACTTAGAGATAGCAAGTGATATTATATCCACTGTCATAGGACCAGTCTTGATTCTAATTTCTAAATTATATTTAGCTCTACATTATCCAGATATAAGGATATATAATACAATTTTCAAAAAAAAAAAAAGAAATGGCACAATAACTTTCATTAACAAGTATTTATTTGCAGGTTAAAAGTAAATATTTTATAAGATTACAAGGCTGAAAACTGGAAAAAGGGTTAGTTGCTGGTCTTCCTCTCCTGACTTTAACTTAGCTAATTTTTTCACCAACATAAATAATATTTCTTTCACCATAATGTTGCATATATTCTAAATCTTTCATGCGACAATCACTAAAAACTCACTTTCTCTCAACACAAAATCTAATAACCATATTTATAATTCATGTAGTAATAAGAGTCAAACATAAAACCCATGTTTTATTATTTAAAATTTTTTTAAAAATTAAAAATTTCCCATTTAATTTGAAAGGATGTTACAAGTATTTCATGAAAAATACATAAATATGTAATCCTTCAATCTTCATGATCTAATATGACAGAAAATAAAAGTTAGTATGAAAAAATATGAAAATATACAAAAAAATAAAGATAAAAATATTTTGACACCAAATAATTATTTTCTGCTAACAGGAAAGGGAAAAAGCAGAAATGCAAGAACCTAAAATAGAAGCCAATAAGTATAACATTCCTAACTGTTAAACTAATCTTCACAAAAGGAAAAACAAACCTATCCTAACCAAGCTAAGCTGACAAGTCTTTCAAGAAAGTACAAAATCCCTAACCAAAGACTTACACTAATATTCAATGAAGATTCTTTCTCAAGCAGCTGTTTAAGTAGACAACCAGAGGATGGTAGAAAGAAATCATTGCAAACTTTTTTGTTAATATTATGATTAATATTATTACAAAGAAGTAACTAACATTAAATATGAACGTATGGGTTACCCCACATGTCTCCACCACATGGCCATTAGGTAGCGCTGTTCAAGTCTATAAAAAAATTTCCTTACGCCTCCTCTTTCTTCCTCTTGCACAAAGGTGTAGCAAGATGCCCCTAATGGGAAAATGTTTTTCTTTGCTTCACTGACGACTGAACTTTCACACACACGCAGACACATACATACATACACGTGTTTCTCGCACACGCGCGTATCACACACACAAACAAGCCTATTATTAATAGCTAAGTTTTTAATGTATGTTCCTTTCCGTTACATTAATCTAATTTATTTTTATTGATACGTTCTCAATCTTTGCTTCAATTCCATATTTCTGCGAATTATATTTACCCAGAGTCACGTGAGCTTGCCAAATATTGTTTGATGGACAAATGTTCCAGGGGACATTAAATATTTGCCGATTCAAAATGTGACAACGATAAATTGTATCCTACCTCATGACTGTAATACTTGCCTGTTATCCACTGTAGTCAGCGGGCAATGTTCGTGCTCAGGTCTTTTTCTTCTATGTGCCTGTTTTTTAAGGGCGTAGGCGATTATGGCTTTCTACGTCTCCCTATCTCTGGTGGCTCTTAGTACATTTTCTCCTGTTACACCAAGCCTTGTTCCGTCATCCTCCCGCTCAAGCCCTTCAAATATGTTATCCGCTGCTTTCCTCTGTCTTTTCCCCCTCTATCTGGCCTGTCAGTATCAGGTTCTCCAAGCCCTCCCTTCTCATTGCATTTCCCAGGAACTTCAGTTGTCTCTTCCTGATGCACAATATTAATTTTCTTTTCGTTGCCATTCTTTCCAACACCTCATCATTGCTTACATGCTCGGTTCATGATATCCTCAGCATCCTTCTTTAGAACCACATTTCCGCTGCTTCAATTTTTTCCTTCATCTTCGATTATATTGTCCAACATTCACTGCCGTATTGAAGAACTGACATCACATAACAATCTAGCACTCTCTTCTTTGTTTCTAGTGAAATTTTCCTGTGTCTTAGCACTTTACTCAGCTTCTGAAACGCGTCCTTCGCCATGCCAATTCGCCTTCGGGTCTCTGTGTCGCACTTTCCATCTCCTGTTAAAACACTTCCTAGTTATTTAAATTTTTGTACCTGCTTGTTTCTAGTATTACCCATCTGTATTTGGCATTTTGGGTAGCTCCTTTTGCTGATGACCATGCATTCAGTTATCTTGCAGTTTATTTGTAGTCCTTTGTGTCATTCTTTTCAGCTACCTTCTGTAGGAGGTCTTGTAGTTTTCTTTCCGTGTCTGCAGTCAGCACTGTATCATCTGCATACCTTATGTTGTTCAAATCGTGGCCTCCGATAACAAATCCTGACATAGCATCTAGGGTTCTCAAAATATCTCGCTATACAAGTTGAACAGATCCGGTGAAAATACACATCCTTGTCTTACTCCCCTTTCTATCTTTGTAAATCTGCTGAAATCGTTACCTGTCCGTATGCAGGCAATATGCTGCCAGTAAAGATTCTTGATTACTCTGATGTCTTTCCCAAAGATATCGAGGCTGCTGAGCATCTCCATCAATTATTTGTGGCGTATTTTGTCGAATACCTTTGCATAATCAATAAAACATAGGTACAAGTCCTTCTTCATTTGTATTGACTTTTCGGAGAGCATCCTAATCATAAATATGGCGTTCCTTGTTCCAGTATCTTTGACGAACCCACACTGTTCCTGTTCTATCTCTGGCCTGATTCTGCTTCTCGCTCCATTCATCAGGATTCGGACAATCAATTTTGTAATGTGACTCGTTAAGCTGATAGTTTGGTGTTGTTCGCACTCGTTTGCACCTGGCTTCTTCGGTAGTGCTATAAAAATTGACTTGCATAGGTCGTCTGGTATTATTCCACTATTATATATTTCATATGCTAAATTCTTTCAGGGCTAACAGCAGCTCTATTACAATGCCGTCTCGACCAGCTGCTTTGTTTCTGTTCAGTTTGGCCATTGCAGCTTCCACTTCGGACTTTAATATTTCCGATCCGTCCTCATCCTAGTGTATTCTCGGTTGCTCTCTCCTGTTGCGGAAAAGATCTTTTATATATTCTTCTCATCGCTGGAGTATTTCTTCTTTCTCTAATATTATCGTCCAGCCCTTGGATTTTATCCATCCTGTGGAGGAGCAGGTTTTTTGTCCTGTCAGTTCTCTTATCTCTTTACGCATGTCTGCTTTATTGGTCCTGCTCACATTATTGTTGAGCCATTCCTCTTTTCCCTGTCTGCATTTGTTCCTTTATATCCCTGTGTAGTCTCCTGTATTCTCTTCCATGTCTAGACGTTATTTCTTGTCTCCTTTGCATCATGTCGAGAATCTCTTCAGTCATCCACTCGTTTTTTTCTTCTGTGTCTGATTTCCTTTAGAGCAATATTGTTTGCTGATGTCATCATCGCTTCCTTCAGTGAGTCCCATTTTGAGTGTCCTTTTCCAATTTGTTCTTCGTAGTTGTTTCCCACGCTGTTAGTGTATTCTTTCTGCAGGTTGAGGTCATTCACGAGCGTGTTGTATTTCAGTCTTGGTGCTGTGCTAAGCTTCTTCATTCTCCGGACTATTATCCTTAGTTTGCAGATGACTGGGACATGGTCGCTTCCGCAGTTGGCGCCTGGATAGGTTTTGCATTGAACCACTGCGTTCCTGAATCTCTTGTTTATGGTTATGTAGTCTATTTGTTTTTTCGTGTCGCCTCCTGGGCTTCTCCATGTCCATAGATGTCGTGGGTGTTCTTGAAACCAGGTGTTAGTTATTAGCTGGTCATTTGCTGTGCACCATTGGACCCGTTTTTCTCCTCGTTCGTTGCGAACTCCTAATCTGTAGTTAAAGGTCGTGTCTCTTTCCCTCTCTTTATCTACCTTGGCATTCAAGTCACCCATTCTGATCCTAATTTCTTGACTTTTGCACCGAGCCTTGGCATTGTCTAGTATGGAGTAGAATGATTCTAAGGCTTTAAACACCTGTTCCCTAGGCAGGCTTGTTTTTCCTCTTTGAAGATTATCGTAACAACCTTCCAATCCACATTTTACTTTATGCTTTAGCAAATACCGATCGTAAGTATAACACATGAAAGAAATGTAAATGAAGAAAGATTGATTTACATTATTCAGCCAATTTTACTTGTTGTTTCTTTCGGCAAAATTCATATAAACAAGAAATTTTATTAGTTCAGTTTAATGCCAGACGCAAGGTAAGTGTTGATCAAAATTTCTACCTTGCGATTTTTAAGGTAACTTTGTTAAGAGAAAACATATGATAAAATCAACAACAATTGATCAACATCTAAATAGAACAAATAATAACCATATGTGATAAGTTTTGAAGCATTTACATTTTAATATAGTGACCCTTCTTCTCGATAACAAGTTAATAAAATCATCAGCAATTGATCAACACCTATAATAGAACAAATAACAAACATATGAGAAAACTTTGAAGTATTTACATCTTAATATAGTGACCCTTTTTCTCAATAACTGGCAACAATTTACTATCCATTGATTTTGTTAACTCTTTTATTTTGCCAGCTTTAATTTCTGAAATGATAGTTTTAATCACTTCTCATTGGTCACTTTTTCTGTCATTTTTTTGTCATCTTCATATCATTTCATCTTCGTAATTAACCATAAGTTTTCGATCAGATTCAGATTAAAACTTTATGGCCTTACCATTATCTTCTATCTTATAAAACGTTTACACTGAAAAATTTCAATGATAGTCTTAAATACACGAGAAAGAGCATTGTTCAGTATTAATTCACACTTTACTTTTTAACTCCGATTTTTTTAGTATTCAAAGAAATTCTTGTCTATGAAATCGCGATAGTTATTCAGTTTAACTCCTTCAAGAACATTGAATGCTTCAGTAATGGTTTGGGTAACATTTCCAACCGATATCATCGCACTGTCGCCTTCTTGCTGTCTTCTTTTAGTCACATGTATTTCTTGGCCCAATTTTGACGCTTTAAAGTATTTGCTTTACAGAGAAAAATTTTCTTTGGAGAGTTCTTGACGGATTCTAATTTGCAAAGTATTCTGGGCCTTTTTTCCCTTCTCGGCTCTCTAAATTCCATCCTGTTCAAAAATCTGAACACTGGTCAAAGTGGTTATTTCACTATAGCTCACTTTAGTTTACATTTCCCATCTAGGAGACAAGTTCTTAAAGTCTTTTTCTTTACTTCTAACTCTCAACTAGTTTAGCTTTAGTTTTTGACAACCCCCCCTTTATCATTCGACGATCTCTTTCTCCTTTAAAAACTCCAATGTGGATATTCCCTCACTCAATAAACTTCCTGTTTTTCAACATTTCTTATATCGCTTTCATTACCCAGGTTTCAATATAAATCGTGGAAAAAAAGGAAAAATAGGTCTTATTAGATTTCAAAGCCTTAAAATAATATATTTTTAATTTGCATAACTTCAAACTACAGGTACTAAAAAAATCCAATAGCTTTAATAAAACATGTTGAAATCGTATAAAAACTTGACTCAAGCTTTGATTTGACGTCTAGATTATTTGTTTAAAATATGAAAAGAATTGCTCAAAGCAACTTCTAGTTATAGATGTTTATGTGATTTGCATATTAACTTCAGACAGACAAAGACGTTGTGATATTTTTGTTGATTTTTTAGGTTTTTTCTTTTTTTATCACTCTAAAAGAAATAGATAAGAAAATGTGTAGCCGTGACCACTCGGGAAAAATGGAATCGAATGCGTTTGCGTGATTTTTGTAGGTAGCTGACTACTATGAGTCATACCACTTCTTCTAATAATGCTGATGACGATTATAATGATGTCATTGTTTTAAAATCATTAAAAAATAGAAACTGCAAACAGTTGTAAAACACTGACAGAATAATATAATTCATCATATGCGTCTTTCGCTTGCAGCATATTTATATAAATAATCCATACGCAAATGATCCCGTCATTTGTTATAGAATGTTTCTGTGGCCATTATATTGTCTGTGTATATGTTTACATGTTTGTGATAAATAGTGTGCAATCATATGCTGTTTTATCTGTGTGTGTGCCTGAATGCAGTTTACTGTATCATCTTCTGTTCGCCGTGTCTTAGTGATGAGTTTTCGGGCATTTAAACAACCACGAAGGTCAATGGTAAAATTTAAATTAGCAAGATTGGTTGTCTGATATTCTTACAAATAAAAACCCACTGTAAGAAAAAAAAGAATCAGTTGCTGAAGTAAACAAGGAATCAAGTTTTCACAATTTGATAAACTCAGTTTTTCTACACATATTTTTCTTCTTACTTGTAAGAATTTGGTATTGTTAAATTTTTATGAATTTTATAGTATTTATTTTCTTTCAGATGACTCATTCGTCAGAAAAGAGTCGAAAGCTTGGGACGAAATATCGACTCCAACATTCCAACTCGCAAAAAGATTTTATTTCTTTTTATGAAAAAATTAAACTAACTGAGAGTCGACGGAAACGTTCATTAGCTGACCAAGATATAAATAAATGTAAGTAGATAAACCAGTTGATAAACTAAAAGACATGCAAGTGTAATAGAATAAAGCAATTGGCCGACAAGCTGTTCTGTCCGGGTACATTTGCATCTACATTTACATGTATTTCATGGACAACCTATGTACTTTCCAGCTGACAATTGTAAAGAAATCCCTATACCAATTGATAATCGTTTGCAACATCACATGTTCAACTTGAGGGTGAGTATTGTCATTAAGTAATAACAGAAATCAGTTTAGCTGCTATCAGAAGTCGTTTTCTGCTGCAATGTTTAATGAAAACAAGACAATCGCTCACTTTGGCACTGAACAGTAACATTTTGTTCAGATTAAAGTAATTTACAATCAAATAGTCACTTTAAATTTGAACAAATACAGAGAAGAATTGTTTTTACCAGCAGACACCGTTTAGTTTAACATCATAAAAATTGTACTTGATTTTACCGAGAGTGTGATTTTTACATGATGACCAATATTATTTTTACACCATGATTAATATTTTCAGTAAGTTCTCGTAGATGTCATTTTCTCAAGTTTAGATAATTTTATTAAAGTTTGTAACGATTTATTTCAGTTGAACCAAATTTTAACTGTAACCCTGCAAAAAGGGTTGATTAAAGTTCAAAGACACATCTTAGATTTCCATAACATTATGCAAACTTCCTTTTTTCGTGTTTCTTTTTTCATTTTTTTCTTTTTTTTTTTTTTTTTTCCTTTTTGCAGTATTAAACTAAATGGATTACGTTGCATTCTTGTTTAATATTCGAGATGGTTTATGCGAAAGAAACAAATTTCCCCCAAGAACAGTTTTATTTTTCGACGATGGTCTGAAGCAAAATGTTATTTTCTGCTTTCTTTTACACCCACACCCCACTTTATCATTTACAGTGGATTTAATTTATTAATGGCGGTTTGACACTGACCTCGGGTCAAACATGAAAGCAGGACACGTCTGGGAAATACGATAAAGGTAAAGGTCAATGCACACAGTTTAAATATGCAAGCCTCCCTCTACCTGTTGCATACAACCAGACAAACAAATGGAAGTTTCGATAAGGCACTGACTAACTGGGTGACAAAGGTCGTCTGTTTACCTGCTCTTCGCCAACGACGGGTGCCTTGAAACTGTAATCCGTTGTTGTGGTATGCATGAGAAAATAGGATATAAAAATACATTCCTAGAATTCGCGTTAAAAGATTTTAAAAAGGTCAAAATAAAGGCAAAACACTGGCCCAATGTTAAAATAAAATGCTTCTTAAAGCAATTAATGCTTTAATTGTTTCACTAATAATGGCTGTCTACTTGTTTTCCGAGCACACCCCACTTCTAGGGTAACTATACAATCCCTGTTTTAGGCGCTTGTTCTGGCATATTTGTGTTTTGCCAACATCAGCATAGCTTAACTATGATTTCTATTGCAACTATGCTAAGCGGATCTGTGACAAAAACGCATCGACTGTCATGATAAACAATTTGAACAACTCCAGTTCATTCAAACCCTCAGTCACTATGACTTGCAGATTCGTGCCAACACAAGCATCGACTGCATTCAAACAATTCTGTCTACCTAAACCTATTCACAAAGCTGAGGTCAACCCGTAGCAAATTTTTCAAACATGTCCTAACTGTGCCACAAGCTGGGATCGATTTCTAAGACTGATAACAAATGAAGGATTTAGAATTTGAAATTGATTTCCATGACCGTAAAGCAAACATTTTAACCACTCGATCATGAGCCTCTTTAGATGAACACTAGCACTCCGTATTTAAAAGAATGAAGATAAAGGAAATTATTATAAATTATTTGGTGTCCAACTACAGTTAGAATAAGTATTTGAAATACAAAAATCCATTATTTGCAATATTACCACATTCATGGGTAATTTCAATTTTTAAATATTCATACTCTCTATGCATCCGTAATTGTTCGACTAATTGCTTCTATTTAAAGTCACATTTTATAAAGTAACTGGATAATTAAAGAGTTTTTGTAAGTAATATATTTCGTTTTACTTTTTAAAGATCTAAAAGAAAATAAGCATCCAATGAACGAGTGTCGGCTGGAAACATAGTAGACTGTCTATGAATGAATGATGCCGAAAATGTGAAATCTTGCATGTATTAATTTCAAGTCTTCTGATTAATAAGTGCATTGTTTCTTTCCAGAAACCTTTTAAAGAAAACTTCAAAACTAACCAGTAGCGATTTCTCTTTAAAAATGAACAAAATTTGATAAGGTGACATTATCAAGTCCCTACAGAAAAATGGTTTAGCTCCAAGGACATGGTGGCTACATTAGGGAATGGTGCTCCAGCTCTATCAACAGCGTGCAGCTGAATTTATGAAAGGAAAAAAGACTCTTAAAGATGACCAATATCTGAACGTCCGGTATATGTTACTAAAAAATATTGATTGTGTTCACCACATGCTTATGGATGATACGCGTATTTCTGTAAATCAAATAGTCAATTCTATTAGAGTGAGCTGAAGATATTCTACAGAAAGACTTTGGCATGACGAAGGTTTATGCTTGGTGGGTGCCACGTCTTCTCTGATCCAATCACGCAAAAATCTGACATTTTCTTAGGCAGAACTAGACGTGGTTCGCTTGAACTTCTAACCCGGAATGAGTGTGGAGCAGCCAGATACAATCCTTGCTGCGTTCACGCCCATCCGCACCTACACCAAAAGGGCCAAGGTCGTTTCATTTACAAGGGAGGTGATGGCTTCAGTTTTTTAGATTGTAAAAGTATTGTGTTTATTGACTATCGTTAAAAGAGCCACACAATTAATGGGGATAATTATGCTAACTTGCTGAGCCAGCTACGAAAAGCTATCAAGACTTAATTCTCAAAAAAGAATTAGCACATAAATCCTTGATTTCAATGGATGCTGTTGGTGACTTACCTTGAACTGCTTGATCTACCCTACCTATTCTTCTGCTTTGACTATCATCTGTTCCCCAACATAAGAACATACTTGGCTGGGAACCAATATCGTAGTCATAATGGCGTCATATCTGCTGATTATGACTTTTATTTTACCAACAGAATGAACAGTCTTCTTTGAACATTCAAATGTCATTTTACACGGAAGGAAACAACAGTTATTAATAAGAAGAGTTTAAATAAATACTTGGAAGATTTCACAACTCTAGTATCACTCCTTCTTAGTCAGGCCACCTAACTTTTCAGAAGAATTTTAAATCAAAAACGTAAACAATGTCGATTTCAAAAAGCATCTCTCTTCATGAAGTGAAATAGAAAAGATTAAATATTTACCGCTAGAATGACGAAGGATGAGTATTTTTATTTACACACTATTGTTTTCTCTGACACAAGGCTACAATTTACCTCGTGTTTGACTTTTTCGTTAATTTCGAATCACTTCTAAAAACAGATACTTGATTACAATAACGTGTCATTACACATTAGTTTGTAACTCTATTTCCACATAAAAAATGTTCTTCTTAGTTTAATACGACGGAGCGAAAGAAATTGCTATTAGTGGTATTGTTAATTTTGCAGTTTATTGTAATTCGCGATATGAGCTTTGCTTAGAAATGTTTAATACTCATGTGCTTGTAAAATCCGAAAAATAGAAAAACTAGCTGGAAATTGGGAAGAAAGAAAAATTATATTTTTTCTATTGTATTCAGAAGTGAATTTTGGCCGGTAAAAGTGGAAGACAACAATAGTCAAAACAAATTGTCAGAAACTGTTGATGAGGTTAGGGTAAGGCCAGATCCTTAGTTCACACAATTGATGGGAAAGGATTTAAAAAATTTTAAAAACCTAAAATGATGTAATTAAGAAGAAAAGAACGAACAGAAAATTGTGTCACGTGAGGTGTTGTTATTTCATTGGTTGAAACAAGAGAATGATATAACTCCACCTTGAAGCATGTAGGTGGAAAGAAATCTCATTGGTCAAAGATCTAATTTGCATAGATACCCAGTGTCCGTCATTCATTCCACAAGAGAATTGGGGACAAGTATAAAAACAGAGACCCCAGTGAGAAAAATCAGTTAGTTTTGAGTCAGTTGGAGTTACAGTCGAGTAACGACTGAGGGAAAAGAGTTCTCAACCGGGAGCCATGCCGATTGGGTGTCAGTCGTAGAGAGAGAGACTAGTTGCCTCCCATACAACTCATGGCTGAAGATATAAAGAAACGTAGAAAAGCTTGCTGCTACTCAACTTAAAAGAGTTAAAGTCGAATGATGCGCCTCCGATAGAGCCCTAGCTGAAAATGTATAGAAACAGCATGAGCCGAGAAAGAGTTAAACTAACTGAAAGGAGATTTTTATTGCCGAGCGAAGGAGACAATACGAATCTACTATCATCACCAGAACGCCCCACTTTCCTTAAAAATTCGGTATAAAGCCAAGTTACGTTTCAGAGCTGCCGAGCGACAGAGACCAAATGACTCCACTACCGCCGTCGCGCATCCACTTCGGCTATTTCCGTAAGGCTTCGATAAAGAGCCCTGAAAGAACTTTTTTATTTTAAAAGTAATTGGAAAAATTGAAAGCTCTGATTATTTAAACGAATCTTTTGCTCCGCTGTGAACATTGAATTCGACGATTGTACATTCTGCTTATTATATATATATATATAAAGACTTTTTTCGTAACTCATCCAGGCGTCTTCGAACTTATTCAATTATTTTTTTTTTTTTTTTTTTTGGTGCCGTGTTTATTTTTTTCAACACAAGTGTACGCATGGGTCCGGTCTGGTTCGAGGTGGTAGAGAAACGGCTACCGGGTTTCAACGTGTCTTTCTGATATCAAAGAACATAGCGTGAGTAAGAAAGTTCACCGCTGTAATAGACGTCTTGAAGACCAGCTACTTTGATGAGGCCATCGTCACGATTAGCAACCCGAGAGCGTCGTCATAACTAGTGCCGTTTTGACAGCATCAGTCCTGACTCAGGTTCCATTCATCATCATCACAACAGGTTCCGGACCAGGGGCAGCGAGCCAGCCGAGTGACAAGTTTAGAAAAATTCGGTTTCTAACCCATCTTTGTATTACTCATATCCCACATCAAAAGTTGGAATATACATTGAACGTTCGAGTTGTCTAATCGTTTTCGTTACTCATTAGTATCAAAGAATAGCATAAGAATGCAACGATAATATTAGAGAATAACAAAAAGTATACATATTTAAATATTTTATTGTTGAATTAAAATGAAACGAACTATTACCACGTAAGCTTTTTTATTCTCTATTCAGTTTTTTCTGTAGTTGCATAACTCGATACAACCACTTCTTGAATTGTTGTTTTTAATTCAGATGGTACTCTATTGATGTTGTCTTATCCACGGTTTAAGACAGACACAAT
The DNA here is from genome assembly GCA_037127315.1 of Ascarosepion bandense. NCBI lineage: Eukaryota > Metazoa > Mollusca > Cephalopoda > Sepiida > Sepiidae > Ascarosepion > Ascarosepion bandense. The sequence goes on along the minus strand of JBBBDQ010001465.1, from coordinate 736,920 downwards.
TCACTAAAGAATAGCCGACTGGGATTCTCACTCCTAAGCAGAGTTGAATTAATAATCACGCCCTGATCTCTACGGCGATCTGGTCACAAAACTTTGAAATTTGTGTTAAATTTTCGAGCGTGGAAAACTGGAGAGCCCCACACCAAAGAACTACAGCAATTTTTCTGTTCTTTGATTGTTCTTCTTCTTTTTTTAATTTTTACTGAAAAAACGAAAAAAATCTGCTTATTTTTCAGTTTCTCTATTTAAATCCTTTTTTATGGTATAAAATTTGCTTTAAAAGATGTTCTGCCGTTGTCTTCTTCTTTCAGGACGTGGCCGATCATGGCTCTCTACAAGTTCCTATCCTTTGTAATTATTAGTCAGATTTGCCTATTTTCTATCTCCCCTAATCCATTGTGAACAAAAAAAAATTGTGGAAATGGAAGCAAAAAGTATGATTAGAATCAGAAAGAGTTGATTTTCTTGGATCCATAACCAGGAAAGAGGTCTAGTAGAATCTGACACTCACGGAATATATTGAGAACAAGATGAGACAGACAAAAACAGCTACTAACCTTATCTAACAAGTTTGTTTAGAGTGGTTGGCAAAACAATGACTAGGAGGGATGGCAAAAAGAAAAACTTTACTTCGAGCTACAAGACAAGTAGCTGAGGAAAAGAACAAACACGAAAAAGAATAAATTTTGACTTTAAGTTGTGATTCATTTTAATGTCCAGTCGTAGAAAGTTCATTTCTACAATCCCGCCAAGTATTTTATTTCAGGGTGCAGCTCTTAGCTGTGTTAACTACCAAAAATATTTTCTTTCTTTGCTATAAAAAATATAAATGAACATCAGTCAAAAGAAGTGGCTATGAAAATAAATTTTAAATATTTCTATGTTCATTTTTATCGTACAAACACCCATACTACGATTTAAAAAAGCGGAAATAAGATTAAATAATTCTGATTAAAAATACTTCTCAAAAGATTCGGTTATTACTACAAGATCTGTTTGCATTTTACCTGTTAAAATATAGAATATTTTTTGTTGTCATCTAAATGATTTCTTATGAGAAATTCTTCTTCGGCAAATAGAAAATTTGGAATGTCAAATATCTTGCATATGTCTAGAGAAAGTAAGTTGGAATGAAAAAGATAGATAGATAGATAGATAGATAGATAGATAGATAGATAGATAGATAGATATGCACGCAGACAGACAGACAGACATACAGATAGACGGACAAATAATGTCTATAAATTGATAGCGATCTACTGAATAGTTAAGGAGCCTGTCTTGTAGACCATTTCTAGTGAGTTCAATCCACACTTGGTACTGTTCGCTGAGCTAGAAATAGACAAAGAAAGAAATAAAGAAATAAAAAAGATAAATAGACAAACAAAAGAATGTGTGTTGTAAATTTGGTTAGCAGTTTTGACGATTTTGCAAATAGGACCAGTGATGGAAAAAGTTCGAAATGCGCATGGTTTCAAAATTAAGAAGGAATAAATAAACGTTTTTATTGTCTTTCAGTTTGCTATAAATATAGGTACCAACAAAAATTCGCTAAAAATGAGCGTACATGATAAGATATTGATTTGAAAATTCTTGCAAAAATCAAATAATTGTTGGATTTTAGTGAAGTTTTCAGAACTTATTCACAATTGAATGTCATCATTTGAGAAATTTTCCTTTTGAGAAAATCTTGGTAAAAAATGCGTTTTTTTACATCTTTTACCCCATTTATTTATCTTCTTTCGAAAAATTCATTTTTCTAGGGCTTAATGTTTGTATTAACTATAAGCAAAAGTCCTTGGAGGTTTAAATCACAGTTTTAATAAAACACAGTGCACAGTTACCTAAAATATGCTCAGAATAGTAAAATACAATGTGCACTAAAACTAAGACATTGTTTATTTAGCAAAGCTTTTAACTGCATTTATGAATACAGTATATTATGGGCATTATTGTCTTAAAAATATTTTTTTCAGTTTTTTTTTATTTTAATAAGAATTATATATAAAGTTTTAAGTATTTAAAAATTATGTTTTAAATTGTACTAGCTAGGTGATATTGTTAATAAGTAAAAACTATATTTACTAATCATAAATGGAAAAACTACAATTCAGCGTTGAAAAATTTTATAAAAAGTCACTCAAATAATATTCGCCAAGTAATTTTTACAGATACTTCCACCACAGAAAAATAATTAGTAAAACTATTTACAATTACAGAGTCTTCTTGAAAAATATAGAGCCATTTTGAATATCTTACGAACTGTTTTTGCAGCTATGATGTGAGTCTGCAAACAATCAGACAACGCAAGAATAAACATTTATTCGTAGAATCATTCAGTTGCCAATGAAACGCTATTGATTCAATTTGCATAGTGTGGCCTCTCGTGTATGAATTTTTAACAAAGATTGCATGTTCCAATTCTATCGGCATCCACCGTACAGTTCGATTTGGTTTCTTGTGAACTCTTTTTTTCCAACAGTGAAATCGCCGTTGAAAAAGAAATGATTTCAGACCGAGGGCAAGATTAAGTATTGAATAAAACGCGACGAGACAGCAAATTATCACCTGGTAAAAGAGCTTTGCAAAAAGTTTTCAAAGTACAAAAGACGATTTGATAAGTGTGCAATTTCACTAGTGAAGTAACTGAAAGGGACTAATGCACAATTACACTAGGTACACTGTTTTTTCGTTAATTTTAACACGCTTTGGAAACAGACTATATTTCAAGAACGCGCATTAGGCTGTCCAAATATACTTGATCCTTTGGTAAATAGAAACTCAAAAGAATAGACTCACTAGTGATGCAAAATATCTTGGTCTAAATCTACACAAGAGTGAAATATTCATTATTTGAAATATTGTGCTAAACACAGAAAATAACTGAGTCACTTGACACACTTAAAACGGAATTATTACTATTATTCAACATAAATTATTTATCATTCAACATAAATTACTTACCATTCAACATAAAAATAGGATTACAATTTTAACGCCCTGTTGAAAAAAAATTCAATAAAATTATTCTTAGATTTAACATTTTTGACTAAATGCCCTAACATAACACTGTAAGTGAGCAACCATCAGTAAAATTTTAAACTCACTTTAGAAAAATGATCCGTGAAATGAACTTGCTAATCGTACTAATTAGTTTTTCTCAGTCGATATATAATCAGATGTAGCTAGTGTGGCATATGGCAATAAGTGTGGAATATTCAACATAAGATTTCGAATGCACAGTGTTAATTCATGGCAAGTTACGGCGAGACATTCAATTTTTTATTTATTTCTGTTTTGCACAGTTTCTATAACTGACTTGGGCGATTCATTACAATGATTTTGTTTAATAAAACAGAAACAGGACGAAAAAGCAAGAGACAGGGTGAAAAGAAAAGTGATGAGTAAATTATCTGATTTGCAACCAAGCGAGTTAGGAAACAATTTACGCAGCGGATTTTACCCTTTCATTTTTGTTTTCTATTGTGAGATTCTAGGTTAAAAAATACGGACGACTCTTGAACGAGAAAAGGCGTCAAATTTCTATCAATCGATACGGCAGTTCGCCAGCAAAGGAAATAAATACTTCCATTCTAAACAGTGACAATCATTCCAGTGTTTCTGCAGAATTGTTTTGTTCTATATATATATATACATACATATGTGTGTGTGTGTGTGTGTGTGTGTGTGTGTGTGTGTGTGTGTGTGTGTGCGTGTCGGTGCATGTGTATATAATGTGTAAATATTAATATAATGTCAGATACTTTTATTTAAGTTAATTTTTAAACAATAAATTCAATAGAATTTATTTAACCAATTAATGTTGGGTTAGTGTATGCAAAATATCGTGCAAGTTTCAACTTATAATATTTGTTCTTATTCAAAATATTGATAATATCATTTTGAGAAGTCTCAGATTTTATTATGCATGGAGTAATATAAATATTTATTTATAAATGAATCCAAAGGATAAAAGCCATACACATACACACACATATTTGATTAATATAATATCTTTTGTCCTTGAATAAATGACAATTTATTGGAATCAAATAAAAACTACAAAAAAATGTGCAATCAATGATAAAACTGATAATTATAGGCACGTCGGGCAACCCAACCACTTCAAAGTAAAATTTTGTTGGGGTTTCCTTTTGGCTTGTGGTAAAAAATCTTATTGCACCTTGAAATGTTGTTTGTCTACTATTTTATGTTAGCATTCCTGTTATTTGGGACATCGCATACATACGTGTTTGGTATTAGCGTCATTCTATTTGTCACAATGGTTATTGTATACCCTCTGGCTTGGCTATTACAAGAGTTATCGTACACCATCTTTTGTATTGTTACTTTGTCTTGACGATGTTTTACTTGTCTGTGTTTTAATTCTGATCGATTTATCCCTGTTCTTCTACTTTTCATACACCCATCGTATATTTAGAATTATTAAATATTGCATTTATTATACACATATTCTAGATTACATTTATTTATAAGCAGTATATTATTATATACATATTCTAGATTATACTGATTGTTTAATTATTAAAAATCGCTTGAAGACACCACACATGTTAGAAACCAAGGTAGCTAAATAACTCGTTTAAAAATGAAACATATTCTAGATTATATATAGAGATGCCATCAAGTTATACAGTGGTTTCTTGTCTCGGCGGATATTTCAAACAGTTTTCGAAATCTTTTACCAGGAATGAAAGAATATCATTTTTTCTCAATTTTTTCTTTTTTTTTTTTAAAGTTATATCGCGTCTTAAATTCCCCAAGATTTTAGGTAGGGAGCATAATCTGACCAAATAATAGAAGAATCCTGAGCAGCGTTTCATCATTTGCCAAGCCTTCCGCCTCCGGTCCTACACTCCATTCAGAGTACAACTCAGGATATCTCTTTTGCTATCAATATACCATGTAAGAGTTTTCCAAGTGCTTCTTTCTTGTTAAATGTCCAAGAAATTTCCGCCAAGATATTTCCGCCATCTCTTTCTGATTCTGAGTAGAAGTGTTCTTTTTTCTACAAGTTTATTTAAGGCATCATCGTTGCTTAGCCACTCCGTCAGTGGAATTCTCTCTATCCTTCTATATAACCACATTTTTGTTGCTTCCAATTTTCTCTTCATCTGTGCGGAGATTTTTCAGCATTTACTGCCATACAAAAGAACTGATATCACATGGCAATTCAGCACTCTTTTCTTTGTTTCTAACAAGTATTTTATGTTTGTTAATACATTAGCGTTTGAAATGCATCTTTCACTCTCAAATAATCGAACCCACATTACTTGAGGTCTTTCAGCAACAACTAAAATGGATAGCACATGTAACTCGATAAGAGAGAAAAATTACATAATAATCCAAAAGTGGAGAAAGACGCCACAATCAATACTGGAAAAAGCAATAAGAGTTAATGGTCTTCAGGAAACCGATTTTCCTGAAAATTGTTTTAATAGAAACATTTTATGAGTAGCACTAGCTGCTCTGTCAGTAAATACCAAATATTTCCATATAAGAAAATAGCTATTATTAAAATTGCCATTATATGTTTATTTTGTTAAATCGAAATTGTTAGTGTTTACGTAGGAAGTTTTATTCATCCGCTATATTGACCGGGTATTGTACCTGATCTTTACAGAATTATTTTAAGGGAAAAAATAGTTTCCCTAGAACACTATGAAAAGCACAAGGAACAGTTGTTTGCTGAGAAAAATAAGTTCTGGGAGGATAGAATAATGAAGTTGGCTGAACAATGAACAGAAGATTTGGGAAGAAAAAAAAACGTATTTTTTATTTTTTATTTAATAAAGCAGATAATAAATTTTAGGTCACCAATTTAGGTACACATGTACATTGGTAAAACTCTTAAAGAAAAAATGTATGAATATTTTTTTTTTTTACCATAATTTTCTTTCGTTCAATTAATTCCGTGTTGAATATTAATCACATAGATAGAATATAATAGACTTCAAATTTCCTGTTAATTTCTGTAAATAACTACACACTATACGACAGACTTAATGAATCTACACACAAACATTTAGAATCGCATTCGTTTTTGTCCAAATTAAATAAAGAACTCGGGATAAAATCATTTCGGCCATCGTTCTTCACAAGAAAGCATTTTTTTCTTTACGAAAGCGAAAGATAAAAAAAGATCAGAGTGATAAATGTGGACATTGACAGCGTCAGTTTTCATATTAGTGCTTGTCTACCCGAACTCCATTAAGTGTGTAACGGAATGGTCAATAAAGTATACCTGACAGGCACGCAGAACTTCTAATTCGATACTTAACGTCTGCACCAACTATCGGCCATTACAAGCGAAAGTTTTTAAAAAATAATTTTATTCAAGCCCTTCCCAGAAATCAGTTCTTGGCGAAGTTAATCTGTTTATGCTAGTTTCATCGGCGAAGACTGTAGTGTGCTTCTTAGCGAGCTCGTCAGTTATTAGACGAAGTTTCTGTTTTCACTTAGTGCTCCATTATTGTGAAGTAAGCTTAGTAAACATGAAATTCTCAACAAGTGCACCATTATTGTGGCCTTATGCCAGACTGTACACCTCACAGTATTTTGTTTTAACTCTAGTTATGTTGGCTTTCTCGAAATTAAGCAACTGTTAATTTCATCGATACTTCATCACGAATTTTATTTGATTTTGTAATTGCATTTGCATGTTCAAACCAGATAACGGATGATTATCGCTAGAGACTGAAAGACAACGTGTATCCACCAGCACATTTCTCATTATCCTCACAGTCCCCAGGAATTGGGGGGGGGGAGGTTATCATTCTTAACCTTTACTCAGATATTACATATTGCAGGTTATCATTTTGTTGTTTACAACTATCAAATCTGTTCTTGTCGCCTGGAAATGATGGTCTTAGTTGATTGCAAAGTTCCCAGCATTTGACTTTCCTATTTCTACCGTATCTGTTTTTGTATTCACTTGTGTTTTACATTCTTATCTTTTTTTCTCCACAAACGAAGCGTTTACTGTTTTTCTAGATTCCGTCTCTTTTTTGCTACTTGTTCTTCTAATCGCTGAATATCATTATTTCAAGGATAAAAGAAATATTGATTAATATCGACGATAAATACTCGTTCGAATTACATGAATTCTACATGTTCTATATTAAAATGATTCACGCAAATGTGTTCCTTTGTTCACCAGACCCCCAACATAATCATCCCGCAATTATACGTTAATGATTTTTTTTTGTAGCAATTAGAGGAAGTTCACCATTTTTTTATCATTTTTCTCCTTTGTTCGATTTTCTATCATTCATTTCCAATCCTAAAGGCGAGGCAAAAAATACAAAACAAAAACAACGATTTCATATCAAATGATAAACAAACCCAAGTGATTTGGGAATCGGGGAGGGCTTCATTACTGTGTGTCTCACTCGATAGGAGTGTACACTTCTGCTTGCCTTAATTAATGACTGAATGATCGATTGATTGATCCATGAATCAATCAGTCAGTCGTACGGTACAGACAATGTTTTTTATGCTATATGGATCCCTGTCTAGGCAAAAATCTGCGTGCATTAAAAAAATGGAATGGAATTTCCTTCACGATTAATGAGCAAACAGGATTTTTAATAAGAATGTAGTGTTCATATTTGAAATTTAAATAAGTTTTATGCAAATTTCTAAAGCTCATCGGCAGTAATTTTGCCAAATATATTTTTGTCAATCGCTATCTACTGTCCTCCTGATTACTCTTTTGTATTTTCGCCCATTATTAATGTTTCTGTTCTTAATTCTTCCACGCCCTGTTACTCATTGTATCATAGTGGCTTTATTGTCGTCCTTGGTGTGATCCATAAGCGAGAAATTTCGAGAAAATAAATTATTAGTATAGTTCTTACGGATCACTCTAAACAGCTCAACTGTAAAATGATGAGATCTCGAGGTTAGTCTAGTATTGCGGTTAAATTCATAACGTCTAGGCACCAGAGCGAGAGTTCATCCGAACAATTACCATGAAAGGATTTATTTTAAAAATAAATAAACACAGAGAGACAACATTACGGTGGTGAATAAATGACTGAAGTTGAGCCGCTAGATCATGACCAGTAATATTGCTGATTGGATCTTATCAAGGAGCTCAAGGTAAATAGTAGTGGCATGGGACCATATGTGGCAGCAATATTCTAAACATAGACGAATGGTAGACTTATAGATATGTAAGATTTTTGGCGATAAAAATTGTCTAGCACAACACATTGAACCGACATTCTCGGCAGCTTATATATCAATGGATTCATTATAGCTTTTCATTTCGTCAGCTGAGGTTATTCCGAGGTTAGCATCAGCTATGCTGATGGAAGATAGAGGTGGTGTCTCTCAGATGATTAATGGAGAGTAGCTTAGTTTTGGAAGTGTTAAAAGCGACATGACATCTTTTGCCCCAGTTAGTGACAGTCTTGAGGTCATTTTAGCCATCAGCTAATTTGACCTTGTCGGATTGATCAGCCTTACTATTGAGACAGAAGTAAATGGTTGTGTCGTCAGCATAGATGACAAGTTCAGGGCTGATATCATTAAGGTCGTTAATGAAAATTAATAACAGCGTGCGATCAAGGATTAAGCCCTGTGGTACACTCGCATTAGTACGAAAGGATGACGATTGGTCGCTCAGGATAAGTTTCATTACACGATTTGATAGGAAGGACTCAAAATGTGTTCGGAGACACTATAACTTTTCAGCTTGTGGAGAAAACCTGTATGCCAGACCCTGGCAAGGGCTTTCGAGATGTCCAATGTTACAGCCCGAGCCTCGCTGGGTTTTTATCTAGAGCACAATCAGCACATCAGCAGCTGAGCTGAAGATACGAAAGGCGTATTGCTTGTCTGAGAAAGGTCCCTGTTATAAGAAATGATGGACCGATTCAGCACTCATCAGGGCCGCTAGAAGAGCCAGCCTACTGCTTAATTACTCTTACAGGGATGCCATCGGATCCACATTATTAGAGATGATAGCAGAAACTATTTAAGAGGTCATATGCGTATCACTCATCAGACTCAGTTCTAAGTGGAAAGTTAGGCAGGGATATTTCGGATGAGTCAAGAGTATATTTTGAGAATCATTTATGAGCAAAGCATTCAGCTTTATCAGAAGAGCGTGTTAACACCTCAAATTGATCCAGTCAACGTCAGACTTCACGTCTGTCTGTAGACCTGGCCGAAGTTGGTACAGCTTAGCTGGGATGTTTTCTACTACATCTATCATACATAACTGACCTTGTACTTTCGGATTGCCACTTTTTCATTACTTACAAAATACTCTTAATGTGAAGAAATTCTGGGGAGTTCTAGGGAAATTAATTTTAAAGCTGCCTCATTGATGACGCAATAGCTTAGTGTGATTTCAGGTTGCCCACCCGAAATAAATTCAGGAATACCTATCCCGATATTATGCGACAGTTGATCAGAGCAGCCTCTCTAAGCATTACCAAAATGTTCGGGCTCCTAATACCAATTGGAAGCAGTAACAAGCAAACTGTCAGTTCAGTACTTTCACAATGGAAAGTTATAGCCAGTGGCTAGTCCGATCGCCAAAAAGCTAAGACAACTGTGTGGCCTTCGTTAAAGAAAAAAAAGGGTCAGTAAATCATATCCTGAACAAAGGATGAATTGCTAGTCCTGTTCAATAGACATGTAAGGAGTTTAGACCGGACGGTAGGTGAACCTATCTATTCCTATTAACTTACTAAAAAATGATATAAAATACGAAATAATTAAATTCGGGTTTAGGTTTGATGTCCAGTGAGCACATTGGGGAGAGGCTGAAATGAAAAGTTCAACAATTAATAACAATGTAGAAGAGAAAATACATAACAAAGGAGGAAGGAGAAGTGAGAATATCAGAAACTAAAATTAAATTATTAAATTTTAACTTAGTATAAGTTCTAATATCGACTTTCTTGAAAAGCATCAAGTCAACGTTCCCATTCAGTTTACCTTGCAAGGAAAGACTCTCATTAAATGTAACATTGAAAGTTAACGATAAATTAAAGTGAAAGAAAAAGAGAAAATTTAAAACAGAAAAGAAAAAATTTCAGAAATAAGATCACATAAAAAAGTAAAAAGAACAGAAACAAACAAAAAAAGAAAATACAAGAAAAACGCAAGGGAAAAACTATCAAGAGATTTCATTGAAACTATACCGATAGACATTAAGACTTCTAGAGGGTTCTTGAACGAATATTAAAGCAAGAATTATGTGGTGACTCTGATTCTGGTGGGGGAACGAGAACAGTTAAGTCTCTGAGGTTAAATAATTGAGAAGAGGCGTACTAGACTCACCATTTGGATCTTCTTTTTTACCCGGTTTTACATTTTTAATTTGTAAATACTCATGGCTAAAATCCAATTTCTTGGAAAAACGTAAAGCCAAAATTCTCATTCAGTTTCTTACGCAAGGAAGAACTCCAATTTCGATGCAAAATCATAAACTAAGAAAATGTTGTCTGGCATGATGTTATAAAAAAAACAAAAATCGTCTTCGGTATAAAATTGTCTTTCTCTCAATGCTCGACACAAATAAACGTTATTTAAATAACGCATTCGAAAAGAAGTTACTCTTTTTCTCGTAAATTTGGTCAAAGACGGTGCTATTCCTCAAGCTAAAGTGCAGCATAGAAGACAAACATAGATCTTGTATGGAAAGTTCTTCCCTATGCAAGATATTCTTCAGATCTGTAGCCACAAGTCACTTGTTTTACTCCTTCTTTTATTATATTGTGCTCCAAATGTTCCAACAATTTCAAAGTATCGTCAAATTCTTTGAAAAAATCATAGAGTTTGTACCAAATATTTTGTAGCTGAATAGCAAGATGATAATTTTTTTAATTAAAAGGTTTTGTCCACAAAATTCCAAAGAATTTTCAGTCAACCTGGCTATGAATAATCTAAGTTACGAATCGGCTTCATAAAAGATAAATTTTTATTTGTTTTGATCACATTGTTGTAAATATATTTGAATTCAGTTTTCTTGGTCCCTTTCACCACTACTTCCTTGTTAATTCTTACCCTGTCATATTCAGCGATATATCAAGTGTCTAAATTGAGAAATGCAGCTGTGTAATTGATGCCGTAAGCCTTACGTCTCGCTTTTCTGAATGACTTGTTGCGTTTGGAGAACTTAAATCTATACGGCAATTGATCAGCCATAATTACATCGATACAATATAAAGAAAAAGAAAAACTGCCAATACCAATTTGTAAAATATTACTTTGTTTATGTAATGTTTTTTAAAGATTATTTTTATGCCATATAAGAGTCTTCGGGGTATAATATTCACTCATAACTTTAGGGAAAATTGATCGATTTTCTTTTAAATTCGTAATTCTGTCTTGTTTTATCTAAACTTCACAGGCATCTTATAATGTATACATGGTTTATCATACATCTTTTACTAAAGTTCACCCAGTCCAAGTCCCAAGAACCACTCAAGTTGATAAATACTGAATGAGCTGTGTAATAAGAATATAAGAAGAGAAAGTGGGAACTGAAGGTTATAAGAATATGAAGGATAATGATTGACCCAACACTTCAAGCAGTTAAAACTTTAGAGAAAGCATCCACGCGTGAAATTCTTCCATAAAGAATCATTTCTTGAGAAGAAAATTTCTGAATAGGAACATCATTCTTAGAAAAAGAATACTTTGGAGATGACAGTAATTCAACCCTGTGGTCATAGTAAGGTGTCTCTCAGTTTTTAAGGCCTGAGTTGATACCATTAAACAATAAAACTTTCCTAAAGACTGTCCATGAAAGTATTTGTTATATCATCTTTCTCTTCACTTCTCTGCCTGGTGCTTTATAATAGATACAAATATAAAAGATATAGATTCAGAAATACTTGACTTCATGTACAAATAGATATTATTGTTTTGATTATTAGATATTGACTAGTGCACTCTTCATCTTTCCATTTTAACCGACTAAAAGCGGAATATTTCAGCTCCAACATTATATCTTAATTTATTAACTTATTAATTGTTTTAATAATTATAACTCGTTGAACTCGTGGCAATTGCATGAATATTTAGATTGAAGCTATCATAATTATTCACAAATTGATACTTCTGCAATTTCCGATACAATAGTTTTATATGCAAGAAATGAAATAAAACAAATAAGTTAGACTACAAAGAAAGAAAGAAAGAAAGAAAGAAAGAAAGAAAGAAAACTTGGGGAGATCTTAAAACATAATATCGCCGGAAACATTTTCGTGGTGTCAGTTGGCGACATTTATCGAGTGCTCTTCTATTTGCAAAGTTGTTAAAAAATATAATCAACAAAAAACTGCTATTTTCAAGAGATGCTTTCTCTATGACTGATATCTATTAGGCTTAGATTTATCTGGCACAAGGTTACAGCTTGGAGCACCGCATGAGGATAGAATTCATCACTTACTAATAATGACAGTCTGTGAAATTAACGTGCTAAACATTAGTCAACGGTGATGAGCCATCAAACCTTCATGAAACGGATTCAGTATTTTTTCATAAATAGTTCTCTGCTATTTATATATCTCAAGATTTCCATGGCTCCAACCGCACCTCTCTGACTAATGGAATATTAAATGCGTTTGGGGATTGATATTATTCACTCAAAAAGTCTACCCCCATCCATCCCAGAATAAACAATAACTCATTATCCGTTTTCTATGATTCTATTTATAACATTTAGTAAGCTGAACTTAGTTTGGTATAAGGCAAGAGATGAAGAGCATCCGATGATAAGCATTCAATACAGATTGATCTACTTAACAACTCGGTAATGTGTTGTTTTCTTTTAATCGTTTCACCCCAAGTAAGGTGGTACTGCCACTGATGCGCAGGGGACTACAAAAGAGAGTAAAAGTTTAGGCAGGAAGAGAGTGAAGAGAAAGAACTAGTTACAGGGGGTGTCAGAGAAAGGGCAAGAGAAAAATGGGAACACATGTGTGAAGACAGTTGCGAAGGTAGTGAGAAAGGAAAAGAACAAGATATGCGGGGTGGTGTAGAAAGGACTGGAGTCAAGTGGATAAGAAATGGGAATTGAAATTGCATTTAAATTTCTGGAGGTTGTAGCCGTCAGGAAATCAAATATAAGGGAGGGAGTTCGACAGGCGGGAAGTGCGAGAAAAGAAGCTGATGGAGTAGAATTGTCGGCTCCATTTGCTTGATCTAACTGTAAATGGGTAGGACCTTCTTCTCTATTTTCTCTTTCTTTCTTTCTTTCTTTCTTTCTTTCTTTCTTGTTCCTCTCCTTATGGGTCACATACAGGTTAGTTAGTAGTCTCCAACCCTGTCTGTCTGTGTGATTATGGTTTCTACCAAAAAGTTAAATTTCAGAAATTTGCAAAAGTATTTACCTTACTAGCCGTTTTTATTTGTGGGTTGTGAGCTTAATATTTCTACCCCCCTCAAAAACGTCATTAAGTTTAGTAGAAAGAAAATAAAGTAAATTAAGATGACTGTGTTATGTCAGTTTTTCATGTGAGAAAAACTTGATTGCCTTGAAAATCAATATACGAGATGTTGGCTTTTATATGATCTCATTGCGCATGAACCATTGGTCTCAAGTTGATTTATACCAATCTTTTTTAACTTTCGTTGTCGATTTTTAATAAGCTTATCAGGGAGATGGAAATAGGATAATTGTGTTGCACCAATTATTCAACAGTTAGCCTAAAAAAACAACATTTAAAAACCTTGATTGTATTTTAGCCTCCGAACTGTCTTTTCGGCACTGATGAGCCAAAGAACAAAGCTATTTTGACAACGAGAAGCGCAACATCTCTAGAGCCATCTTCATCTGTTCAAATCTCTAGAGATTTATCTAGTTTATATTTATACGGCATTTTTTCTTCTTTTGTTTATTTTTTTTTTTTTGTGGGATCATTGATGGTGTACTAGTAGGTCCATCGGAAATCCTAGATGTTGTTAAAATGGTAAATTAACCAAACATTGATGTTTTGAATGCAAACATGGTGCAGGGATTCAAGAAGACAAATGCTTTTAAATTAATATTTTTAAGTACGACAATGCGCCGTCATATTTGTCCTAGAAAGCTAGAAATGGACTTTAGAGATACTAATTTGATGAATAACCACAGTTGAAAACTGAAATTAAGAATACAACAGCTTCGTAAACTAATAAGCATTTCATAATAATAATCTTTATAATTTGTCATCATTAAAATAGCACTGCTTTTATCTTTTGTTCAAGGTATTTATCAAAGACTATATTCAAATATTTCTACACAAATTTGTTCAACCACATATGTGCCATTTTATTCCACTACCTTGCGTCAGCTATGACGCAGCTTTAAAATTCAATTCCCTAACACACTCCAGAATTTGGGGGAGGACATCTTTTCGAATGACTAATTCCTGGAAATTTTCATCGATTTATACCTTTAATGGGTCTAATTGGGGAAAGTAGTCTGAATTTAATGAGTGATCTTGCAGGACAATTCCTTTCTAATCTCACCAAATACACAGCACCACCATTTTTTAATGTTTGAGTGGTTAACAGTAGCTCATTTTGCCTTCTCCATGACATTTTTGTTCTACATAGTTGTTAACAATACACTTTACATTGCATGCGATTGCTCTTTTAAAAAATGGGTATCTCTGCTACGTTCCATGTCACATCACCAGAAACGTCCTTGGTCTATCACATAAAAATTTCCACCTAGTGAACTACTTAAAAACAGTACCTTCATATATTCATAAACGCACAAACCGTATAGACAGACGCACTGAACTGTCACTTTTTAGAATATATATATACAGGTCATAGATTTTATAAATGTGAAAAACAAAATCACGCATTCAAACGCGACCTATTGAAAAATGCTTTTAACTTTTGCTTCAACCCAATATAACAATATATATATATATATATATATATATATATATATATATATATATATATATACGTGTGTGTGTTTAGGAATTTAAACGTTAATTTTAGTGGATACTCGTATTTGAGTAGACGCTCTGTTTACTTATTAAACAGCATATTTATAAATAAAAGGAGCGTCTACTCAAATACGAATATCTACTAAAATTAACATTTAAAGTGATAAAATCTGTCTGATTAATAAATAATAAATCCATTACTTCTTCAAAAAATATACGTGTGTGTGTGTGTGTGTGTGTGTGTGTGTGTGTGTGTGTGTGTGTGTGTGTGTGTGTGTGTGTTGGAAAGCTCACCTAAATCTATATACTTGTCTCATTCAACTGTTAATAGATTCAAATTTTCTTACTGCCAATACAATTTCTGTTTAAAAACAAAATGCGAAAACAAAAAAGAAAGAAATATAATTAATCTGCTGTTCAAATGAACGAATCTTGTTTTTAAAAAAAAGTATAAATGGAATGCATTCTTCAACAATTATTGATTAGCTGATATAATTTTAGGGACAGTCATGATGGGAAAAGGTTTCCGAATAAAATAACTGTTTTCCTGACAATGCCCGCATATATGACCTGGGAACAAAGAATTTGTTTAATCGGTCAATAGAGCTTTTCCGATGAGTCAAATCTTTGACCCAAAATGATGAAAAATATAGGATTGTATTTTATTTATAGCCTTCTAAGTTACGTTTTAAAAATAGCTTGAAAATCTTCCTCGCATCATGGGAAGAGAAAGAGAGGGAGTAGTGGAGATAGAATATGAAGTTGTATCGATGATATGGTTTTTTATTTTGGTAAAATTTTTATTTCACTTTTAAAAATGTCTTTCTGTTTTCTCAGATGTTCATTCTGGGTTTTATTTATTGTTAATTGCTAATGTTTTTACACACATACACACACACGTACACACACACACACACACATATTAAAAACGACCGACAAAGATTTTATTAATTTTTGGTTTAATTTTTCCAGTATACTTACATGTTTACTTTTTGCTGGAGATAAGAAGTGTAAAAATTTTCCATGATTTTTGACTTTCTAAGCACTTTCAGCCACTTCAATGGCCATTTTCAAAGATGCTATTTTTCCGATATTGTTATTTTCTCCTTATGTTTGACTGTAACGTAATGTTTACATTTTTTTCTGTTTTTATTTATTTATTTATTTTTACTTTCAAAAATTAATTTCCACTATTAAATAATGTAAGGCTGATGCTAGGGGAAAATTTTTTAATATATAGTGCCTCTCTTATCGCGAGGTGCCTTTGATATTATGATGTAGACAGTATTTTTTTTATTTTCAACCAAACTTTTTTTTAAAGGTTCTTGTAAATTATGGGTTAATAAATGTTTTTATTGTACTGTTATTATTAGATAGGTGGCATGTAAGGCGTCTCCTCAAAGATGTGTAGTATGGCCAATATAGGTTATTGATTTATGATAAGAAACATAATCTTGAAATTCATACACTATATTAGTCATCGCTAGTTTAGATTTTAATGGATTATTTTGATTAAAAACAAGCAATGCAGTTTTCCATTTTCTATAATATATTATAAATTTTACAAGTTTTTGAGGAATTGTGGCATAAATAAGATGTTTAATAATTTTTCGTATAGTAAACTCGTCCTATTAATAATTATTGTACATTTAGTTGCAATAAAATACGTTGGCTTTGTGCGTGTGTGTGTGTGTGTGTGTGTGTGTGTGTGTGTGTGTGTGTGTGTGTGTGTGTGTGTGTTATTTTTGATAATGGTATCATGTATTTTTTGTAAAAATGATTTTATTTGTTTATCAATGTTATATTTGAGAAAATCGTTTGTTTTATACGTTTTAGTTCGCTCAAAAATATTATTTCGGGGGAGGAGGAGTTTTGATGAGTAAGATTTAAGAAGTTCGTTACTATTGCTATTTTATACCTTTCGAGGCACTGGCTATTATAGTTAAAAAGACAAGAGTTCTTACTGGTTGGGATTTTTTTTATGCGGAGAAGTGATAAATTCGTTGGTTTTTAGCTTCATATTAACATCAAGAAACGGGGTTTTGTTATTGCCCATGAGTGCAAATTTTAGCAATGAGTTATTTTCAAAATTTAATTTCAGATTTAACAATTTCGTCCCTATTTTTCATCAAAACAAAACTGTCGTCAACATACCTTGTATAAATTTCCGGTTTATAGGTCGTTTTAAACACATTGTTTTCAATGTAGGACATGTAACAATTAGAGAAAGTAGGACCTAATCGATTTCCTATACTGACATCATTCATTTGAATGTTGATGTTACCATTATGGTCATAAAATGGGGTTCGTGGGGTACATTCGGTAAGTAGTTTCCGAAGAATTGCTAGTTAGATTTTTGAAAGAGGGATTGATGGGTGTTTGTAGATGGGTGTTTGTAGAGACACGAATTATATTTAATGTTTCTTTAACTGGGACGTTAGTAAAAAGATTTTCTACATCCAGTGAAGTTAGAATATAACCTTTGGGATAAGTTGCTTTTAATATATGGAGGAATTCGTTTGTTGATGCGATGCTGTAATTTTTGGGTATGTATGGAGAAATTATATGATTTAAGATTTTACATAATTGATATTTGTGATATAATAGGTCAGAGAGAAAAACCTGGTTTATGGATTTTAATATTACCATAAAGATATCCCGGATGGTATTCACCGACAATTTTCTTAATTGTTAAACTACTAACGTCAGCGTTATATAATACTAGCAGTATAGCCCGGCGTTGCTCGGGTGTAAGGAAATCTTTAAAACTAATCAATGGTCCTGGAGCTCAGACTCATTGGACGTTGGCACGAAAGACTAAAATACAATAGTTGTTTCCAGTTAAAGCAAAACCGTAGACTGAAAGAAAAATGAATGGATGTAAGTCAAATTTTGATTTCCTGGTATTGATATCAAATAAGTTTTTTCGTCGTAAATTGAATTTTGAAGGTTAAATAGGCCCTCTGAGTAAGTGGTATCATGGCTGAGACTAAATACAGACATACAGGCAGATAAACAAACACACACACAAACATCTTGCCTTTTATATATATATATATATATATATATATATATATATATTATCGGTTTTCTGCACTATTGTAAGAACTGCAACCTTGAAACTTCTGAATATCGTTTCTTAAGTTTTTGTCTATCAGTGTATCAAATTTGATTAAAATCGGATCACTCCTACTATAAACCGATTTTTTCGATTATCGATTTTCTATATTCATCGGGGGTACCTCGACACAAAACCTAGCTAAGAACACTTGCAAACGCTTATAGTACAACTGTGTAAAATTTCAAGAAAATCGGAGTCTATAGGTAACGGACACACACAGACACACACACACACACACACACACACACAGACAAAGTTCCATTTATAAATAAGTTTAGATTAAGATGCGTTAGAATGATAATATTATTAACTAGAATTTGTCTATTGGATACAGGCATTTGTCAAACCAAGCTTCAACATTATATTATTTAACAATGGTAGTAACGTGTTGGCAATCTTTTAAAAGTTATCCCAACTTGGAATCCAAATCACATTTCTATTGCACAGCTTCGAATATCTAATACCTCTACAATACAACTTAGTAAGCAAATCCTGGATACATGTTAACCACTTGAGAATGGCTAATAGATTAGTCCAAAGCACTTGGGACAATAATCATTACGGAAGTTTCTGCTCTCTTGTGGCACCCACAAAAGAAAATTTATTTTCGAAGTTAAAATGTAGGTTTGAGGATTTATTCTCCGTACAATACGACCCCCACCAGAATTGTATTTTAAAATGTATTGTATTTAATTTATTAAACAGGTTCAATAAGAATATATTTTCGTTTCACAGAAATTCTAATGAAAAATTAGTAGGGAGATATTTTCAATTAACTACCACAATCATGAGTGGATGTTGTGTTTTCGGTAGACTATTTCGGTAGCCTGAATGACTTCTCCCAGTCATTCCACTGTTCTCAAATATTTAAGCGGCTTGTTGGGGCATATATCTAGTTGTGTTTTTTTCTACATCAAAAAAAGAAAGCGAGACAGGGTTTAACCTGCCGTCAAAATTCTCCCATGTTAATAACTTACCATAAACCACAGACTTTAAGGTTCACATTTTACAACTACAGTATAAGACTGCCCACTATTATTTGGAGGGAGTAATTTTTAAAGTTAAAAGGTTGCCTTGTACGTGTATATATATATATATATATATATAATAAAAGAAAGATATATAATTCTTTCGTTTCTCATATATCTATGTGTGTACGTATGCTCTTTCTTTTATATAAAAGGAAAGAAAACAAAGCTTTTTTGAAGTTATTAATAAGTAACCAAATTATATCAGTGCTGATCGAAACAGTAATAAGTACTTCAGCATCGAATTTTACCACTTTCTGCTTGCAAAAAGAAAAAATGATGAAGCAAAAGATGATGTCTCTTTTATTCAGAGAGAAGACCGATGGCCAATTAAAGACGTCATTAAGCGTAGAAACATGTACGCCATTTACACTAGGTAGTTGGGTCACTTTTCTTACTGTTGTAGGATCTCCCCTTTTGTATATAATAATGGACTCGACTGAGTGTACATATAATCCTGCCATAAAGAGAACAGTGAAGATCTGGAATCTCGGTTGTAGTGACAGTTCGCAGTGGAGTGTAATCGTAGAGATCCGTTACAGTTATCGAAGAGTTCCGACAGATACCGAAGTTACCCAGAGACCAGACTAGCTCTGAGATCCACTCAGCTAGAATCAGTTACTCGAACATACTATTTCACTTCAAGACTTGTATATACTTATTTCTACCAATAGTATTCCTGAATTGACTAACCTACGTTCCAGTTTGTATATTACGTTCAATATAGCCTACTTTTCCATCTCCATATCTGTTTTTGTTGTTATTATTTTGTGCGGTTCCTCATCCGGGATCCACAACACTTGCCAAACACAGATTTTAGCCAGCTTTAAACAATTAAATAAAAAACTGGGAATATTTCTTAAAGCATATTCCAAGTATGTATCATACTACTTCAAACGTAATTTTGTATCCTCAAAAGTATATAAGTAGAAACAAATTGAAATAATTTTATGAATTCATATTATCGTGAATATTTTTATCATTTCACCCCAAGCAAGGCGGGATCGCCACTAGTGCGCAGGAGCTTACAGTGAGAGAAAAGACTGTGTACAGAAGGTATTAAAAACGATTGTGGATGATCAAAATTCAAGAAAATAAAAGATGGCAATTGACGTTGCATTTAAATTTTTAGGAATTGTAGCTCTCAGGGAAGCAAATAAACCGAAGGAAGTTCCAAAGGCAGGAAGTTCGAGAAAAGAAATTGTTCGGGTAGAATTGGTGGTTATATTAAACTATTTCAACAGTAAAAGGTGGGACCTAGATGCCAATCTAGTAGCACGCTTAAATTCACGCAGTCGCAGCATTAGGGAAAAAAGTTCATTAGAGCAGTTGCCAAGAAAGTATTTGTAGAAAAGACAGAGGGCAACCACTTCACGTCAGTGAGAAAGGAACTGAAGTAGAGATGCCAAGTCAGGACCGATTATATTGCAGATAGTTCTTTGGATTTTGTCGAGAAGCTTGAGATGAATAGCAAATATGGTAAAAGGATTCAATGCACAGACGAATGGTAGATGTATAACTGTGCCAGATGGATTCTGACGAGAAAAACTTTCTGGTCTGATACAAAGAACATACCTTCCTAGCAGTAGATGCAGTTATAGATTCGAGGTAGTCGTTCCACCTCAGGTCGGTTAAAAAAGTGAAGCAAGGAGGTGCAGTGTGTTGCTCTCCAGGAGATTTGCATCAGCCATGTTGATGGCTATCAGGAAAATTTCTCTATTGTGGTTAAAGAAGAGCAGTTTTGTTTTAAAGGAATTAAAATTTACAAAACATTTCCTATCCCAGTTAACCACTGATTAGAGGTCCGTTTCAAGACCAGTAGTCAGGTTTACTTTGTCAGTCTTTGCCGATTTCTTATTGAGAGTAAACGGTGTTGTGATCATCAGGAAGATCTTTGATTAAAATCAGAAAGCGTAGGACCAAGGACAGAGCCTTGAGAAACACCCGCGTTTGTGTGAAAGGATTTGGAATCGTGCCTCTTCAAAACAACCATTTCACGATTCGTTAGGAACGATTGGCTTAAATCAAACAATCGTCCAGAAATACTATTACAATGGAGGCCAACATATCAAAATCTGTCAAACGCTTTCGAGATATCTAGAGCAACAGCTTGAGTTTCACTATTATTAACAAGAGCCTGTTATGCATATACAATGATGGCTGTTAACACATCAGCGGTAGACCTGGCGATGCAGATGCCATATTGTTTGTCGTGAGAGGTGAGATTCTTAACGACATCAACATTGAACACCGAAAAATGTTTGTCGGAGTTATTCTTATGATTTAAAAATATAAGGCCCCGGTTAATATATTTTGGACTTTTAGATTTTCTGAATATATTGTAACTATGTTTTTATATAGTCCCGAGTTTATCATTCCGTAAGCCCTCCCTCCGAAAGTACGCATGCGTGAGTCGATTTGACTTTGATTTCATTTGTTTTCTATTTTACTTTAATTGCCATGTCAGTCAAAGACAAGCACATCATAATCAGTTTCAACACTTTTACTTGTGCAATGATTTTTTAATGCCACTTTTACTTTTATGTTCCCTATCCTTTCCGGGCATGGTCGATCATGGCTCTCTACAACTTTCTATTCCTTTTGAACCATAGCAACCTTCTGTCTCCCCACCTCACTCCTTCAGACAAACGGTCTACTTCCTTTCTCTGCCTCTTTTGCTCTGAAAGAAGCAAGTTTCCCAATCTTTCCTTCCTTCCTTCCTTCCTTCCTCCCTTCCTTCCTTCCTATGTATCCAAGAAACTTCAGCTGTCTTTTTTTCTAATTCTAAGTATAAATGTTAACATTTTCTTGAAGACTTCCTCCCTGCTTACTCTGTCCATAGAATTATCCGTATCTTTCTGTAGAACCCAATTCCAGCTGCCTCCATTTTCCTCGTCACCTGTGAGCAGATTGTCATGCAATCACTATCATACAAGAGGATTTATATCACATGGCAATCCAGTGCTGAATTTTTACTCTTTCTTTGTTTGCTTTTGCAATGCATCTTTTGCTAATCCTCTGCGCGTTCTGATTTCAATGTCGCTTTTTCCGTCCTCTGTTAAAACATTTCCAAGATAATTAAAATCCTGTACGTGTTTAGTGTTGACATCTCCAATTTGTCATTGTGCATCAACATATTTTATTTTCTATCCGTCTAGTTTGTTACTAGTATAACTTCTAGATTTATTTTAACATCCTTTCCAAATAGTTTTGCTAACTCGTCAAATGCTTTTATGTAATCTATAAAATATAAATGTGCATTTTTATTACTCTCTCTGATTCTAATTCTAATCATGAATATCGCATTTTTTGTTCCAGTTCCTTTCACACTTTTCTTGTTCTACTTCAGGTATAATTCTGCTTCGCACCCGCAATCACCAATTGTGTAAATCTGCGTTTCTGAACCTTTTATTGATAGCTATCTAATCAGTCTGGTTATTCCTGTCTTCTCTTAGGCTTCTCCATGTCCATCGGCATCTTTCAGTGATTCTGTAGTTCAGATGTTGATAACGATTTGATCGTTTGCTGTACGTCATTGAAACCATCGTTCGCTGCGCTCATTTCAGATTTCTAGTCTGAACATGCCAACTACTTCGTCTTCTCTTTCTTTTCTAACCTTAAAATTCAGGTCTTTCATTGAATATTTTATGGTGTCTTAAATTTTAATGATGAAATTATTTTTAAACTTGTAAATACCGTACTTTCTAGCATAAATTATAACTTTTCTCTTAAGAAATAAAAGTAGGACTGTATCTCAAATAGGAGGCCGGACGCTGTAGATACACTATGAGAATTTCATACAAGTTAAAGAGAGCTAAAAAAGGTCATTTTTTTATTTTCTTTAGAGTACTCTCCTGACCAAATTCAACAAACTTAAATCCTTATCCAAATTCTTTAAAATTCAGTCTTTATTCCCAATATTATGCGCTGATCTTTGAACTTTTGTTTTAATTTTTGTTGTTAAAATCACAACCTTTTTGTTGTTTTCTTCAAGTGTTTATCGTCTTTGTTTATTTCCTTCCTTTTAGTTGATTCGTCTCCGTGGTGTTGCTTCTGTTTTTTTTTTTTCACTGAATAAAAGTAACACACGGATTTTAGTGCCAGGCTCAGGAACTGAACACAACAAACGAATAAACGGCATAAACTTCATGCTTATTTCTATTCGTTCATTGACTCTTAAGAAAATCAGATGATATAACTAATGAGTTTTAAACTTAATGTTTGTTCTTTCCTGATAAAGGTCACCGGGTATATTGTTCATTATTGGGCTTAGCTCATTGATACATTTTGGGGGAAATAACACGCGTGCTGATTCTTTCAATCATCTTCTTCTCGTTCCATTGAAACTAGTGATCAGGTTTTCTTCACACATGGTCAGCTATACATGAATTCCTAGATTCTTCACTGACTAAAGTTTTTCTTAGTTTTAGAAAGTGACTGGCATCGTCTTTAATTTTCTTACTATAACAGCATATTCTAATATACATATATTTATTGGTCCCGTTCTCACCTGATGGAGATTTAGCTCTGGTCACGTATCTTCTTAGCGTGAAAGTGTTTTTGATTCCTGTCCTGATAATGCGTGGACCACAAATTCTATACATTTACGCGTAAATCCGGTCTTAACAATATACACGACCTCTCGCGTGCCAGGACTAATCTAGCCAGGTGATAACGGGCAATCCTATGTGAGCAGACTGGTTAAGTGTCAGGAAGGAATGGTCAAACCACGCCCAGGATATCGGATTATACAGATACGCCCCCAATATAAAGTTCTCATAGTTTTACAAGTATGTCTATATCTTCAATTAATCAAATTCTACCTTTTCAAAATTCGATCCTTCCTAAAGTCTTCAAAATTCGATTCCTATTCAATTTCTTCAAAATGCTATCCTTAGCTAGTTATCAAAAATTCGATCATTCAATCTTTAATCGTTATCTTTAAGTTCTTCAGAAGTCTTGGAAATTTAAACTTTTAATGTAGTTCAAGATTCGACCTTCCCAAAATTCTTCAAAATACCATCTTCTGTGTATTCATCAAAATCTGATCCATCCTAAATTCTTCAAAATATAATTCTCATCACTTTCAACAAAATCTATCCTAAATTCTTCAAAATACGAACTTTTTATGGTTATTCAAAATCCGATAGTGGTTAGCAGTTTAAGTTCATACAACAAAATAGTCTAATTTGGGAGAGTCTGTGAAAAGTACCAGCTCTTTGGCCTTCAATTTCTATAACAACAAAATGGTGGTCTCCTTTTCATTTAGCAATGATAGATGAAGTCGTCAAGCAGGAAAATACTGTTTAGTATGTTCGATTCTCATAAAGTTCTTCTAATTTGTATCCTTGGACTAGACGAAGCTAAGTTAGTATAAATTGTCTACTAAATCTCTACCTACCACTTATATGTGGATGTAGCGCACCGTTCATAGAGAATTGGTGTCGCTGACATAAAGCAAATACCTTAAGTTGCTAAGTGTTTTCCACCTGAGCTCGTAAGTGGAAAGTGTAGGGAGAAACATGTATTTATAAATGGAATAAAAATGTCAGTCAATGAGAAACCCAGAAACTGACATGAAAAAGTAATTAGAGAGACTGATTGGGCAAATAAATAAATCTGCTTGTTTAACCCCTTGAAACCCACTTTAAAATCAAAGCATAGCTGGTAAACTATTCGCTAGGATGTCAAGATGATCTAGATTTAACTAAACTTTGATGCACTCATCGTATTTGAAGGCACATAAAAAACACATTTTTCTCCAAATTACAGCTTATATGCGAAATTGTGAGATCTGTTAGGTTAATGTTATAGACTACCAATACTTGTGCCTAATCTAACTCCACAAAACAATAATATTACATGTGAATAGGTGGGTGGTTTATATACCAGAAAATGTAGTATACAAATGTAGTATAAAATTGCATTGTATACATTGCTGCGAGAGACGTCTGCTATCTCAATCCGTTCTTTATAAACAAGTCTTCTGCAAAGATTATTGCTGTGAACTTTTACAAGTTCAATGCGTTCGGGCTCTACATAGCACGTGACTGTAGTATTTAAATTGTTCTCCTATGGAACAATGGTTAACAACATGGTTACCCAGACCATTAGTACTGCAATGAGTTTGAACCTCACATTGAAACACTGGTTCCTGTACAATTACCAAAGTTAAGCAACGTCGACCCTGGTCAGTACCTAGATGGGTTACTACTTGGGAATTCATGGTACTGTAAACTTGGATTTTAGGATGATATAATGTATAATGGCTCGTATTTTTTTATCAGAAAACCGAGTTCCAATTCTAGTCGGGTTCTTTATATTCACTTACGTTAAAATACCCGAAAAGTATAAACCTGAGTTAATTAGTAAGACTTGTATCACTAAACCATTATCATCTCAAAAAAAGTTCTAAATTATTTTTCTGGTTTTAAATAGCTCGCAAAGTGTCGATAAGCTGTGGCAAAGGGACCAGTCAATCAATCACTTGGTGTTGTAAGCTTAACAAATACTTAGATTTCTTCGCCGTGACGGAATATTTGGCTTTGAATATTTATGTCTCGGTGTCACTTTGTTAGTCCGCTGCTCTCTCACTCAATAATAATAATGAACACCGACGGACAAATATAGTCGTCTTCGACACAACTGAAAAACGAATGTCAAATAAAAGCTGTCGCCATATAGAAACAAGGCAAATAAAAAAAGCAGTAACTACTCTGACCTGAACATTGACGTTGCCAGATTGTGGTAAATGCCGTAGAAAAATCTTAAATTCGTCCTGGTAGGGATTAAAACACCCAATTCCCATTGAATTTTTAAAACTTGGTGTAACTTACACTTTGGGAATGTTACAAAAATCTACCTTATTGGTTACAGCAAGCATTGGGTAAGAAAAGCATGTTCGTCTGAGGTACTCCATGGGATTGTCAAGAGGTATCTTCCTGATACTCAAGACGTCTACACAACAGTATCATGATACATTCGCGAAAATAATAGAAGCATATTTTCTCTCAAGTTTATTAAATTATCTCAGTTCTAATAGAAAATTAAGATGAGTAACTAATTTTAGCATCGAGAAATAAAGTATGAAAATTAATTTCGAGCGATTTCATCAAACTAAGCGACGATGATGTTTATCGCAAAATATCATTTAAAGGCTAATAGAAATAAGGGTATTGAAATGATTGCTGTCAAAACGGACATTTTTTAAATGGCAGAAAACGATTGTTACTTTACATACGATAATTATTATTTTAAAAATTCCTTAAAAGAAAACAATTATTTTAAATTTTGTGTATTTATGCTCACAAATAAGCTACCTCACTGTATAATTTTACAAAACTGTTGAAATCTGATACAATGTTATATTTTTAGAGCTTCTAGTTAGAATGGGAAGAACTATAGTTATGGGGTTGGCTATGTTGATTTGATAAACACTAGTCTACAATAGGCGTTCCCATTGTTATTTTTATATATAAATACAATATATTTATATGGGTACAAACGATTTCGTAAGCGCTATCAAAAAATATTATAACATTCAACCACAAGGGGGCGTGCGTGTCCAAAAACGTGATATCCGTTACCCACTCCCCCATCTCTTTTAGTGACAAGTACTGATGACAAAAAGAAGAAAGTCGGGTAAAGTTCAAAAGAACAACGAAGGGCGTTGAAGAGACTCTGAAAGAAACAAAGAAAGAAAGAAAGAAAGAAAGAAAGAAGGAAAGAAGTCAGTAATAAAGAAAGAAATAAACAAAGGGCAAAGAAATTTGAATAAAGTCACCTGAAACAAACTCAGAAATATCAAGGTCGTTGATATTTCTTTCCGTTCAGAGAATTTTTTCTGCAAAAGTTAAACGACTGATGAAAAAGCAACGGGGGTTGCGGTTAATATTTCATTTTTGACATTTGACCAAGTATTCGTCGATAATGAGTGCCTTCCCCCCGCCTCAAATCAAATGCTCTCTCTCTCTCTCTCTCTCTCTCTCTCTCTCTATCTATCTATCTATCTATCTATCTATCTCACACACACACACACATCGTCTGATTAGCGGGATTGTATTGTAAATCTTGCGTATAAATACATCAGCCTGCTCTTATCAGAAAAGCTAGACAGTAAAAAAGACCGAGGAAGAATAAATAGAATATTTTAAATAAATTGCTATAAAATACCTACACACGCATCCTTGGAAATTATTTTAAACTATTTCCAGTTTCACATTTCAACACTTACCATTTTGAAGTTACAGAAATCAGCAATAAATAGTTGTTTATTTACTTGTTTATTTATTTTTTCATAAATTAGACTTTTGATTTTCTGTTAAAGGTCATTCTAACAAAAATTGTTTCTATTTCTCTGAATCAAATTTGAAATGTGTCTGGAATTCCGTTGTTTCTCGCACTTGAAAAATAACATCCGTTTTTATCGACAATATTTCATTCTGTGTCAGTCTAAAGCAGCAATGACTTTTTTGTAGTCATTCTCTGGCCCACCTACCGCTAGAATGCAACTGACGTTCGCTTCTGCTTGTTGCGTTTAAGATTTATTTCACTGGATCGATTCTTGGATTAGTTCAAATGCAAACTGGAACATCGGTGGTGAATGATTAGATCGAAATCCACCCACGGAGTTAGCGCGATGCTGCCGGTGAAATATTGCGTTACATGCGTCATGTTAGACTTGGATTTTTGAAACAATATAAAAAAAATAATTGAGGTGTGACAAGTACATGAAGACGACTATCAAAAATCTTGTGAATAGCAGAACCTTGAGTCCATATCTATTTATCGATATTTTCTATTTTTATTCAATATCTATCTGTCTCTCGGTTTCTCTCTGTTTCGCTCTCTCTCTCTCTCTCTCTCTCTCTCTCTCTCTCTTTCGATAGATAGATAGATAGAGAAAAAGAAAGATAGATATAGAGACAGAAAGAGATATCTATATATCTCTTTATATATATATATATATATATATATATATATATATCCGTATTACGATCCGTAGGGTGAAACCGCGGTAGGTTTTGGCTCGCTTGAGATTTTTTGTGTATATATATATATATATATATATATATATATTTCCATGTGGAAAAAAAAAAATATATATATATATAAACATAAATACGGAACGAAGAAAATAAACATATTTCCAACGTTCAAAACATTACTTTAAAACAGTGCTCAATTTAGAAATAGAGCAATTAATATTTATTATAAATTATACTTTAGAACATGTTCAAATTACAATCTACTACAAAGTGTAAATTTTGTTTCGACATTAAGGTTAACGTTTATTACCATCACTATGAATTACCTGATGAGACATTGTTCTTTCATTGTCGAAACAAAATGTACACTTTGTAGTGGATTGTAATTTAAACACCTTCTAAAGTATAATTTTTAATATATATATATATATATATATATATATATATATATATATCCGATACAATTTATTTGTTTTTCCATTTTCATTGCATTTTTCCAGTTTCTGTATATGCTGTTACGCATTCAGTTCATATTTATAAACTAACACTTTTAAGTAAACCTGTACCATACAAACACACTTGCATCGCCATTTTTCTAACTTTTTCGCAGATCTTAACGGCGTAGGGTCGCCTCTGAACCCTATTTATCTATCTGTGTCTTAATTGGTAAATAAAATTTCTAACAATTTTACTGTAACTATATGTTCTCTATATTAACGAAACAGAACTTAGACAACCTTTAAAAAAAACTTAAAGAAACCTTTCAGAAAAAGTCTACTTAAATTTTACTTATGAACTTAATAATAAAATCACTTTTCAACGACGTTAGACTAGTAATAATTTTACTTCATCACTGTATAGTGACACACAAATGGCATACACATTACCGGGGTGATATAAAATAGCTGTGATAAAAAAAAACGAATCAAACATTTTAAAGTCATTTCTACTTCATACATTATTTTTTACAGAACTGTGTAAAATGAAATAAACAACAGCTTTCTTAACAACAGATTTTCAAGCCTCGTACATGACAAATAATTTATCATTTTTATTGAAAAAGAGTATCATAAATAATAATACTAGATCTTAAATTCATGTAAAAGCAATATTGTTTATGACTCCTTGTACCCTTTAAGAGATTGCATTTCCAAGACTAATAAGATATTAATTCTGACATTGGTTACACAACTACCACTTTAGGCGTTTGTGTGTGTGTGTGTGTGTTTTAAAGAAAACATGATAAATTATTGCATATGATAACAGTGTATAATGGATATCTTTTGCTCTTCTATTAACTACGTTTACAAACTTCAAATTGCTTTGTTCATCATATTTTTTAAAGGTCCGTTGTGTATTTTTATATTCATACAACTGTTTTTTCCGAAAGTGCAAATGATTTACTTGCTTTTTTTGTTGCATTTTGTTTAAAAATTGTACACACACACACAAACACGCATACACACACATATATACACACATATGTATATAAAAGTAAACATTGATATCATCACCGAGTGGCGACCATTTGTCTCATATATATATATATATATATATATATATATTCATTTAGAAGAAAGTCAATTACGCAACCTTGGTTTCAACCTCCCTCTCGATATCTTCAAGTGCTTTTATATCAACTGATTCTCCGACGTTTTTTCAAACGTACAACAGGAGTTTTCAGAACGTACAAATTTAAACGAACTGAAATTTCAAAATAAAGGACGAGTCTTTCAAGAATTATAAACACTTTGAACCGGGTTTGTATGATCCTAAAATATATTTTCTTATATGTTTACATTCGTACATTACTTCGGAAAAAATGTGTGTGTGTGTGTGTGTGTGTGTGTGTGTGTGTGTGTGTGTGTGTGTGTGTGTGTAAATATACTATATCAGTTTTTACAGCTTAACTCTATGTTGGCCAATTTTTCAAAATATACTAATATGGTAGATATACCATATGAATTTTTATCTTGTGGTATCTGTTTTTATTAGGTATATTTATAATAACCTCTTCGTTAGGGTGAGATTTTATTCTGAAACCTTCTACAAATGGCGCTCTGCATATTCAAAATAATCCTAAACTGATAGTTTTCACTTTCAAAAGTTGACCAGAAATCAGAGAACAAGGAAGAAATTGGAAACATTGGCAAAGAGAAGAAACGCAACAATTTTAAGAAAAGATGCAAAATATTAGTAACATTGCGTGGTATATAAAAACAATAAAACTATCAACTTTAAGTACAAATTCACTAAGTGAAACTGATAAGTTAAACAAAAAATGTTAATGACTAATAATCTTTTTATTGGTAGTTTTAGTTATGAATATAGTGCTACGTTGAAAAGAGCTTATGGGCAGGCTCGAGGTTGGATCGTTCATGAAAATAGTCAACCTACAGGACTTAGAATAAAACAGCGGTAAGTTAATATTGTAAGCATTAATATTATTGATCATATCAATGTTTTGGGTTTCTAAAAAGTAATAAAATTACAGGTTATTTCAAATTTGATCATGGTGTCAAAAGAAATGCATAAAATTATTCTAAGTTCCTGGGCAAGATCGTTTTGAACGGTAAAATCACAAAGCAGAAGTTCTAAGATAAAGTATACAATGACAATGCTCCGTCACATGCTGCAAAAATTACTTCTACTCCACTTTACATAAAATTATCAGACACCAAATTAATGGAATGTCTTCAGCATCTCCACATTTTAATTCAATAGAAAATGGGTTGGACATAAATAAAAGGTATTTGTTTATACTTCTGAAATGAGGTGGTACTTATATTATTTACATTGTTCGGACTATTGTCCTCATTTTTATTCCCATGTTTAAAACGTTTCCATTATATACGCTCCAACCTTCTTCAAGTGTTAGGAATTTTGAACCAAACCTTTATTTCGATCACAGGTGTATATCATTCTTATTCCATGTTACTGTAGTTATCTCTCTTTAAGTTATTTGAAGGCCTGGTATTGAACTCACAACTCTTTGGGTCACGTAACTGGGTCTAACCAACACTTTTATCCACTGGGCCATGTGTCCTTAAGAACATCTGTGCATGAACTTTGGGGACTTATAAAATTAATGTCTCAGTAACCATTTTTACCCAAGCTCATATTGCAACCTTTGATGCTAATTATTTTCTCTAGCACACCGTATTACTGGTTCCAATATTCTATTCATTTCTAGGCTTGGCCGGCTTAGGAGATTTTTATGGCCTAGCATATGCGCTGATTTTTTAAGTTTACATACTTTCCAGTGGTGTTCTCTATCAATTATTTCAACTTCATCCCATAGGACGCAGTGATCCGATTTCTCCCTCCATATGTGGTCAGCTACACCTGAATTTTCTGTCTCTCCTCGTGCTACAGCCTTGCAATGTTCTTGCAGCCTTACCGTAAGAAGGCGGCCCGTTTCTCCTTTATATTTCTTTCCACAGCCACATGAAATGGTGTACACACTGTCCTTAGTCAGATTCTCCTCTATTGAAGATCTTACCTCTTTTGAATGTCATCCTGATGTTATATATATTGTATTTTCTCAGATGACCCCTTCACATAGGGTAGACAGACCGAGGATGTTTCTGAGTGTTTTCTGAGTTTTCATGTACTCTCCCTTCCACGTTCGTTGGAGTTTAGTTATGTATCTTAGGTAGTTATTACATTGTAGGGTACTGCTTATACTGACCATTTCCTGTTCATATGTCTCTGTGCCGTCACTTATGACTTTTACTCAATTTTGCAGGCAACGGATGATTCCTTTCTTTACAGTTTATGGGTGGTGGGAGCTGACGTTGAGGTATTGTCCGGTGAATCTTGGCTTGCGGTATATAGATGTATTGAACCCGGATATCTATTTTTATTCGAGATATTACTACATCCAGGAATGCTAGTTTGATGTCGTTCTCTTTTTCAATTGTAAACTGTACTGATGATCTTATTGAGTTCACATGGTATGGCCAAAATATGAAGGTGTGATTAACGTATCTCAGCCATAGATTTGGTTCTGGATTGCTGTGGATTCTAACACCTTCTCTTCAAAGTATTATATGTGCTAGACAATGATGGTTATAATAGCGAGCACATTGCTAAGTTGCCGATATATGTCTGGTCCCATTCTGAAGTGTGTTGTTTCTGTGCAGAAAGAGGCATCGCATATGGAATAAGAATGAAATTACCTAGTAAAGGATTCGGTTCGAAATTCATATCACCTGAAGAAGGCCGGAGCGTGCAACAGACGTAAACATGGCAATCAAGATGAAGACAATAGTCTGATAAAAGTAAATAATACAATTAAAAGGTGTATATAAGAATGAAAAACAAAATTCAAGTAACGATCTTGGAAAAACCACAAAGATTTTTGCAAGAAATAATAAAATTGAAAGATTAAAACGTTTATGAAATCAGTGAGTGAATGCCAAGAAACCCATATAAACTCGATATCACAGCCTCTACCTCTACAATGAGTTAAATGACTGCAAATCTTAACTTTTCCTAAACTTGAAATCGCTGCTACACTTGGAATGTAAGACCGTGAACAAGGTTAAAAAGACGTCACAGCTAATGGGGCCTATGAAAAAAGACTAAAAGACTTATTAAAAACTATTTTAATAAGTGAAAGGGATGATGGGATATGATACACCCCCCCCCCAATGGAATTATTTCGAAAATGACTATTGCACAATGCTCTGGATTAGGTATTTTTACTTTTTATATTTTTATATTAAATGGTAGGATGCTTTCCGAACAGGCTTTATATATATATATATATATATATATATATATATATAAGTGTGTGTGTGGTGTTTGACAGAGAGAAGGAGTATGTATGTCCGCAGGTCTGCGCGTGCTTAAGAGAGAGAGATGGGAAGACAGACAGGTACAACTTGTAGCTGAATTCCATTATTGACTACAGGTATTAATGGAAAGAGGTGAACATCCAACACAGCTATAGCACACACACACACACACACACACACACACACACACACACACGCACGCATACACACACACACACACACACACACACACACACATAGTGAATGCAGAGTACTCCATTTCACTCATGAACTTAATACTGAAAATAGTATCCCTTTCCTAGACTTCTTAGTTTACTTTTATTGCCACGTGTTTATCACACCCACTTCTTTACAAACTTACAATTTTAAATTCATGCCACCTTAATTATAATAGTCAATGTTTGTACAGATATAAAATAGCTACTATTAAAATATTGATCAATTCAGATCAGTTAATCCCCTGTAATACACTATTTTATATAGAACCCAACAACGTTGCAAAAACATTTATAAAACATGTATTACCAATTATGATGTCGACAGCCAAATAAAACGAAAAACTATGATAATAGCATAAATAATAGTGACAAAGATAAAAATCTAATACAATTAAAATATTTTTGCTATTATATTCACCAAATTAAAAATGAAATGAGATAACTATGAAGAGTATTATACATAGGTATATACCTCCCTTATGTTGGAATAAATATATACGAGATTAGTTGTTTATTAAAAAAAACTGAAAACATATTTAATATTATCATTATTAATAATGCTTGCTGTTACTCGATAAAATGTACTAATGACACCTCGGATTTATTTGCGCATTCCATGAACTGTATCCCCTATGCTGATATAAAATCAAATGTTGGGCATATAACTACCGCCCTATCCCATTGGTTAACATTGCCTATATCTAAGTATGCTATTCGTGTTTATATTTATAAACAAGATATTAAATGTCAGTATATTCACTAGTATACGGCAAGTACTTGTAAACAATACTGATGATTTGTCGGGTTCGATAATGACATTTATGCGCAGGGTTGATTTCGAACGTGACTGCAGAGCCCAATGCAGAAATTTCCATAATGGAGACTGGGAAAATGGTCTGAAGGTTTGGATGCTTCGACTACCTTCTTTTTTGCACAGGCTTCATTGATGCATTCGCGTCGGTTTGCCTCAAATGTCTCTGTGTTTCCAGGGTACGCCAACCATTTCGATCCTGTGAACACTCTTCAAGTTGCTTGGGTGTTCTTCCAGCGTGAGTGATGTTCGCTTTGATGCAGTCTTAAAAAGTTTCAATAGCCTACCATGCTATTTCTTTCTCTTAAAGAATTCGCCATGAAGAAGTTGCTTTTGAATTCTATTACTGTTCATCCAGATGACATGCCTCACCCAAATGAGTTGGATTTTTATGATCATGGCTTTAATGTTGGTGGTTTCTGCGTGATTTAGGATGTCAAGTTGGTAATCTTATCCTATCATCTTTTTACCAAAGATAGAGTGCACACTTATCATATGAAAGTACTCCAAGTGTCTGATACACCTCTTTATAGAGAGTCCATGTTTCACGTCAATAAAGAAAGCTGTTGAAGACAACCGTCTTGTAGACCTTGATTTTGATGTTGTTTTGATACAACACACGAGCTCGCTGTCTGCCTAGGGCTTGACTTGACTTACAGATACTAGCGTAGATCTCTTTGTCGATGGAGCCATTGTTAGAAATAACACTTCTGATGTACTTGCATTTCTCCACAGTCTTCACCTCTGTTCCCTCAATGGAGATGGGGGTCTGTTGTGGGAGGACTGGGCTGGAACAGTTGGTGGTAAGATTGAACAGGCAGAACGCTTCAGTAAACCTGTTGAAAACGAGATAGAGGGAAAACTTTGTGTGTGTCGTTAGGACAATCATCAGCAAAGAAGTCCTCATTGATCAATTTCACGGTCCATCGTTTTCGAACTGAAACGAGGGAGAAGTCTATCCACTCTATACCTGATGTACACTCGATCCTCTATGTCTCTGATAATGTGATTCAGAACGTAGACGAAAAAGAGTTTGAACACTATGCTTCACATCGTTGGCAATCTCAAAGACAGCTCCACACCAGAAAATGTTGTCATGAAATAAACAGATCAGGGTCACAAACTTTCAAGGAAAGCCAAGTTTCTGAAGGACCGTCAACAAGGTTGCCGTGTTGAAAGTATCAAACCTCTCGGTCAGGTCAATAAAAACTGCATATAGGCCCAGATTTTTCTCTGTATTTCTCTTGCACCTGACGGACAGCAAAGATCTTCTAAATTGTGCTTCGACCTGGTTTAAATGCATACTGTGTTTCTGGTAGATTCCTCTTGGAAATATTTGGAATCAGGTGATTGAAGATGACGCACGTTGAGGTCTTACCTGCAATAGACAGAAAAGATGAAATATTCCTCGGTAGTTGCTTCAGTCGAATTTACTACTCGTTTTTGCTGCGGGATGTAATTGAGTCATCTTTGAATTCCTGGGTCACGTCATCTTCCTCCTATGTGCTGCAGAGGAGGTCATGAAGGTGTTCATAGTCACTGGTGATGCAGTCATATATAAGACATTGACTCTCGTAAACAATACGCGTATACTTACAAATACAGAAAGACGTATACATGTGTTTTATAGACTACGCAAAGGTGTTCCATAAAGTACACCACCAAAGTCTTATCAGAGATGCTCGCAACCCCGACATATTCGGGAACGACATTAGAATAACCAAAAACTATACTGGCAGCAAACCGCCTGCATACGGAGTGGCCATAAATTCAGCAGATATACAAAAACACAAAGGCACTGAGTCTATTCAACCTGTACAATGAAACAATTCTGGAAGAGCTAGAAGTTTTGCCCACAATCTCAACAGTATAAGAAATTCAGGTGACACACTACAGATAGCAGGCCCGAAAAGAAAACGTCCGGGCCTCCTACAGAAGGCAGCAAGAGAAAGCGAGAAAACAGGACTAAGCATGAACTTCAAGAAAACTGAATGTATGTTCATCATCAAAAAGAGAAAAAAAATGCCAACTACAGGTCGGGTATACTAAAATCTAGCAGGTGCAGAAAATTAAATACCTGAGGAGTGTTCTGATAGAAGTTGGAAAGTGTGGCACTGAGATCCAAAGAGGCATTTGTATGGTCAATGACGCATTTCAAAAGCTAAGCAGTGTACTGAGAGACAGGAAGATTTCTTTAAAAACAAAGAAAAGTATACTGGACTGTTGTGTGATATCTGTCCTCCTTTATGGCAGTGAATACTGCACAATCTTCTCAGAGATGAAGGAGAGAATCGAAGCAACAGTAATTTGCTTCTACAGAAGGATACTGAGAATACCTTGGACTAAACATGCGAGCAACGACGAGGCTTTGAAAAGGATGCAAACAAAAAGAAAATATATACTTAACACAGGAAGAGAGCCATCTTTAGAGAGGTTACAGGGACGTTAACATAAAACATCCACCATCAAAGATGATTTTTTTATCTTGTGTTGACATAAAACTTTGCAAAGCAACGATAACAATTACTAAATATGAGACGCAGTTCGTAAATTTGTAATGCATTTCTATGACGTAAAACTACGTTAGAGCTCTTACTGTTATCTTACTGTTAGAGGTAACTGTTATCGTTGCTTAGCAAATTTTTAAGTCAACGCAAGATAAAAAATCATCTTTGATGGTGGATGTTTTTATATTAATGTCCCTGTAACCTCTCTGAAGATTACTCATGTGAGCCGAAAGCTTAGAATCAACATAATAAAAATAAATCCAAACGTTGGAGAATTTTTGTGTTTATTATCACCTGAAATTAAAGCCAAAATACGATGTTTAGAACGGCTCATGCTTAAACATAATAGACATTCATTTTCTGTTACATTTAACAGTATATTTTTAGATAATTATCTGCTGTCTTGATGCACTATATATATATATATATATATATATATATATAGTCATCCGCAGAGAGATCTGTTTAGCTGTATCACAGCTCATCAGTACGGTTAGACATCCGATTGTTTTTTTACCCAGGATTGAAAAAAAAAAAATCGACCAAATTGGCGTCAGTCGGCGATTCTACCTCTGAGCTATGAGCGCTCGGTAGAAGGAGATAGACTTTTTGGCGTGTATATTATCATTATACACACCCAGTAGTTGAGAGTGTTCTAATTCATTGCTGAATGAACGATAGGATGAGTGAAAAGTAGGACATAGATTCTGGGAAGTCATGTTTTTGATATTTGACTTGAAATTTATTAATCTTCTTAGTTAATTTAATTTTTTTTTTTTTTTTTTTGGTGGGGGGTTGAGTTTCTTAATAATTTCCCCTGAATAAGTTTAGATAAACATGTCTTTTTTTTATTTCATTAACAGTATATATATATATTCTGTCATTCTCAGATTAATATTGAGTGTAGCAGCTTTTTCTACTACTCCTTGTCCGGTTAAATTACTTAAAAGAAAGAAGAAACTCTTTACTCCATTAACCATCGTGGTATACCATTAACAAAATATACATTGGTGTCTGCGTATGTATACGGGAATGGACTTTCGTGTGTATGTGCATATTTCTATGTCCGTGTTTTTGAGTATATGTGCGTTTAATTGCGTGCAGCAACTCCATCTTCCATTCTTCCTCCTTGATGAATCCACAATTCCTGGGGAAAAAATATCATAGCAGATTGCAATCAACGCTCCAAATACAGAAATAATTGAAAAGAAATGAAAGGTGAAATAAATGCGTTTTAATTTCAATTCCGTGGAACGAATCAAGCAATAGTTACGATCGAGACTGCAATTACCTCTCTTTTGCCGTGAGAAAAACTAACAAAGTTCGAATTAATCAAAAGTTGTAATTATTACACTGACTGTCTTCAATCGCTGCATCACCAACTCTCATTCTTTCAGTTACATACACAAAACAAATTTACATATGAGTCTATTAATAATAGAAAATCTACAGAAAACGTCGTTTGGTTTATACAATAAAAATAAAATAGATTTTTTGCGGCTTTAATTGAGCAATATATTTCGTTTCTTCTACTACCCTCATTCATACAACTACATACTTCCATTCTTCCAGAATTGTTTATTTTTCTAAGCAAAGATAATAGAGCAGATTTTAAACTCTTCCATAGAATTGGAATTTTGGGATAATTTTAATGATGAGCAGAAAATATGGTAGTTAGATATATATACAATATCTTATATATATAGCGGAATAATGAAAAGTGAATCATCAAAGAAATCTGCAACTTAGCGTTTTTCTAATGGAGTATTGCACCTTTTCTGTTAACTCTTTCTGTGCGTTTTTCATCGATTTCTGCTATTAGTTGGTTTAATTAGGTGAATATTAATTCGAATTAGTTACTTGTTTCTCTGAAAAGAACGCAAAAAAGAAAACCCACAATCTTGCCAGACGCATAGCATTGCCTTCTTTAGATGAAAGTCAGTCTTTAGTTAGGGTAAGTGTTTAAGGCGCACGATCAAAGACATTCGACGATATCGAAAAGAATATATTTTCTATCAACTGTAAAATTTGTTTAAAATTGAAGCACTTAAATACTTTACAGAAATCATTAAACGTTTATAAACCATTTTTAACACGTTCTATTATTCACGGGATCTTTTCTATAAACTGCACAATTTTTTGGTTTTAGTGTAATTTTTTTTCCTATTAAATAAATAAGTCAAAAATGTTCTTTTATATTCAACATATCACTCAATAAATAATAGAATTCGGACTGATGCCAAATCGGTCAAATTTCAATCCCGGTTGGAAGAAATCGGATGTCTAGCCGCACTGATGGGCTATGATATAGCGAAACAGGCCTTTAAGTGGATGATTATATATAAATATACCTTCGTCTCGAATTAATATACTCATGTTGGTTGTTATAAAAATTGTTATTGTCATAACATTTCGGTCGTTGTAACCGCCGGTTTTCTTCAGGTGCCTTTAGTCAGTAATATTCTCAAACGGTTGAACTTTTACTCACTCTCTCAACAAATGATTGAATTTGCAACAAACTTTTTTAATCCACTCCAATTATTCCTTGGAAAATCCAGTGTTGTAAATTTGAAGCTTTAAAATTAATATCGATTCGCAGAATGGACTTTTTTTTATTCTTCTTTCTTTCTTAATCGAAGGACACCAAACCGTATTCATTTTTACGCAAAGTCTACTGAGAAAGTCGTCAAAGCCTAAAATTGTTCTTTAAGGTGTCTTATCACCCAGTTTTGTTCTCTGTCAATTAACTTGAATTAATTCTACAAAAGTTTCATCCAAGATCATCCATGCCTCATGCCAACGTCTATTCTCGAAATACCAACTTTCGATATTCCTTCACCCTCACATTTAGTGAGAGACTGGTCTCTTCTTTGTCTTCTTTGTCACAACTACATGAGATCGAATATAGAGAGTTGTTAGATATGTTCTCTTTTCAAGGAGACTTGGTTCGGGTGAAATCTCTAAAGGTTTGATTTGCTTTTGAATACATTGACTTCAGATCCCCTTAATCTCTTCATAGCTACTCATTTTGTATGGTAGACAGACATTGGCAGGTTTTTTTATTGTTCGTCTTAACTCTTCTGTCTCTGTTTATGGAAATTCATATTATGCTTTTCAAATAGCAGTTAACTTGAATGTCATTTCCAATACTGATGATCTGAGTTCGGCCTAATATTGTGAACAGCAGACAATCTCTTTTTCGACACTGTATGGATGATGGGAACTGAAATTCAGGTATTCTCCGGTAAATGTTTGCTCACAATACACTGAAGGTAGGTCAATTGATCCTATACTTCCATTGTAGGGAAGATGTTATTGAAGCCACGTGGTCCGGCTTTGTTTGCCTTCCTGAAGGAGCTACAGAATGAAGGTATTATTTAAGCATCTAACACGCAACTGATTTCAGGGCTCATGTTCCAATATCTATAGAAACGTTCTCGAAGTATCCTATCTATAAG
The DNA here is from genome assembly GCA_037127315.1 of Ascarosepion bandense. Taxonomy (NCBI): domain Eukaryota; kingdom Metazoa; phylum Mollusca; class Cephalopoda; order Sepiida; family Sepiidae; genus Ascarosepion; species Ascarosepion bandense. The sequence continues at coordinate 697,055 of JBBBDQ010001465.1, read as the reverse complement.
TTTATGATTACATATATTTTGTCATTACATTACATCGCAAAGTCTTTTTCCTGCTACTATACAAACCAATTGAAATTAAGTTGTTAGCACACATGACAGTTATTAGTTATCAGATTATTGTACACTCTCTTAATGAGTTTTCAGATTCTAAATTGCTCAAACAACAGATAGAACCTCCTTTGTTGGAACCGTGGTAAATTGGCTCACAATGGTCAAGCTCAGTATCTGTTTGGCATAAATGCGAGCAATTTATGATTACTGCATAATGGTCTGCTTTCTTCACATATAACGAATACTTTGTTGTTATTGGGCTGATTATAACGACATAGAATATGTACACTTGGTAATAGACTGGGCTTGACAATTACTTATGGGCCTCAGTGAAATGCCATTTTTCCGAATCTTGAAATTGCTGCATATATGTCGTTAGTTTATTGTCATGTCCTGTCAGTTATCTGAATTACTTTACAAGGAATTAATCCATGTACTTATTCAGTATTTGTGACGGTTTCAGGAGTTAAATGTTCACTTTAGTATAGATACCATCCTAAACTTGGCTAGCGAATTCTTCCCAGTAGTCTAACTTGTCTCTGGCCGCCTTTTTGTTACATATATTTGTCAGCAGTATGAGGATTTCATCCTGCAGAGTTTATAATTTTTTCCTTCCTTATATTTTATTTGAATGGCTTGTGTTTTTCTCTAGTGCCAGTTTTTTAATCAGCTACTCGATGTACCTCAAAAATAACTCTTAGAAATATATAACGAAATATGACTCAGTGATAACGTTCCCAATTTCTGGATACATGTCACAGTGATCTCTACACCAAACCTGATCCTCAAAATTCCAACAATGAAGAATTAAATTATGAACCAATAGCCCTCACCAGTTGTGTTTGCAAAACAATGGAGATGACAATAAGCAACAGACTAATGTTGTATTTAAAATCCAATAGATTAATAATACAATTTCAATCAGGCTTCGGGAATAAAAGAAAATTCATTTGACCATCTAGCGCAATTAGAAACTTTTATAAGAGCAACATTTATTTTAAAATAACTTATAGTAGTTTTCTTTCTCGACTTGGAGAAAGCATATGACACAGCTGCGAAAGATGGAATAGTGAAAGGTCTGAACGACCTCGGATTGAATGAAAGAATGTCAATCCTTATTCAAAACTTCTTAGACACGTGAAACTTCAAAGCACAAATGAAACAACGGTTTTAGATGTAAAAGAGGAAGGAAATGGTATACAGCAACGAAGTATTTTGTCGATCAGTCTATTTAATAACAGTTGGTAGCAAAAACAGAAATTGTGAAGTACATGGTGAAGATTGAACTCCAAAAAATAGTAATTAGGTAAACCATTGTTCCATGGCAACGTATTCTCATTAATGGCATCATTTTCTTTTTAATTGTTTTGATGCTTTTAATATCATCGAGATTCCCAAATGACTTGTAATTATTTTCTGAGATTACAATCTCAAAGATGAAGGTAAGAAAATATATTATTCAATTCAATTGAATATTTATTGCTTACTCAGCTACTCTGTCTCCACCGTCCACCAATTGTCGCGAAATGAAATCTGAAAAATACTTCACCTCGTTCCAAATGAGAAATCCGCTGCTTCGCTGAAGAGTTTAATTGAAATCTTCCCATCACTTGTGGCTGATATCAATTAATTATTGCTAATTATATATATATATATATATATATATATATATAGGGGGGGTCTGTGTGATTATCTGCGCATTTAGACAGCAGTCTTTCATTAACGGAAGTTTGATTAAACATCGTAGACAAGGACTTTTTATTCCAAATGTTTGTTTAGGCCTAGGAGGCGACTTGTCGTGATCCGATAAATATAATAACCGTTTAAACGTTATTACGCTACATAATATCTTCATTTTTGGAAGTGAGATTTTAAATGCAGTTAAGATTTAATATACACATTTAAGTGAAGGAAGAATATCGCTTGTTTCTCACCTCGAGTGTGAAGTCATTAAAACAGTAAATTGTCATAATATCGATTTTCACTATTTAAAAAAAACAATAGATTATAAGAGTATATATGGTCTATCACAGTTGATTATAGGACTTACAGTTTTAGGAGAAAGTGGTTTGCACCTACACTTTTAATACCTGTCTCTATTTCTGAGATGAGCGACCGTAACTATTTACAATATTTACATCGTTTGGACTGTTGTCCTCAACTTTATTGCCATATTCACGACGTTACCCGTCGTTGTACACTCCGACCTTCTTCAGGTGATATATGGAGGGAAAAAAGATCACCGCTCTGTGTGGAATGAAGATGAAAAGGACAAAAGAGATTACTGGAAAATACGAAAACTTCAGGAATCAATACATATTTCATGTCACAAAAATTGCCTAAGCCAGTTGCTACGCACTTTTACGTTATTATCCTCAATTAAGTTTTGATAAGTGAGGAGAGAAACCGGTTTATTTAATACAACATTGAAACAAGAAATAATGTACATTTGCCCGCCTTCACCCCACCACAACACCGCCGCCACCAAAAAAAAGTAAACAACAGCCTGTTCAAAGTAAATTACCTCGGGGTACTCGTTAAGATCTCGTTCCAGAATGTCAGAGGGGCGCCTGTTTGTAAATGACGCTCACTTAAAAGCGATTCTTCAGCAAGTAACATCCAGCTGCACGAAAGCCATAGGCTCATTCACATAAAGACCATCCTTAAAAAGTAGTTGTTTTCCATCAACCTGCACTAAATAAAAATATTATACAGCTTCCATTTCCATCGGCTTTCCAAGGTTGGTCCTACAACGCCAAACTGGATAGAGAAAAAATATCCGACTGACCAAGACCACTGGAACCCTTGATAGACAAAACAAACTGGTTTGGGAGATGAGTAATCTAACGAAAACAAAGTAGATTCTACGAAGTCATAGTACTGTCCCCTCCTTCTATCTGGCCCCGTCTCTACCCACAGTGTTGTCTTTGCACTATTCTAAAAGAACAGAGAAACGCCCTCATCACTAACAATGACTCACCCAAGGGCACAAGCTCTGCTGAAAAAGGCTCAGCTACAATGGATGGACCAAACTGAAGAGTCTGTATATAAGGAAAAAATCGGACACAACTGAAGAGATGTAATAACACCTTGAAAATGGCCCTTATCTCTTATGAACTCACGCACTGTCAACGGGAAAACAGCGACAGTCGATAAAGTGACATGGAAAGACAAGTTAACATCCTACGCCGGATTTCAGATCATCTTCTGCAATGAACGGGTAAAAAATTGCCTCTCCTATATGGACCTGAAATAGAGACAGAAATCCCTCCCAATCTTCATTCATGATAGGATACAAGTTACTTAGAAGAATTAATCCTTCTGAATATTCTAATATATATTTAAATACGCTAGCATAGATTGATAAAATTACGAAGGATAGATAGATAGATAGATAGATAGATAGATACATACATACATACATACATACATACATACATACATACATACATACATACTGAAGTGACTATTGGAATATTAGATTTCCTTTATTTTAATTTAGAGTGAAATCTACTAAATACCAGTGATGTGAAAATTAAAATAATTAGAACAACACAAAGTTCACAAGGCTTTCATTTTCTACGTATAGAAAGAAATATTACTTTCTCGCATAACTTAATAAGGATATTGAATAAAACTATCGCATTCTTTTCTTTTGTAAGTGATATTGAATGACCTCTGTGTCTTTCTACCCTAATAACCTTTACAAAAGAAGGTGATGCGATAATTCGGAAGTAAATTTCATTCTTTTTTCACGAGATCTTGTTGCCGAAAGTCAATGATATACTAACAACAAAGTCCTATTTGTTGAATAAAAAATAGCTCAATGACATTTTGCCCAAAAGTCGAACACATTGTTTTTGCTTGTCAGAAGGGAGGGCTGCGTAAGTTATCGTCAATCGCCATTATAATCGACTGACACATTATGAATCGCTATTGAGATGAAATATTAAAGGAGATTTGTGACACTAAATTATTCTCATTATTATGTAGTCTGGGCGTCGGAAGCGGTAATGGAATGTCAATACTTGGACTGAAAACCTTAACACTGTTCTTCCATATCATCTTCATTTGTCATTGTTAACATTCATCTAAGATTTCTTTAATATCAATTTTAATTGATTTCATCGAAATTCAGACCCCGTCCTTCTACAGTTAAGGTAATGAAAAGTGGTTAAAATAAAGAAGAACTATTGCCACTCGATGAATGTAAATAAAACCAGTAAAATCAAGATGAAATAATTCCTAACAAGGCTTAATATAAGATTTTTTATTATTTCATCTAATACTAAGATTGTAAATAAAGCCAGTAAAATTAAGACGAAAGAAATACTCGTCCAAAATTAATAATGTCTGACAACGCTTTATCTAAGAAATTCTATTAATAAATCTAATAATAATAAAGTCAGTAAAATTAAGATGAAAGAAACACTAGTTTAAACAAAATTAGCATTAAAATGCTTCATCGAATAATTACTACTATCAAATCATTCTGAAAATTCCGGTTTTCGTTCGATCACCGAAGTTAAGCAGGGGTGACCCGTTCAAACTTACAAGGGGGTGGATACTCTAATAACTGCTTACATTCCGAAATATGTTTCGTCTTTAAGGGCCGTAAAAAATAAATAAATCAGTAAAATATCTAATAATATACTTTAAGCTAATATTACAACTTTTACTAACGACCGTTGAATAATGTCTGATTTGTTGTGACATATTTCTTTATATAATAATAATAATAATTATTATTATTATTATTATTATTATTATTATTATTATTATTATTATTATTATTCAAAATAATATTAGTACAAATTGATTGAAGAAAGTATGTTATATCCCACATATCAAGTTTCTTCGAAGGAAATTTCATCAATTGTTTCTTTTGATGAGGATCTTCAACTTCACGAAACATCCTCATAAACAGATAAGTTTTGCCAGAGATTTTTTTTATCCATTCAGGCTGTGGTTTTCAAATATTATATCTAATTTCTGCTGCTTTCTAATAAAATGCATCATTCTTATTGCTATATCTCTACTAAGTCTACTGATTTGATTATTTGACTATAGAAAATATCTTTATAATTATGTTTTTTTTTAATCTTTTTGCTGTTTATGATTTTAATTTGGTTCGTTGATTTCTTTCTTTGATTTCAATAGAGAAAAATATTTCTTTGATTCCTTTTAATATAATTATGTGTTTATTTGTATAGAATAGCATATGTTTTTAATAATTTAATTCTAATAAATATTTTGGGAAAAGTCTTCAAGCTTCGTCGGCCGCTTTTTTCGTTAATTCAGATGTACTTGCTTTTTGGCAGCAGTTGTGAAATTGTATTGACATCAGGTGGTTAGATAAAAAGAAATACAAAAAAAAAAATAATGCTGAAGTGTGTATTTACCCAGAGTATCTAAATAAACAACAACAATGGTAAGATGGAATCAAATTCATCGTAACATAATATTAATAATGAAGAACGTGTTAGCCTAGAGTGTTTTAATAAAACCAGAATAAAACAAGTCATAAAATAATAGTAACAACAAATAGTTTATATCACCAGTGTTTTACGATAAAAGGCTACAATAATAAGATGAATTAAGACAACGTTTCGGCCGTTGTGTCCTCCGGTCGTCTTCATATATATTATGTACATCGGTCTTTGTAACCTACAGGCAATTCTTTATTTTATCTACTGAAGTAGACTGATTTTGTTCAACTGTCCTTGCCTAGAGACATTTCGTCTAGTTCTTATTTTTAGTACTACTCAGTTATTGCTCGCCCGTTTCCATTAAGTCCAGCACTACCCGGCTCGGGAATTGAACTTACAATTAATGTCATCCAATTAACGAACCAACGTTTTAATCCATTTTGTCGTAAAAATAAGAACTAGATTAGATTTCCTTAGACATGGGCAGTGGAACGAGAATAGTCTACCGTCGTAAATTAAATAAAAGTTTAGTTCAGAATTCCTTGTAGGTTACCCAGATCGATAAACGCCTGATGAAAGCCAAAGGGCACAACGGACGAAACATTGTGAGGATAACAATGAAGATAAGGGTAATAGTTCGAATGTAAATAGTGTAAATAATAATTTCTCACCCCAGAGATTCAGACAGCAATTAAGACAAGCAAGATAATAATAAAGTGTGCAAATGAAATGAAATATTTATATATAAAATTCTGTGAGTTTCGTCAGCCCACCCGTCACACCTTCTAATCTAAAATAACCAGACATTGACGGATCAAAACCACATTTGGTGGGGAAACGTGCAAAACGGTAAGGGAATACAAAGTAAAGTTTGTTTTACTAGGGTGAATAGCTTAGTAAAGTAAATTTTCATTGTTTTGAAAGCATTTAACGTTTTAGTATTTAACATACAAAATAATCCAACTCTTTTTAAAAACAATTCAATCAATAATACTAAAAATTGTGATGATTTCAATACGCTTTGAAATTCTAGTTTATAAAATGTAAGGATAGGCAATAAGAACCAACGGGAACATAAAAATTTGTCAATCTTTTGATGATAGCCCAATTCGCTGTAGAAGCGATTATATCTTGAATAGTTGACAAAAAAGGCTTCCTCTTCAGGCTCTACAGGCTTTTACAGACTTTTCTAAATCTACTTCCGACAAATACTGCACGTACTTATGTCATGTAAGAATGGCGAGGAAAAGAACTTCCCAGGGGAGAGATAAATCCTGTTCACTCTTACAGCGTTATCGATAATTCCGCATTCAACCAAATGTGAATATACATGAGGAATCAATTTGTAATACAAATTGTTAGCTACATTCGACATCATCCCTGGACATTATCAAAAAATGAAATGCTGATAACTCTTCCGAGAGACGATTCACAGATTACTTTCAAATCTGTGCAATTTAAAGTGTGATTAAAATTTGCAAATATATTCGCTGACAACTTTTAATTGCAGGTCAATTTAGATTTCATTTACCTTAATATTTGTCATCAATTTGCTGAGCCGGCAGCTCTATCCCCCTCCTTTCCACTGATTTCAGATTAGTCATTAGAATTGTAGGATCCGGGTTAAACAAAGAAAAACAAACGAACAACTATTATTCATCTCATCAATCATTTTTAAATACATATTCACTGCAATGCGGATGTCTGCTCCACAAATTTAGGATTCTTACATTAAATCGATTCATTTAGTCAGGTTTTTCATTCAACTGATCTTCTCGGCTTTAGTACGTTTTCTCTCGTGTGTAGGCAGGTCAGCAAAATAAATATTATTTAAAATAAAAACGGAGCGTTTACTTAATTATGAGTACCCAATAAAAATAACGTCTAAATTAATGTGTGTGTGTGTATGTGTGTGTGTGCGATAGCCTATAAATTAATAAATGTTCAAGCGACTTATCCCTTGACCAACTTCAGAGTTTCACATACCACACGTCATCAGTTTCAGTAGGTATGATAAATCTATTAAATTATTGCCAAATATCATATTCATTACCAAATATCATATTCATTACCAAATATCATATTCATACTCCACAAAACAAAATTTTGTAATGCACAAACGCGAGAGTTCGTGAACAATGTGACAACATTTCAATATGTAGACGCGGATAAAATGTGCGATTTATTCAAATTGACTCATTATAAAATAAACACAACAAATTCACCAACCATTATATAATTCAGAGAATAGATATATATTTAATTATTTTACTTAATCATTTTATATTATTGAATCTCAACTCGTTGACTCCAGTGAGAGGTTTTACGCGAAACACTGGAGTTGGTTAAGTGATAAAACGTTTAAATATTTATTAATTTATTCATAGACTATTGTCGCTTTAGTTATCTTTTTGATAAAAGTTCTGAAGCTCATCAAATGCGTTAAATTCTGGAAATTTTCGTATTTTTTATAAGTGTCTTTTAGTTGTATTATTACTATCATTGTTTTTATTCTATTATTTTGTGCTACATTCAAGCCAGGAAGTATGAAATCTTCAGCAACTATGCAACGTTGATTTCTATATGCACTCTCTTCCCTCTCTCTCTCTCTCTCTCTCTCTCTCTCTATATATATATATATATATATATATATATATATATATATAAGTAAAGTATACCTAGTGAGCTAGACATACCTACCTAGGTTTCAGCTACACGGATCGCCAGGCAAAGCTGACGATCTGTTTAGGTATACTTTACTTATTCCGCTCTACCTAAGTATTGAGCGATCTTTTGTTAGTTGATTGCTCATGTCGGGGTTTTTTTTGGAGGGGGCGCTACGTGCAGACTCGGTTCAAACTCTTTTTATTGATGTGTGACACGATAACTAGACATATATGTATTTTATTATAATAGATTAAAATAGAAAATAGATTAGAATAGAAAATAGTTTAAAAGCATATTTAACAAAAGTGAAAAAGAAGAGCAAAAAATAAATAAATAAACGCTTTTTCTTTTATGAGGAAAATTGTCCTCCGGTAAATATTTGACTCAGTGATGAAGTTCAGCAGGTAGGTTTTCGATGACCCGGTCAAAGGCTGTCCTTTACTGTATCTTGACCACACATTAAGCCTTTTCCGGCGGAAGCCTTATTAAGATAAAAAAAAAAAAAGATAACTGAAATTTCAGACTTACAGTCGCCGGTGTTTGTCACCGGTGGTCTAAAGCATTTCCGGATTTCCGGATTTCCGGATTCATATTAAATAAATAGAGTCAGTTAACAAGTGAGTCAGTTAAGACAGTTAAGTTAGAGAGTTGAGAGTCCCGCCGGGCACGAGCTTGAAGTAAGATTCTCCGTTCGTCTTGTTTCGTTCAGTTTTGGTTTGTTGATCTCCATTAATTAGAGTTAGAGCTGTGTGTCACATTCGCCTGCCCCAACCGACAAGACTAACTCTAAACGAATAAAGCATCCTTTTCAACTCATCCAAGTTGTGGAAGTTCGTTCCTTATAGTTCAATCTTGTACCCCCAGTTGTTCGTCCGACATTTTCTATAAATTTCCGGCAACATCACAGCGTGGAGAACAGCCGCCGGAGAAAATTGTTAGGACAGACCGTTGGGGTGGTACAATGCTCATGTACTTAGCTCTTTCTTTTTTAAAAACCATTTTCCCTTCTTCGTAGATCCATGGAAGATTTTTCGACACGAGTTTAGTCATTATCTCTTTTATTTATATATATATATATATATATATATATATATATATATATAGGTATGTTTATGCCAAGGATTGCCTATCGTCCGGTTCACAACCCTCCAGATTTTTTTAAAAGTAGTAGAGGTTTATCACTTATTTCCTTTTTAGTATAGGATTTCCGGTTCCCTCTAAAAGCGGTTCCTTCTTTTTCACTTCCGATGGCTCTTTGAGTCTTAGTGTCATTGTCACGTTCCATGGTGTGGTGGCTTTTACTCTGTAACAATCTATCTCGTATGGCACTTAGGCCTTGTACGGGGTGAACATCATTGCCAAAAAGAGAGTCTTAAGTTTAGCATAAATCTAACTAGATAAAAAAAATAAAGATAATTAATACTGTCTGGTTTAATCTTCCAAGTAAAAATAGCTTGACAGGCTTAAAAATTAGTATTCTAAATCATGTCTTTTATCCGGGTGCGAACACTAACGACTTCTCCGTCCCATGAGAAATATTGCAAACATCACAGTCATCAAGCATGCCACAATATATACATAAAGTTGCTTATTTAGCAGTTACTATATTTAACTTTAAATGATAAAAGACACAAAACTCATTGTAAGAAAATTCTGTTGTGTCACCCTTCAAAATTATGAGGGTTATCCTGAGTTCATTTGATACCTTAGCATTTCTTTTTTTTCCCTTGGGCTGAAATTCGGATCACAATCACGTAGAAAACCACAAGCAGATATTTAATAAGTTAGCCTTGCAGCTATGACCCACTCAGGAATGTTTGATTCCTTATAATCATTTTAGATGTCTCTTTGAAGATAAGGTCGCTTACAAATATTACGAAACATTGAGGAACTAAATTTCAAGAAGTTACTCATACGAATATTAGTCTGCATTTAAACGCATGTTTTTTCTTTTCTTGTTCCACACAGAGAGTTGGATTTACTTCGAGATTATAAAATGAAGAAAGGTATGTTCTCATCGAAGACAATCATTTGTAAAAATTAAATAAACTGCACCCAATACTCAACAGAAATACTAACAAATCACAAAAAATAACAAAAATCTCCAGTATACCACAAACGTATGAAAATTTCATCTGTAACTGCAGAACAATGTCTAAATGATCATTAGATGGTGACTTTTTACAAGTTAATTTAATATATCATGTTATTTTAAGGTCCAAAGGAAACACTTCAAAATATGTATTAGAATAAAAGATAGTTAGAAACAAGAAAGCTGTTAAGTATGAAGATAACGGCACTTGTGATCAAACATGGATCTCCAGGCAACAAACGTATAAGTTGAATAAATTGTGCTTCTGCGATCACGTGAACATAAATGTTTAGTATATAAAGGACTCAGAAAAATAGTGTGCGTGTGTTCTGTGTTGTGCATGTGGGTTGGCGAATGACCAATGTAGCGGCATATGTCAAACACCTAGATGCGTTTTTTTAGTTGCTATGACCAGATACTGTGGGCCTCTTCCAACAATTTGAACGTGAGGTGGAGTTTTGAAATTATGCTCGATCGGGTGGCCTTCTACTTCATTTCCAACTATTTGGAATTTTGTGGCCGGAAAATAACGGTCATTCTGACCTGATAAAACCTACTTGTTGAAGTGTGGCAAGACTGGTCATTTCGCGTCTTCCTGTCCAGAAAAGAATGCCTCTAGGCTTCCGGTCGCAGGTGACCAAAATCCCTTTCTGGCTGGTACTGTTTCATCCGCGGCACGTGTAGTGGGCTTCGTAGCGGCTCAGACCAGTAGGGTCAAACCTCCGATCTGGGCAAATCCTCTACTTTCCCAGAAACCAATGCCTACCGCTTGTACAGGCAAGGAAGAAGAGGACTGGCAAGTCGTTGTTAGGGACAGAAGGAAGAGTCAAACAGCGTGTTTCAGTTCCTTGAAAACCCCAGAGTAAGAGACACCTACAGCCCCATTCCCTCCACCAGCTCTAAGACCAACACTCCGGCGTTTTACGTTGACACAGGCAGCGACTTGCAAAAACTAAACGAAACAAGCTGAGAGAAAATTGTAAAACTGAAGAAACTGAAGGAGGAACTAGAACTGAAGCGGAAAATGAAATCTAAGCCAGTGAGGTTCTCAGGCTCCTCATCCTCTGCCCCGTTCAGCCCATCTTCCAAAAATCTCATGGACCCTCTACCTATGACCAGATCCTTAAACCCTACCCCGTCATAATTGAATACCCTCAGAAGTGCTGCCAAAACGAATTTTCCGGCCCAGAATACACATCCACTCTTAATCCTTCCCCCCTTTCATATGCAAAAACATCTCCCCACAAAATTGAGAAAATTTTGCTCGGGTTTTAGGGCTCAGATTCTTCACTATAAAGAATCCTTGTTCCACATCCCGCATCAGTAGGAAGGCAGATAAATACCGTTCTGTGTTGTGGATCATTCCGGTGTTGTGCGTCATTGAAGAGATTGTTTCTGGGTGAATTACTCGAGAAAATTTTTCCGAGGGCATTATTTTATATTAATCGAAGGATTCGTTTAGTACGTTGACTTTACGCGAAGTAACAGAAATAATTTAACTCGTTAATAGTCAATTACTAAAAGTTTCCTTCAGAATAGAGTTACTAAAAACTAACGTCATAAAAGAAGTTAATTACACAAAATCTCGTTTAATAAGAAAATACATATGCAAATTTACATGACTCTAAAAGCATATGAAGCATAAAAAACAAGCCAAAAAATAAACAGAAAATAGGAAAAATAGCATCTGTTCACACCATCTGAAAGCAAACTAAACTAAGGAATATTGCAATAGTTACCTTTCCAGAACAATACGAAGAAAAGATTAAAATGAAGATTAAAAGATTAGATTAGAATCCCATGAAGATTAGAACTGATTTAAGAAAATTACAAAAATGGATAGAAATAACGTCGGATAAAAATCCATTCAAATATATATATCTGTGTGTATCTGTGTTAGCAAGATGTTTTTCATAATGTCTCTATTTTTACCAAATTGCTTCCAACTAATCGTTATGCCTGATTTTATTTCATTTTTATATTCTTCCTTTACTATTGTCACCAGTTCTCGGTAGCTTATGTCTTCTTGGACAACTTCCAGTTCTTCATTTACAAATCTTATGATCATTTCTTAACACTACAACTGGACATTACTTTTGTTCAGTTTTGAACTCACCTTGAGAATTCGCTGGACAAATCATTCAGCATTGCTTGTTATTCATCCAATGATTTAATCACACCAAATCTAAACTTATTTATAAATAGAATGTTGTCTGTGTGTGTGTGTCTGTGTGTGTGTGTGTGTGTGTGTGTCCGTTACCTATAGACTCCGGAACGGCTGAACCGATTTTCTTGAAAATTTACACAGTTGTACTATAAGCGTATGCGAGTGTTATTAGCTAGGTTTTGTGTCGAGGTACCCCCGACAGATATCGAAAATCGATAATCGAAAAGATCGGGTTATCGAAGGAGTGGTCCGATTTTAATCAAATTTGATACACTCATAGACAAAGACATAAGAAATGATATTCAGAAGTTTCAAGGTTCTTACAATAGTGCAGAAACTCGATAATATATATATAAAAGGCAAGATGTGTGTGTGTGTGTGTGTGTGTGTGTGTGTGTGTGTGTGTGTGTGTGTGTGTGTGTGTCCTTTATACAAATCCACAATTTTTATCCGATTTTCACCAAACTTCACACAAATATTCTTTAGGCTGAGTCTGATCTCCAGGACCATAGATTAGTTTTAAAGCTTTCATTACACCCGAGCAACGTCGGGCTATACTGCTAGTAAATTATAAGTGGTTTAAATATTCTCCATTTATTCTCCATTCTCCCATCCCTTTTCAGTTCATTTTCCAAAAGTTTTAGTGTTAATAATTTAAGTAAAATTATATCCCCTTGCCTCACTGCTTTTTAAATCATGACATTTTCTGTTACATTATAGCAGGACTTTTGTTATATATAGAATTTTCATTAATACCTTGCCTTTGTAGTGAGTTAAAAGATGTTGAGTACTCTAGCGAGTCAAATAGAATTTTCTTGTCAAGAAAAACTAAACAGATTAGCTTTCAATATTCTTTTGTCTCCCTCTCCAATAAGCAACCGGGCAGATGAACACTTCTTAGAGAAATTTTACTCTTATAAGAGCTTGCTAACGAGTGATGGGGTGCGGCGGACAATTGCATTTCGAAAATTATTTAATCGTGCATAGGAACCTTGTTTAAATATTGCAGCCTACGATGTATAGACAGGTATGAATTGATATGAACAAGTGGAAATTGATATTAAGAGACGAAAATTCATTTGTATGTAGGTAATAACAGACTGAAATAAATAGATAGATAGATAGATAGATAGATAGATAGATAGATAGATAGATAGATAGATAGATAGATAGATAGATAGATTTTTAAAAACGGAAGTTAAAATAAAAGATGAATTGAGTAAAAAATAGAAATGAAATGTGTGTTGTTCCAGTTATTGATTTATGAATCCTTAAAAACTACGTAATATCCTACCTGTTCAACGAGACAAAACAATCAAATATCTTGCGTACATTTCCCTAAAGGACTGTCTGTTCTCCGTCAGCCGAATCATATGACCCACAAAACTGACTTTCTTGTGTTTTCAAAATCTAACCTGATCACGTGAACAGCAGTTTATTTAAACAAAAATAATGCTCAAGAAGGTCTGCACAAAGTTTGCAATTTGGCCAAAACAGTGACTGTAACAGTCCAACTCATTCGATGCTTAAACTTCTTGAAAAGTAACTACGATAAGTACTTTTCTGAGTTAATATTTTAATTAAAATTGTACGTATCACATATTCAATCTTGATGGTTAAGAACAATTAAAGCCAATTTGAAAATAATATTAAGCTCTTTCTATGTCAACTCTGTTTCCTTTTACATTTGTTGTGTTATTTAAAAAATGCTTCCAGAAGTACAAAACTCGGTATGCGTTGTTATAAGGTTAACTATAAACAAGCAGATGTTCGGCATTTTGTACTTGAGGAATATTCATTCTCATGATTTAGCAGACAGATACTTAATGATATTGGAATATTATATTTTTAACAATATAAATACGACTAATATGCCTTTGTTCAAGATTGAATAATTACCTGACTGTATCTATATGCATGCGTAAATACAAATATGTATAAGTATAAACGTACGCACACACACACGCACACACACACACACACACATAAATACATACATACATACATACATAAAAAGTGAAACAGACAATTAGAAAGAGAGATAATAGATAAACATGTTTCATTATTATTGTTCGTTCGATAGTCAAAAGGCTTTTTACATATGTTACCTTGTACCAGTCACATCAATTTTCTGCAAATACCCATAAGCAGTGTATCCCTTATGGATTATATAGAATCAGTTATATATATATCTATAACAATAGGTTTTTGTCTATAATTATTTGCTTAGATTTTAGCTTGAAAATCTTAAATGACTTCGTATATATATATATATATATAGAGAGAGAGAGAGAGAGAGAGAGAGAAAGAGAGACATATATATAAGTATATATATATATATATATATAGAGAGAGAGAGATAGATAGATAGATAGATAGATAGATAGATAGATAGATAGATAGATAGATAGATAAAGAGAGAGAGTGCGAGTACAAGTTCTATTGCACAACGTTTAAAGACACATTCCTGTTCACCTTCACAAGACAGGAAAATACTTGCTAACAACACCAATATACTGCACCACAAAAATAATAAGCAAAGTCTTCAAATTCTTGAGGCCCTTTATATCAAAAGCAACCAACCAATACTAAACAAGATTCATTACGAGTATTGTAGCAATGTTTTAAAATGTATTTGAAATTGCAGACTATTATTTAAATATGTTTCATTAAAAACAACCGACAAGGAAAATTTTATTAATTTTTTATTTGATTTTTACAGTATTCTTAGATGTTTTCTTTTTACTGTAGATAAGGAATATAAAAATGCTCCATAATTTTCGACTTTCCATGCGCTTTCAGCCTCTTCACAGGCCATTTTGAAGGAGGTTATTTTTCCTCTTGTCTGACTGTAAATGAAATGTATGTAATCCGCTCTTTACTTTTAAAGGGGGAAAAATACAGCTGATGTCTGTTACGTTTGAACTCAGTTCAAAGGTCAATTATCTCATAAAACGATGATAGTATGAATTAACAAAATTGATAAAACTTGATATTATTGATAATGCAAAAACAGAAAAGTTATATGACACACAAGATTCTAACAGACGCGTATATCTCCCCTTTTTTGTAATTGCTTGTTTTTTCTAAAACCTTTGCTGCGATGTTTTCGTCACTTGTTACAATCATATTAATCAGCGTGAAACCTTTCTTCTGTTTGGGTGATTTGCTTGTATTGTTTTATTTGTATTAATTGATAAATCCCAGGAAAGGGTAACATCTGCTCTCTCAACTACAGATTCAAAATTATGTTTTACCAGTTTTTAAAATATTTGTAGCCCGTGCCATTATTGCAGATAGTAACTTGACAGTTGCTTGTAAGCACTTTCTGGTCCTGTGCAACAAGATTAAACTATTGAGTCTATTTTAGGTCTTTACCTCATTAAATGGTGGGTTACGAATTGATCTATCTCTGCATTTTTGCTTCGAAGAAGGAACTGGCTATGTAGAAACCTTTGGGTCCAGTTTTTGTTATTTTCTTTTGGCCTAACTTTTTTGCATTTTGTTTCACTTTTCTTGCTGATTGTGTGGCAGTTGTATCATCTTCAGATCTATTTTCAAGAGTTAATCCGAATGCGTTTTCATATTTATGGGCTTCTTTAGCCACAGAATATTTTTTTTACTTTTTTCATACTCCATTACAAGTTATAACTGCAAGTTGCAACTCGTCTAGCTGCAAGGTACATATAAAGTACCGTTTTTGAAATATTGTAAGACAGTTCCAGTTGAATCATGTCCCTACCACCAGTTTACCTTGTCAGATACAGAAAGTCAACATCTGCCTTTGGGTGATAAATTCTTTTGCATGTGAGTTGTTTGCAAATTTTGGCCTCAATTTTCTTGAGTTCCTTTATGTTTTAATTTATTACATTGAAAAGTTTCAACCGAGACGTTAAGAGTGTTAATGGCCGTTATTATATTTTTTGTAATTCAATTTTGTTTTCATTATTACTCGAACATACTTTATACTCCTTTCTGAAATTTCATTTTATCTTCGAATGCTGTATTCCAATATCTTCATTCACAGTTAGATACTCATAAATACCTTCCTTATCGAGTTTTTAATCACAGTATCTATATCAAGGATTATAATCTCGCTACTAATAAGTTTTTCTCACTTGAAAGTAGACTTTTCACATTTATTCAGCCCAAATTTCATGCCTAAATTTTTACTGAAACTTTTCAATCTTTAAAAGTTCTTCCAATTCATCATGCTTCCTTGCATATAATTTCAAGTCAGCCACATAAATAGACGATTTATCCTTGCATCTTTTCATCCGTAACATGTATTATTTAACAAGTTTGATAAAGGAATTGATAAAGAAAAGAAGAGATAAAGAATTGCCTTGAAACATTCTAAATTCACGTCTTCATTCGTGTTTTTAATTAGTAGGCCACCATTAAAATGTGATAGTAACAGATTATGTCTTCCAAACATATCAAGTAAGAATTTGCCAGTAGTGAGATTTTTAACTGCCTTGAGGGCCTCACGGCCTTTGGGACCTATGAGTGTGCAATGCTGTCGAAGGCCTTTTTCTAGTCTATCTATACTGCACTGAAATTTTTTGTACTTTATGTGAACGTTTTCAAGAATCATTCTATTTCTAAGCAACTGATCTTTTCAGCCATAGTAGGGGCTACTATGGTTGAAAAGATTAGTTTCCAATAACCCTTTTGCACAGTAGGACGTATGTTTTGTTCTTCTAAACAACTGTAAATTCATTTGGTTAATGTGGACGTTAGCAACTTGGCAAAGTGACAAGTCGCTAGTTTTTAGAATATTCTGTCTCATTATTTTTGGTACCAAGTATGTGACACATTGGACGAACCATTCTGGTGTTTTTGTAGGTTACAGCATCAATTCAGTAATAGTATTGCCATAATAGTATTAATAGCAAATAAAGTGTGAAGCCAGAATTTTGTCAGTTCCTGGTGATTCCAGTTTGTAAGACTTGTTTAATGTGTCTTTCATTTCTTTTGTTGCAGTATATTTCCACTGTTTCCATTCTTCGATGTTTTCCATAGTTTTATCCAGACACTGTAACTGTTTAGCATCCTCATTGTGACATCTTTTCATATGTTATTCCAAAATAGGCTTATTTCTCTTTCCAATGGCATATTCGTTACTTTAACCGTTTGACTTGATATTACTCTGTAAAATTATAAGTATTGCTATGGAGTGATTAGTCATGGTCAAGTACAAAATAAGTAATAGAACTGTCCAACAAACAGAATTGACAAAATTTGCAATAAACAATAGCAAGAAAAAGAAAGAAAAGAACAAAGCAAAAAAGAATAAAAAGCAAGCAAATAATACATGAAAGGCAATTTTACCGAAATAAGGCAAATGAACAGTAATAAGGCAAATGAACAGTAATAAGGCAAAAAGTTCACAAACTAAGAATTGGGTTTGACACACAAGAGCAAGTTCGGACAAACGAACAGGCATTCTGATTTTAAGACAAGACAGACCGAGACTTATGAAACTGAGAAACGGCCTATTTTATAAGCCAGGAAAAATCCCAGCATGCATTTTTGTTTTTCTGCTTATAAAACGGAAAGGGAAAGTGTTTTACAATCATTCCTATCAAATTGCTGTAGCATTAAAAAAAAAAGCAACAGCAACAAAATGAGTGATATCAACAACAACAGCTACAGCAACAGATACAAAAACAGTAACCTCTCAAACAAGAACAACATCAACCACAGGTCTAAGGTATGGAAATGGAAGATATGCCTCAACCTCAATATTCTTCTTTGAAAAGGGAGATAAAGGCGTCTGAACGAGAGGGGCATGGAACACCTCCCAAGTCCCAATTCGTCCTTGCTTCGCTAATTAAAAAAGAAGAATCTTACGCCGTCTTGTTTAAAGATACTTTTGTTTCGTTGATTTTCCATCAACGGAGTATCCTAGGAATTTCCCCCACGCCAATTACCTTGATAAGGAATACCGGACGAAACCTAAAAGTATGTTACCACTGTGTCAAGTGGTCCCTAACTATAATGTCACAAACATTAAGATACCAAAAAAGGTCTCCAGATCTGAAAAAAATGGCTCAGATGTGCACAGGGAGAATTCAGGTTATGCTCCATCTCTCCTTATATGGGTCTCTTAAACTTATTTCCCCGATGGACGTCGGTGGTATTGTCTCAGACGGACAAATTATGTTCGATGAAAATGCTGGAAGTCTGGCACAATCTAGTGGGATCCTGACTCCTGAAGATTTCCGTCCAGTATGTGAATAAAAGAACCAACTTGAAAAATGGTTATCAAGATAGCCAACTTGAATGCAAGGAGCTTGGGGGATCAAAGTAAGGCGGCCCGCCTACTTCATGATCCCTTGTTCTTTGGTGTGGGTGTGGTTGCGATCCAGGAGACACACTTTGTTTGCAAATTGATGCTCGTGTGATGTCTAGTGAATTTGTTGTCTATGCAGCATACCAAGACAGTTGGTCAGACGTGTTTCCCTGGTGATTAAACGTACCCTACCGTGCAAGAATGGATCTTGTTGATATCTATTAGATGGGGGATGATCGTGACCGATATTGCCGTGAACAGTAGTTAATTTCAGATCGTTGTGAATTATGCGCCCTCAGAAAGAGCATGTCTCCTTTTTCCTTTCCTAGTGGATTCGTCGCACTTAGTCTTAGTGGGAAACTGGAATGCCATCCTGGATCCTGACAGAGTGCGAGGAGCTAGCTGAAGGTCGGGCGATCGGAGCTTGGTTGATTTAATCGGTGAGTTTGGTCTCGTCGATATATACCGGGTCAATCACCCTGGCTGGAAGATGCGGATGTGGGCTCTTAAATGGCCGTCTACCCAAGTAGCTAGCTAATTGGATAAAATTTTAGTGAGAAGTGTGGATCTAGATTTGCTAGGTTGTCCACACGTTCAACTGGTTAGGCTATTCGGGCCATAGACTCGTATGTGCCCGGATGGCGTTAGGTGCTAGGTCTAGAATGGCTGGACACCAGAAGTTTAATCTGTTTTCACTGAACAGGCAGGACTTCCAATACCAGCTAATTAAACTAGTGCAACAGGAAAAAATGAAGGCGGTTATTGAGAATAAATGGTGGGAGAGGCTTAAGGATAGCAATAGGTCTTTCACACACATCCCAAATATAGCCAACATATCACCATACATAAGGCTAATAATTAAGCATAATCTATCCCGGGTGGTGGCTGGAGGGATTCCCTAGAGAAAGCGTCAGCTAGACAAGCTCTGGGGTGTTAGACGTGAATACGTCGAGGTGGGGTTCGATATATTCGGAAGGTCAACACACTGGAGGGGCGTACTCAGGGGTCGATGCGTGAAGCTTTTATGTGACATTTCGAGAGCCGATTTACCAAGGAGCCTGGTCTCTATAGCGAAGAGTTCCACACCTATTTGCCTGACTTTTCTCGACTTTTGTCGACTGAAGCGGCCAGCAGCGAAAGTGAGATCGCAGTAGGTGTAGTCTATTTGGCATTGAGGAGGGTTAGCAATGGCAAGTTTCCATGACTTTTTGATTTACCCTATAAATTGCATTTAAAGATGTCGCACATCTTTGTACCAATTTTGACGGTTGTTTTCAACAACTAATTATGACTGGGGCCCGTCCCCAACCGGATCTGATTTGAGCGCCGACGTAATCCCCGGAAACAATCGACATTCTTCAAAGATTGTCGAAAGGTCTTGAATGTAATTCCTCTGTTCACTGACCTTTCACGGTCTAGGAAGGTCTTGTGTCGAGCTTTAGTGGAGGTGGGGTCGCGTAAGAACCCCTTAGTAATCAGCTTGTCGGCGACCAAGTTATGCTCTTTCTTATCTTGGACACCAGCGACGAATTATCTCAGCAATTATCTCTTGTGTTTTTGCTTACCTAGCGATTTATTCTCAATGATGTAGCCTTCAGATGGGGATAGGCGGATTGCCCAATTGTCATCGTTGTGACCTTGGTTTAGAGGAAACGGCTTCGCACGCTTTCTACCATTGTCCTCGGGTGCACCCGTTCTGGTACTATGTCGGTGAGTCGTCAGCTTCTATAGCTTCTGAACAATTTGTGTACATCGAACTCGTATATGCGTGTAATATACGTGTCGCCCCCCCCCTCATATTCTGGAGTAAAATAGGTAATATTTCTCGCGTTGCTAGCTGTAGCAAGAATGGCAATCTAAACGTCGCGAATGGATGGAATCTTGCGGTATGAACGCTATCCTTATCAGCATGTGATTGGATTGCTTGTGTATCAGATCAAGATGAAGATCAGATCTGTAAGAAAGTATTTGATCTCGACAGATTCCAACGAAGTGTGGGTAAATGCAGTTAGCCTGGTTCATGTGGATGAGGCCAGCCTTGATTTTCTTTTTTAAGTCCCCTTTGTCACAACGGAGAGGTTTTTTGTGAACTCTTCCGTGATTAAGATAGACTCTCTTTGTGTACCTAATTAGTGTTAGTAAATCTTGTTCCTAACCTGTTTCCTAGATTCTCTGTTTTATGATTCTCAACCTCCCCAGGTTGTTTTTGGCCTCCTTTATTATCTCGATTTTGGTTACTCTTTGATTTTCCCATTAATTAATTATTTATTTGTATCTTGTCATTTCTCGCATAAAACTTGAGAACGTCTATGCAGAAAATGTGGTTAATGCTATGTTTGTAGATTTTGTGGTCTCTGTTTGAATCGTTAAGCAATTTGGTCAGAGGTAAAAGAGCAAGAGAGAATGGAAGGAGTGAAAATAAATCCCTTTTGGTTGGTGCTTACGATATTTATTTTTAATATCACAATTTTTGTTAAGTATGAGAAATGTCTTCCATGCTTGCATAATTGTTTTTAGTTGATTTTGTTTAACAGCATGTCAACTGCTGAAGGTTATTTAATGCCGAAACCTAAATATTATTCAATGATTTGGGATTAAATTTTATAGATAGCATAACTGATTAATTAAAGCTCGACGAACTTTAATTAACCATTTATGTGGGACACTAACAAAACTTGTTTGTAAACTATCCAAGCAGTGCTTAGATTTCTGCTTTAACTCTTACAGTTTCCCAGTATCATTTTGCTAATCAAGAGTTGATCTTTGCTTGCATATAACCCTTTTTTCATCCTTTTTGTTCTTCAGGAAAATAGTTATTTTTCTCCGTTATGTGACATCAATCGGTTAGTGTTTGACCATGAATCCAGGACTAAAATAACAGTTTGAACAGACATGCCAATCTCACCAAAAAATGGGCACCCTGATTTTAATCTTTAGGCATTGGTTGAAAGACATTAGTCTTGCGCTGCCATAATAATGCTTTCTGCCCCCACCCCCGCTTTAAAACCGCTACTTTCAAGTCATTTATGGGTTTGGCGAATATCGATACCTGGTTCATCCCGGCGCTTTGGATACTTTGCGTATAATGGTCAATGTATCTATTTTTGCTCAAGAGTCTTCATATAAGCCGCTTTCGTCAGTAACTTAGTTTTCTTTGCTGTAACAGTGGAAAGTTCAGGATATTATTATTATTATTATTATTATTATTATTATTATGCTCATTGTCAGAGTCTCAACCAGAGACCGAAAATCAGAAACTGCATCGGGACATTTTCAGTGAACATTTAATAACTTTAGAACAAACACATTTTACATTGATAAACCTTTCGTGAAGTGTGATCTGTACTTGTAAGAACAGTTTTTGTATTTCTTTAAGGCCAGGACGACCAAGGATTCCTTCAATGAATTTCAGAACCTTTTTCTAATCAAGCCGAGGCGCCAACCACATCAGGGGTTATTGATGCATATATGTGCCACATGTTTTAATTTTCTACTTGAAGGTCATTATATTTTGAAAGTTTTTGAAAATCTTCAATGATACATTATCGATTACAGGAATTGCGATGTCAATAAAAAAAGCACATTCTACTTTTGTGACCTTTGATCACTATGTCTGTTATAATTATAATGTCTGTTAGCTTTGATTGTGATTGCTCTGTCTGTCTGTGTATTATAAAGTCTTATATCGGTAATGCCTTATGTCGGTAACCGGGTTTGAGTGGTGTATGTATCAATCTCTTGCAATTTCCATCCCGTAAAAGTTTCAAATTTTCCAGTGCAGACGTTGACCCACCCTGTCATGTCGAGTTTTATATTCTTGAAACGCTAATACCGTGCAACCGGATACAATATGATCAATTGTTTCTGCATATTCATCAAAAAATCTTCATTTCGAGATAACACACATTTTTAATATGTGTTTTAGTCAATTATAATTAGCAAACTTTGGTCGTGTGCAAAAAGACTAAAACCTTTGGTTTCACCTTTACATGCTGCGCTACGTAACCCCATCAGATTGTCTGACATAGACGGGGTATTGGCCATGAAAAGGTTTATCTTGCCATAGTTCCTACATTTGTTCCATTGCATCTGCTTTTGCCATCTATTTTTAGTTTATTCACCGCTGCGGTAGGTGTCTTGTGCCTTACTTGTGCTCCTTTATTCACTTGAAATTCTGCTTTGAATTTTTTCTTCCTTTGTTACTAAATAAAGTTTCTTCTTTCTTTCATGTTCTTTCACACAGATCCTCATCCAGTTTTCTATAGTTTCTAGGTATCTTTGAAGATCGATTGTTGTAGTTTTGTAAGTTCTAGTTGAAGTAATGAACTAATCCTCTGTCTCCTTAGGATCTAGACACATACATATGATCAACATCAGACTTAGGGTGATACATGCGGTGGCTTTCTCGTTCTGACATACATTCGCTTAAAGTCAACTACGGTCTAATTAATAATATTGAAATTGTATTGGATCACATGGACAACCAAGGGTTTATGACTAATACTCTATTTTATGAATTCAACTCGGTATTTAACACCAGACGCACACGCCTGTGGTATTCTTTACTTACTTCTTCCTTTATTTCTGTATGCTGTATTCGATCTCCTTCGCTGATTTCTAAGTATTCATAGGCTTCTTCATGTTCTAGTCATCTAATCATACCGATGTCATCACTAAAATGTTTTACGGTAGTGAGGAGAACTTACACCTTATTGTGATCTTTGTCAAAAGGTTTGTGGCATCCATATTAAATAAGTGATTAAATATTTTGGTCTCTATTTTATGTTCATTGTTAATACTGCAAAAAACGATGGTTAAAGATAGACAAAACAGAAGAATGACAGAACATCCTCTAGAAAGATATATCGTCGGATATTCAAACTACTGAAAATGACAGTACCTTTTCGTGTGATTTAGGTATACTTTACACATTTCCATGTTATATTCAATGAAATTTACTATCACCGAGGCGATTTTGTCTAATTCCAAAGTCTTAAGGATCCAATAGTGTAGCATACAATCAAATGATTCACGGTAATCTATCCACGTTGTTCTGAGATTTCTGACTTTTTTCATGAAATTTTCCAAGATCATTTTATTTATCAATAGTTGAGCATTGCAACTTCTTCGGTATTCCTTCTGTTCCAGGGTCAGAATGAAAACTGTACTTACACTTTTCATCGAGAAAAGAGTACGTACAGTCAGTCAGTACAGATGGGATTAATTTATATGAACATGTCTGTTCATAATTTTTCGGATCTTCTGTTACACCCGTTTTTGGAAGGAAATTTGTAATACATTCAGTGATCCATTCTGACACTTCATAGGATTATTAATTAGTATTGATAACGTTTGTGCAAGGTTTTTATGGATTAAGGATAGAGACAAAATTGGGTACCTTATCAGTTCCTGGATAATCCCTTTTTAGAGGTTTTGTTAGAGCGTGTCTCGCGTTATTCTTGGTTATATATTTTTATCCCTTTTCGCAGGTTTAACATTCATTTTTTCTTCTTCTCTTTTGATTAACTATTCCAAATATTTTCTCAAAAGTTTTGTACTTCTTCAATAGATGGCGGCTTTTTTACTTCTAAAACTTCTTTTCCAATTTCCCTGTAAAACTTCTTGAGATCTTACAAGAAAGAGAATGGTAATAAAAAGAAGAATTGGATTTAGAAGAAGAAAAGAACAAGACGGAAAAACAAAACATTAGAAGGAAAATAAGAGAAGGAAGAATTATAATAAAAAGAAATACAGGCAGATGACAAGAAGGAGGCGCAAGAGAGGAAGAACGATTAATAATAAGAAGAGTAACTGGAAAATCAAGAGTAGGAAGAAAAAGAAGGAGTATAAGACTGAGGCTCGAAAGAAAATATAAAGCTAATAAAAATGAATAAATGACACAAAACAAAACTGTGTACAACTTTAAAAAGATCCACACTTTCGTTTTCTTTTTCTTTTCTGTTTTTTCACTTAATCGTTCCAACATCGTTTAGATTGAATGAACACGCGCCATGTTACGACGATTGTCCTCTTTCTTCTGGAAATTAGTTATTGCTTCTTTCGGCTTCGTATAGCCAACATACCGCTAGGTGCATTAACATCACTGGCGTTTTTTTGTTTTTTAGTTGTTGTTTTTTTTTGTTTTTGTTTTTTGTTTTTTGTTTTTTTGTTTTATTTTAGTCACGCAATGCTTTAATAATATTATCAATTGATATCACTCTAAAGGAAAATAGATGAAGAAACAAAACGAAATGTATGACAAAAAAATTCGCGATATGATGCAAAGAAAACAAATAACAATGCAGAGACAAGGAAGAAAATATAGGAAATTATACAACGAATTAAGGAAGAAATGCAAGTAGGCTAAAGAGGGATGTCTCAACGAAAAATGTGTAGAAATAGAATGAATATATAAAGGAGATATACATAATAAAAAATAAAAGAAGGGTAAAAATGACATGCTCATCAACAGGGTGGATAAAAAGCAAGGACGTAACGCTAATATTAGAGAAAGAAAAATACTCCAAAGATGGAACGAATATATCGAAAACTCTTCCACGACAAAAGAGAACAACCGGTAACACGCAGAAACATTGAAAGACAATATTAAAAACTGAAGTAGAATCTGCACTGGCCAAATTGAATAGATACAAAGCAGCAGAACCAGACAGAATTGTAATAGTGATGCTGACAGTCTGAGATAATTTCGGCACAGACAAGATTATAGACATAATATATGAAATCTACAACAGTGGCGATATACCTATGTATATCTATTTTCATAGCACTGCCTGAGAAGCCAGGTGTAAAAGAAAGTGAACACCATGGAACAATCAGCCTAATGAGCCATATAAAGAAACTTATCATCCGAATCCTAATGAACAAAAGCGCAGCGAAAATAGGACAAGAAGAGTTCGAGTTCGTCAAAGACACTAGAACAAAAAACGCGATATTTATCAGAAAGAGCAATGCAAATTCAGAATGAAGAGTATCCATGTTTTATAAATTACGCAAAGGCGTTCAATAAAGTACGCCAATAAGTTCTGTTGGCACTGCTCAGCAACTTTGACATATTTGGGAAGGATATTAGAACAATCGAGAATTTATAATGGCATCAAACCACCTGCATACCAACAGAAAATGAGTCCAACAGATATACAAAAACAGAGAGTGATGTTTAGACAAGGATGTGTCTTCTCACCGGATTTATTCAAATTATACAGTGATGCTATTCTGAGAGAACTAGAATTTGTACCCGGATTCATTGTTGGTGGCCACAATCTTAACAACGTAAGATATTCAGATGACACAGTGTTGATAGCAGACACAGAAAGAAAACTATAAAAAAAACACACCTACAGAAGACAGTGAAGGAAAGCGTTAAGAAAGAATTAAACATCAACTGCACTAAGACAACTTGCATGATTATTAACAAAAGATGAGCCCAAATTGCAATTTACAAATCAGAGATACCAAAATCAAACGAGTACAAAAAATAAGTATCTGTGAAGTGTTTTACCGGATGTGCGTTGTGGTACAGTAGATATCGGCTCGGAACGAGAAATCGGGGAGCCGAGTTCAAATTCCTGTTGAATTCATTGCATTCACTTATGCGCAAATACCCTTGGGAAAGGTATTAATTCGTCTCTTCCTTCCAGTTATGGGTTAACAGGACAGATTAGGTTCTATAGCCTTGGCTGGCAACCAATCTACCGCAGAAAGCAATAGCAACCTACTGCGGGATAATCTTCTGCCCAGTCAGTCATGTCTCTTTCGAGACATGATCGCCCAAGCGTTTACCACGTATGGCACTTAACTGACTGAAGTGTTTTAACAGAGGACTGAAAGTGCAACACTGAAATCCGAAGTCGCATTGGGACAGTGAAAGATACATTCCACAAACTAAGCAGAGTATTAAAAAACAGAAAAACGTTAGTAAAAAAAGACACGAGTACTGAACCGTTAAGCGATGATCTGTCTTCCTATATGGCAGTGAATGCTAGACAATTTTCTCATAAATAGGCTTGAAACAGCAGTCATGTGGTTCTACATAAAGATGCTGAGTATACCATGAACATAACATGAACAACGACTAAGTTTTACAGAAAAATGGAAACAAAAAAAAAACTTATAATTAACATCAGGAAGAGAAAGTTAAAATTACTAGGGCACATAAATAGAAAAGAGGACTTGAAAAATCTAATGCCCACAGGAATCTTTGAAGGCAAGAAGAAACAACGCATGACTTATTTCGTGAGTCTGAGTAATTGGATGGTGAAACATGGTTTAGGAGAAATAAGAAAACGACAACATTTATTAAAAGCTACAAAGAACAGGAATTTGTGGAGAGCCGTGATCGACTACGTTCTGAGGAGGCACGTCAGACAAAGACGAAAAAACAAATTAAAATAAAGAAAGAAGCCTTTACGTTTCGACTGAAAGTGACTAACATTTTCTATTCTTCTAGGATTTGTTGTTCTGTCGCATGACCCAAAAAAAAGACAATTAAGAGTGGATTATTTTGCTATTCGTCGTACTCCAACAGTCAAACATAAACTATAGACTTACAGAATTCATACGCTTTGCTCGGCATTAGAACATTGGATCAACTAACAAAAGTTTCAAGCAAGGATCCCGAATCTACGGCTTGCTGCATTTAGCTGACACGTCACAAAATTGTTTCTTTTTTGCTGATTACAAAAAGATCCAAATAAATATTTTCATTCATTAAGATTTTATTAATTCATTTTTTAACTCAGGAAAATGTCAAATACACACACACACACACACACACACACGTGCGCGTACAGAAGACTTGGGAGACAACACTGAATGAGACATAAAATTACCATCATTTTAAAGAAAAGAACATTTCGATAATTTTTTTTTATCTCAGTTGTTAATACAGGTTGAAAATCTTTTATTCAAAACTCTTGGGGCTGAAAGTGCTTCAGTTTTCAGATTTTTTTTTTTTAATTTTGAAATACTAGCAAAATTTAATGTGTATATAGCATATAAAATGGGGCAACTTAGGAATGGAACCCAAGTATAAACACGATAATGGTTTAGATTTCATAACACAGCTTAATATATATCCTGAAAGTAGTTTTATATAAAATCTAAAATGATTTAGTGCATAAACAGATACAGGTAATGGCACTTGTCATGTAATGCTAACACACATTTTTATGTGGTGAAATTAAGATTTCACGTAAAAATAATGTTTTGTACTTTTTGTACGTGTACAAAAATCATGATCACCACTTGCTAAAATATATAATTGTAGGACTTTTTGACATTTTAAATAATATCGTTACTGAGCATGAAAAACCTGGTAAAAATCCACGAACGAAGGCGTTGCAGTGACAAATGCTAACAAAAAACTGGCACCAATGTAGACTACGTAACTGGGCTTGGGAACCCCCACCCAGTGCAGATGAGGTTACCTACAACAGCTGCGCATCACCTATAAACCTTCCTAGAGCTTTCTGAAATTTATGGCAAGTCATATCAGCACCTGGAACACTTTCTGATTTGGGAAGTTTTCAGATTTGTGTGTTTCGGATACAAGATACTCACCCTGTAGTTAAAAAAAATATATGATAATAGCATGAAATGAAAGTGTAAATATGGAAGAATGGAAGAGGTCAAATTTTGAGTTTGTTTCACCATCAAAGAGACTGTTGTGGAGCAATTGTCGGACGTTGTAAATAAGTACAGTAGAGATAGAATGCTTAAAAGAGCTATTTTATGGAGTCTGGTAGTAATCAAGAATAATATCGGAGATTTTTCGGTTGATTTGTACTTATATAAAAATCACTTTAGCGATTTTGACGAATGTTTATTGAACAATGTCGGACGATGTTTGATGAGTAAATACAGCCGAGTCAAATTTCTAGATACATTGAACACAGTCGTGCGCTACTTATCACTAATGGATTCAGAATGTTTAAAAGAACTGTTAGTCGATGTTTTACGATGTCAGGTTTTGTCAGGTGACAATTAGATTTACCGGATTGAAGATTTATCGCTCTTACCACAATAATGCACTGTTAAACACTCTATCCGAAATCTTTATTAAGCTGTATCTCCATCACGACATTGTCAGAAATTAAAACTTTAATTTGGGATCCAAATGCTTTCTCAGTTACATATATGCAAGTTAAAACAAAACAACGTCACTGCATGGACAAACTGTTATGCTAAAATGTATTGGTCACATGGTCATCAGTTTAAATTTTAAAAAAATTACAGGTTAAAAAAACTCAAAACAATTATGTAAATAGACAACATCGGAAGTTGCTTATGCTAACTGCTACTGTTGATACTCAAAGAACCAGTAAGCAACCGGAATTTCTATTTTCTGGATTTTTTATCACTCATGCTTCATTTGCTTTTCTGTTTTACAATAAATTCAATATCATTACTCTCTTTTTCGCTCACTCACTCTCTCTCATGTTTTTTTTCTTTTTTATTCACACGCTTTTCTTTTTTTTTTTTCATTTATATTATCTTACTGTCTCTTTCATACACTCTCTATTAGAGTCATCCACTTTCTTTCGCTTTTATACACCCATGCCCTCTATCTTTATTCCTCATTTGCTTCTATTTTTCTTTTCTCCTGACCACACACACACAGATAGATAGATAGATAGATAGATAGAAATCCAACTTGATCTTTAGCCCTGTCCTACTGATCAAAACTGTCTAATTATATATATAGTCTCAATCTCCGATAGTAAGTACACTTCCCCAATGAATTTAGTAAATTTTAAACAATATATATATATATATATATATATATATATATAACAAAAAAGAAAGAAATTCCCGGAAGCAAATTAAAAAAGTAAAGAAATTAAATGATATTAAGCAAATATTTATGTAAAGTAAATTCAAAAATGAAGTCAAGCAAATTAAAAAATAAATTAAGCAAGCAAAAATGCGATGAGAAATTTTAAAATATAGCAAGCAAAATTCACTAAAAAAATTAATTATTGCTATAGTGAAAGCATAAAAAAGAATTTTCGGTTGAAAGTTAATACTCAGGGGCAAAATAACTCTAAACACGTTTCATAGTAAATTTTATCGTCAAAACATTTGGGCTATTCATAAAAAGTAAGTTATAAAAATTGTGTACACTTTATAGAAACTGAGATATTTGTGAAAAGTGATAGTGAATAGATTTGTGTAGCTGAAAACTTAAAAATTCTGTAATAATTTCCGTTACAAATATTTAGTATAAATTACCTGATTTTTTTAATATCTACAAAAAAATAAAGAGTTATTAAATTTCAATAAAAAAAATACACTATTTACTTGTTAAAAAACCAAATTTCAAAAGAAAAGTTTTCACTGCAATTTCAAATAAGAAAAAAAATGACGTACCCTTGAATTAGAAGCAAAGCGGACAAACAATGCTTAAACAATAAGTGTTGGTAGATTATTGAGGATTCGCGAAATAACAGGGGTCTACACCATCGTGTGTCTATCAATAACTTCATTCACTTACGATTCAGCTCCTGTTATTTCACAAATCTTCAATAAACTCCCAACACTTATTGTTTAAGCTTTGCTTCTAATTCATGGGTACGTCATTTTTTTCTTATTTGAAATATGTAATGAATTTTTTTTAATATCGTTTATTTTAAGTAAATATGGTATTTTCTTAACTGAAATTTAATAACTGTCTCTTTTTTTTTATAAAATATTAAAATAGCTCAGGTATTTTAAGATAAATATTTTTAACGTAAATTATTGCAGATCTTATATGTTGTCAGATAAACAAACCTATGCACTAACTTCTATGTACCATACCCTCTCAGGACGTAGGCGATCATGGCTTTTCATGTCCATGGTAGCATGCTTTCTCCTATTACATCACCTAAACCCCGCTTTGCTATACACCTGCTCAGGCCTTTCAAATATGTTATCCACTGCTTCCCCTGTCTCCTTTTCCCTCTATCTGGCCTGTTAGTATCAGATTCTTCAAGCCCTCCTTCCTCATCACATGTCCCAGAAACTTCAGCTGTCTTTTCCTGATGCTCAATATTCATTTCCTTTTCGTTTCCATCCTTTCCAAAACCTCATCATTGCTCACATCCTCGGTCCATGATATTCGCAGCATCCTTCTGTAGAACCACATTTCAGTTTCAAATGTTTCCTTCATCTTTGAAGATATTGTCCAGCATTCACTGCCATATTGAAGAACTGACATCACATAGCAATCCAGTACTCTTTCCTTTGTTTCTAGCGAAATATTCATGTCTCTTAATACTCTGCTCGGCTTCTGGAATGCGTCCTTGGCTATTCCAATTCGCCTTCGGATTTCAGTGTCGCGCATTCCGTCTTCCGTTAGAACACTTCTCAAGTACTTGAATTTTTGTATTTGCTTGATTTTATTATCCCCAACCTGTAATTGGCTTTTTGAGCTCCTCTGTTTGCTGATAACCATACATTCAGTTTTCTTAGAATTTATTTGTAGTCCTTTCTTTTGACTTTATTTGTCTACCTTTTTCAGGAGGCCTTGTAGTTTTCTTTCCGAGTCAGTTATCAGTACTGTATCATCTACGTATCTTATGTTGTTCAGATTGTGACCACCAATGACTAATCCTAGCAGGATAGTCTCGCTGTATAGATCTGGTGAAAAGACACATCCTTGCCTTGCGCTCCTATCTATCTTTGTATATCTGCTGAATTCGTTTCCTGTTCGGTTGCAGGTGGTTTGCTGCCAGTAGAGGTTCTTGATTACTCTGATGTCTTTGCCAAATATATTGAGGTTGCTGAGCATTTCTGTCAATTCCTTGTGACGTACTTTGTCAAACGCCTTAGCATAGTCTAAAAAACACAGGTAAACTTCCTTTTTCATTTGTATCGCCCTTTCTGATAGCATCCTAAGCATAAATATTTCATTTCTTGTTCCAGTGTCCTTGACAGAACTGCACTGTTCTTGTCCTATTTCCGGTCTGATTCTGCTTCGCGCTCTATTCACCAGGGTTCGGACAACAAATTTCGTTATTTGGCTCATCAAACTGATTGTTCGATGAAGTTTGCATTCGATTGCGTCTGGCTTTTAGGCAGAGCCATAAAAATTGATTTCCTTAGGTCATCTGGTATTACATCACTGTTGTAGATTTCATTTATTATTTCGTTAATTTTTATTTTTATTTTTTATGCCAAAATCTTCTAAGGCTGTCAACATCTCTATTACAATGCCGTTTGGTCCAGCTGCTTTGTTCCTATTCAGTTTGGCTATTGCAGATTTCACTTGGGATTTTAGTATTTCCGGTCCGTCAGCATCGGTTGTTCTCTCTTGTTGTGGAAGAGATCTTTTATATATTCTTCCCATCTCTGGAGTATTTCTTCTTTCTCCAATATGATCGTTTCATCCCTGCATTTTATACATCCTGTTGAGGATCATGTTCTTTTTCCTGTCAGTTGCCTTATTTCTTTATGCATTTCTCCTTTATTAGTCTTGCTCAATCTCTCTACTTCGGCACATTTGTTGTTGGGCCATTCCTCTTTAGCCTGTCTGCACTTGGTTCTTATTTCCTTTTCTAGTTTCTTGTATTCAGTTCCATGTCTTGGTATAGTCTGCTGTCTCCTTTGCATCATGTCAAGAATCTCTTCAGTCATCCACTAGTTTTTCTTCTACGTCTGATTTCCTCTAGGACCATGTTGTTTGCTGATGTCACTAGCGCTTCTTTAAGTACGTCCCACTTCAAATTTCCATTTCCCATTTGTTCTTTGTATTTGTTTCTCAATGGGTCAGTGTATTTTTTCTGCAGGTCGAGGTCATTCAGGAACGTGTTGCATTGCACTCTTGGCGCTACCCTAGGCTTCTTTAGTCTCCGAAGTTTCACACTTAGTTTGCTAATAACTGGAAGGTGGTCGCTTCCACAGTCGACACTTGGATAGGTTTTACATTGAACCACTGCGTTTCTGAATCTTTTATTTATGGTTATATAATCGATTTGGTTTTTCGTGTCGTCTCCTGGGCTTCTCCATGTACATAAACGTCTCGGGTACTCTTGAAACCAGGAGTTGGTTATCACCTGGTCATTCGCTTCACACCACTCGACCCATCTTTCATCCCAGTCGTTGCGGATTCCTAATCCAAACTTGCCAGTTGTCTCCCCTTCCCTCTCCTTGCCTACTTTGGCATTCAAGTCTCCCATGATGATTCTAATTTCTTGACTTTTACATTGAGAATTCTTTTTAACTGAAGATTAGTTGCAGCAGTTATCAAAAGATGGTAAAGGTATTGTCTCTGAAATATTTACGAAAATTCAAAGAAAATGTTAAGCTTTTTCTGTCTACTGGTAACGAAATACTAATCTTTGGTTTTGCAGACGGTGTTTGTGCCTTTTGCCAGTTTAGACTATGCACTATCACTTTTCACAAATATATGTTTCTATAAATTGTACACAATTGTTATAACCTGCTTTTTATGAATGGCCCAAATGTTTTGACGATAAAATTTTCTCTTAAACATGTTCAGAGTTATTTTTCTCCTGAGTATGAAATTCCAACTGAAAATTCTTTTTTATGCTTTCAATATCGTAATAATTAATTTTTCAGTGAAATTTGCTTGCTATATTTTAAAATTTCTCATAGCATTTTTAATTTGCTTAATTTATTTTTTAATTTGCTTGACTTCATTTTTTAATTTACTTTTCATTACGATTTAGTTTAATATCATTTAGTTCCTTTACTTTTTTAATTTGCTCCAGGGAAGCATTTTTCTTCTTTATTTTTATATTTTTACGTTTTCTTTTTTTGTTTTTGTTTTGTTTTTGTTTGTTTTTTGTTGTTTTTTGTTTGTTTGTTTTTTGTTTTTTGTTTTTTGGTGCTTGCCTTGTATTTTCATTTGCTTGCAATTTTTTTTAGGGTTATTGCATTTATTTGATGTTTTTTATCTGCTATATTTTAACTAGCTTCCGTTACTTTTTAATTTCTATGAATTATTTTTAAATTTGGGTTTTTATTTGCTTGCCTTATTTTATAAATTGCCTGTTGTATTTCTTTTAATTTTCTTGCCTTAGTTTTTAAATTCGTTTTAATTTCCATCCGTTTATAATTTGTTCGGCATATTTTTTAACTTTTTAATTATATTGCCTTTTTTCTAAATCGCAGATTTCAATTAGTTTGCTGTATTTTAATTTGCTTCAATTACTTTTTAAATTTCTTGTCGAAAGTTATAATAATGACAAAGAAAAGAAGAAATCTGATGCTGTTCTTGCAGTCGACCGACTAAGATTGTTAAATTACCCCAGCAGAATTTTTTTCAGAAATTTCAATATGACAATTGTGCCAAACATTAGTGGGTCGTTTGAAACTTTCCTAATAATATTTGCAAGAACTGGAATCAAAGAAAATTGAAACCATCTGAACGGCGGCACTGTCAATAATAATAGTAATAATAATAATATTTAGAATATTGTAGTGACTTATTCTCGTTTATTTTCTGAAAATATTAACAAGATACTCTAGTGCTGGGAAACACAACAGGTGTAGAGGTATTATTAGCTAATGGCGAAATGATAAAATAAGTTGTTGATATATATATATATATATATATATATATATATATATATATATATATATGGTTAAATAAAATAAAGACAAGAGGAAAATTATTTAACCATCCTGTCCTTAATCTCAGATCATAACTGGGTATATTTTACACGCACACACACACATACATTTACACACACACACATATATACATACATACATGCATATATATATATATATATATATATATATATATATATATTCAATTTGGTATATTTATAAGAGCAGAGTTTTCAATTTCAGAAAGAAACCATTTATGTGTAAGCAGTGTGGACAAAGGAATCATCATTTCTTGGTGAGTGTCAAGTGCATGCTCCTATGTGATTTTCAGATCAATAGCCACTACTCTTTCACTGTGACTATAACAAACAAAAGAAGTTTAGTTTAGTTTGAATGAATCTGTTGATAATATTTCCCTTCATTTTCAAATATTTTGATGAAAATTTTAAACTTAGAACGTTGACCAAATTGAATATGTCATGTCATAAATTTTAATTTATTCTTATAATTTTTGTTTTCATATTTTTTTTTATTTAATTAGATTATGTATTATTTGTTAAAGTATTTATTTGTATCCACGGGGTTTTACGGAGAGACTGAATATATATATATATATATATATATATATATATATATATATATATATATATACACTACTGGCCATAATTATTAGGCAATCCCAGTTTTTTAAAAGAAATGATGTATTTTAATGTTAATACTGCACAATAACATGTGCTTTAAATGAACTGTTCTAATGTCCAGTTTTTATGCTCTCTTCTCCATGCTAGTCTCTTCTTTTTATTGGCTGGCCGAAGCAAAGGCTTCATGGTTGACTTGTAAAATTTTGCAGGGTAATTATAAGAAAAGAACCATTCTATTTTCATTTAGAATTATCCACTTGGCAATAAATACTAAAAATAGTATGAAATACATCATTTTTTTTAACTGGGCTATCCTAATAATTATGACTTTTTGTGTGTGTGTGTGTGTGTGTGTGTGTGTGTGTGTGTGTGTGTGTGTGTGTGTGTGTGTGTGTGTGTGTGTCTTTTATATATATATGTTCATTCATAATTCTGCGATATAAAAATAAGAGTTTTATTTTAAACAACAGATGTTTATTTTCAACATAATCTCATTCATTTTAATAGGAATAATCAGTAGATAGGTCTATATTGTGTACAATGCGACAATATGCAAGCGAAAAGATTCTCCAAACTTTGTGTAGAAAGTATTTGTTAAAGACATCGCATTATCTTACTTTTGATAACTTTTCCCAAGCCTAGACTCTTCATTAACAAGAAAGTCCGTAGTCGAGATTAAATAGAATGAAGATTATGGTTATCTACACAGATGAGTGTATGAAATATTTTGAAGAGAGAGACGCTGAGACCAAAGGTGTAATTTGAAGAAGACTAAGGCACCACTGCCTTATTTATGTTTTTGTTTTTCGTTAATGGCGGCATCTTTTCCATCAAACCTAAAAATACATATTTACTAAACTAAATCAAGAATGGCAGAATGCAATAGGTGTATGAGGATCGAACTTACAACCCAACTAAGCAGGCTTGCCAGACTAATTTACCATCCATTACGTTATAATAGATGTCTTGGGTGTATAGGCGTGTGTATGTTTTATTGACATATATGTGTTTTTCTCTCCATGCATGCGTTGTGCTTGTGTACATGTGTTTTTGTAAGAGTTTGTACCCGGACCTACGTGTGTGTGTGTGTGTGTGTGTGTGTGTGTGTGTGTGTGTGTGTGTGTGTGTGTGTGTGTGTGTTGTTTTCCTTTATATTCCGACATTGATTCTTCGTCATTTCACTTCCATTTCTTCAGTGGAGGCTCAATAAAATTTCGCATCGACCGACCGCATTTCAATCTCTCTTTTCCGTGATCATCTTTCAACAGAAAAGTCTCTATTGATAATCCTACCACCATTCAAGAACGGCAGGAAAAATCGAAGCTAGGGGAAGGGAAGCGCTGGCCCTACGTCGGCGTTGGCGGGCAGATGGCAATAAAAAAATACTCTCAACTTGATAGTATTTTAGACGATAAACATTCTTTCGTGAATTACAAACATGAATTCAATAATTCCATTGCAAGTTGTATATAACCGGTAAGCGGAGTCGCAAAGATCGGGAAAAGGACAATAAAAAGAAATTTCAAAAAGAAATGAAGATATTAAATTTCGCTTCTTTAAATTAGAAGGAAAAACAAAGAGAAGAGAAAAGAACTCAATATCTTAATCTTTGATACAACGGAAGCTGTTTTTTTTTTTTTTTAGTATATCTTTTATTTTTTTATTATTTATTTTTCTCTTAGGCAGTTGAAGATGAAAAAAATGCAAACTTTTTACTTGCATCGGCTTCAAAATATCGACTCCAAGAGCAACATTTCTGTCGAGTGCTTCCAGATATTACTTTTTATTTTCTAAAGAAAAATCGGCAGATGGTGAATTGGAAAAGAAAAATCTTTGGGGTTTTTGGCTTGGAAGATATTACGTGAAAAACAAAAAATAAAGAACTAACAAAAAAACAAGATGAAATAAAGATTTCTTGGGTTTTATTGCCGACAAGGTGAATTCTACTGGTGCAAAAACACAACAATAAAAGGACATTTTTGAAGAAAAAATTATAATCACATCTTATTTAAATGGATATAGATATTTATTAAACATAGATTAGTGTTGCATACAAGGGTGTCACGGCATGAGGACAGTTTCGTTCACCATTAGTACTAAATAGTGAGTCTGATCCTCACTAAGTGCTCCTTACAAAATTCGACATTAAGTAACTAAGAAATTTAAAGGTCGTAAAATCAATGACCTTTTAATCTGATCAGTCAGTCAGTTAAGTGCTGCACGTGATACACACTTGACTGGGCAGATTTTCCCGCGGTAGGTTGTCATTTTTTCTATAGTAGACTGGGCTATAGAACCCAATTTGCCCTGCTATTCAACCCATAGCTGGAGGAAGAAGAGAGGGATTAATATC
This sequence comes from Ascarosepion bandense, assembly GCA_037127315.1. NCBI lineage: Eukaryota > Metazoa > Mollusca > Cephalopoda > Sepiida > Sepiidae > Ascarosepion > Ascarosepion bandense. Next base: position 659,781 of record JBBBDQ010001465.1, on the reverse strand, counting down.
TTTTTCAAGGATATGTGCACATAAGTAAATGCAATGAATTCTCAGATCTCCGATTTCTCGTTCCGAGCCGATATTCATTGCACCACAACGCACATTTAGTCTGATGCAAAAACAAATAATGAAAATGTTGAGGCCGCGGGATTGTTTCAATTTGACGAGTGGACTTGGATTGAATCTTTTTCCGATCGGTTCAAATTTCCTGAACTTCTTGAGTCGAATGAGTTGATTTGGGCTGAAGCACAAATGTCCACCCAATGAAATAGATTTCAAATTTTGATTACTCACCAGTTATCTCATTTCGCTTGAAATCTTACAGGAGATTTCAGTTTTCATTAAAATGTAACGAAGTTCACAGTTATTAACAGTGAAAAAGTGAAAAATAACTTTAAAATCTGTGAAACTGACCACCGTTTGCCCAAGGGACTGTGTAACACCCATGCTAATCAAAGATCATCGTGGACAGCCCGTTCAGAGGGAATAAATGGAAGCAGATCGACTGGTTCTATGAATCTCACTTCCCGCCGAATCAGATGAAAAGCAATGTACGTGTGCCTCATTATCCTAAGACAGCACTGTCGAAAAACAACTAGCGTAATGGTTTGTGCAACATTGGAAATGCTGGATTCTATCATTCATGTGAAATCGATTTTAAAATCATTGACGACCACGTACACTCGTTATCAGCCACATTTTTTTTCATTTTTTTGTTTTGTTTTGTTTTTTGTGTGTGTTTTAAGATGGCAGCGGAATTTTTCAGCAGTACAATACGCCCAGAAATACTAGAGGAATGATTTCAGGAACATGAAGACATCAATGTTCTGATCTCTATCTCATTCGACAATCTGGGGTGTGTTAAACCAACAAGTTTACTCTGCAGACTCTCTATCATGTATCTTACAACAGTTAAAAGACCTATTGTTAATATCGTGGCACTAGATTGCAGCGGAAACCATTACAGGTTGTGTAGATGTCTGATCAGGTTATAGATGTTTGTCAGCATACTGAAGACCAACGCATTGAGGACCAATGATTATATGAAAAAGTGTTACAATCAAAATATCTATGTTAACATCTTACCGGTAGTATTAGTTCTCTTTAGATTTTAAATGCGGAACAATTAAGAATATAAATTAAGCTCAGTTCGTATGAGATCAAAATCGGAAAATTTTATGTTCATTTTCTAAGATAAGTGTTTAAGTTCTAAAACTCTATTTAAGGTCCTACCATTGTTTCTCTTCTGTAACTCCTTTTTAGTCTCAGTGCAATAACTAGAGCCACTAATAAATATCTCTCTAAAAAATGTAGTCTCGTAGCTAGTTATGTTCTCCACTAGGTGCTTATATGCCTGGACTGGAACCAAAATTCCTTTACTGGTAATTTCTCAATTTATAAAAAGAAGCTGCAGGATTTTGGTTAGCAAGCTCGCCTCGCAAAGCAGTTTGCAAGTGTAATGACTTCGACCCTCATTGAGGGCCTGAGTATTACGACCACACAATCGCAAGTGGTTAGTGTTTAAACGCAAATGAAAGCTAAGATTTCGAACGCTGCTTTTCAAGACAAACATGCTTTTCCTACTCGCATAATTTTCTAATGGTGGTAGCTTTATTATATATATATATATATATATATATATATATATATATATATATATATATATTATTATTATTATTATTATTATTATTATTATTATTATTATTATTAAAACAGAGTAGAGAATCTAAAAAATATATCTAATTTAAAATATTAAAGAGATAAAATAGTATAGAGAGCTCAATGGATATTATCTAGATCCTTGTTTATTTCAAAGCGCCCATCTCCTCAGATCGCAAAATATAAAATGGCTTAATTTATCCAGAATATTCAAAACCAGAACAATAAAATTATTTTTAAATGCAAACATAAAAACAAATTTAAATTACCTGTTTAATAGGATTTGTTTTGTTTTTGTTTTTTCTCCACTTAATTTTGCTTGAAAATTCAGTTTCATCTTTTGTTAATTTTCTTGTTTTCGTTTTTTATAATATCTGTGGTTGTATTTGATATATTCTGCTATATATGTGCTTAATTCAATCTATTTTATTTTACGTGTGTATAAGAATATTTGTATTATGTTTTTCTTTTTAATTTTTATATGCTTGCTTTAGTTTTTGCACATATTGCGTATTTCTTAAGTGTATGTTTGTGTGTATTGGTTTGAGTGAGGTGATATCTCTTTACTTGTGCTGTTTTTGTGTGTATATGGGTATGTATTTCATCTATCGTTTATTATTTATGTGTGCGTGTTATATATATATATATATATATATATATATATATCGGAAAGTGATTATTACTAAAATGGTGGATGGGAACTCCATTTTTCGATTAATAAAGACAACTAATAGCAAATGAGAAAACTTCTGCACTTAATCTGACATTTTTTCACTCGGGCCGTTGCTGATCTTTTCCAGTGTTGAGTGCTGTAATGAAACATTTGAAAAACAGCTTTCAATGTTATCATCAATATGAGCAGACGAATTGCGTATGTCTTTTTCATGTGTGTGTGTGTGTGTGTGTGTGTGTGTGTGTGTGTGTGTGTGTGTGTGTGTGTGTTCAGCCTAATGTTGACAGATGTAATAAAAATGGGCACAGAATGTATCCTGGCTCAAAACATGTACACAATAAAATGATGCTCAATCCTTAGATACATCATAAATAGAGTGGCTGAGTGACTGAGTGAGTGAAATATTAGGTTAATGCAACCTTGTGTTTCCAACCTCATCTTATGTGCAATGTAATTAAAATCTTCAAAATACCTGTAAATTTTTATTCATCTCTGTGGTTATTTCAGTCAGCAAACTATAGGAAGTCGTTCAAAAGATTTAAGTAATGAAAGTCAAAACGACGCTTGGGTAATTTGGAAGTATTTGGGATAAGCAGACTGGTAACCTATCGAAATAAGTGAGATAAACCAAAAAAAAAACTACCTATGTTAACAATATCTAACCTAAAGTTAATGGCTCAGCAAGTAATGGATGAAAAGGACATTACAATTGAAGTGCCAGTTCATATAGAAGGATGACATGTAGAAATAATCTTAATGAATGCAAATGCAGCAAAGCACGTCATCATTAAAGAAAAACACAGCAAACAAGAATGTATTCTGTAGGCTAATGAAAAATCGTCAATAATGACATTTAAAGATGAAGATCAAATCGAACATTTTAATGCAACAGAACAGAATATATGCAAAGAGCAGTTGAAATAAGAAACAATTCAAGATATACAACAAAGACTATAAACTTTGATGTTTTGCGGTTACAGTAAAAACCACGGCGTAAGAAAGTTTATAAAAATCTATAGACGAGTGCAAAGGGGAAAATATATTGTTATCTTCCTATATTTTATAACATTTTGTAAACTTTAAAATATTTCAACATCAAAGCACATATTCATATATCACGTTCCAAAAAGCATAATTCTGTAGGGGATGGAATCATTAGCATATATCAAAATTGATCTTCCCATAACTCTGATTATGTAGAAAGTGTTGAAAACTCATGTGAATAACAGAAAAGTCAAAAGACATACAAAAACTTTGGATTAAACTCTCAATAGGGATGACAAAACACGCCTGGAAGAACAATTTGGAAATTGTATTCCTCCGTCTTAAGTTGGGTTTGGATTGTAGTTCATGCCAATAGAAGTTGTATTAAGTACCGACCATTAATTTTAATGTCTCTAAAAATATAAATAAATTTAAAACTACTTTTTCTCTAATAGCTCATCGCATTTTCATGTTCTGTTTTGAGCATTACCATCCATTCAGGTTTGTATCTCCCTTTATGCTTCATCAGTGATTGCTTAGTTTATTATCCATGTCAAACCCGTGTCACTTAATCAGTGTAAATGCGACAAGTTACATTACAGTTCTAAATAATCACAAATATTACTACTGAACTCACATTGTCGAACGCTTACATTTTTATCAAAAAATTTTAAAAGTTGTTTTTTTTTTAGCTAGGTTTATCATTTATTTGTCTCGTCACTGAATTTTTACAAATCTGTTACTTTTACATTAACTCTTCTTTCGCTTGATAAAACATTCCGTATGTTGCGAAAGTTTAAAAAATATTAAATATTTTCTAAACGACTTAATTTCATCAAAACCAGAATCTTTGTTTATGATAAAATACACAATTTACCTGTAAGTTAGTCGTACTAAATTCACCAAGAAAACACTTAGATGATAATGATGATGATATTTTACAGAAATTACATGTTTTATCCGAAAATGTAAAAACCTTTTGCATCTCGTTATTTACGAAATGTCGTGCCTGGCACAAAGCTAAAGTGAATGCGCACCGAATTGCTAGCGAATCGGTCAGCGAAATGTGCTCACAATCACATTACTGCATAAGTTATGTTTATACTGCATTTTACAGGATGGTTTGCAAACCGGTGTCACTGACAGATTCGCGAGTGTGTCGATTACGTTCCTCAGTGGCTATGTGCCTGAACTTTGTGAATTTACAAATTCAACAAGGACTCCTCTTCTTTTAAACGTCCGAGGATGTTCATTGAACTTTTTTTAAATGAAGTAATCTCTCTCTCTCTCTCTCTCTCTCTCTCTCTCTCTCTCTCTCTCTCTCTCTCATCGAAGGAAAAAAACGATACTTAATCAGGCTTTTGAATTTCCTAAAGAAAATTAATGATTCATTGAAATCTGCCCCTAAATTAATGCTAAAAAATAATAGCAGCGTCTTAGAATTATATCGGATTAAGGTTTTTTTTGTTGTTATTTAATTTGCCTTTGTTGAATTACTTGCAATCTGTTCGAGACAACAAGCAGATCCATATGATTTTGGTATATTTTGTTCATTTGAGAGATTAGCATTAATCTTAATGAGGTAGGATTAGACTGTTATCTTTTCCTCTCAACTGTCTCATTATTTCAGGGAGCAGTCATTGTACTTGTCTATTGGGAAACATGATTTAGCATTAGTGTCAGGTGAAAATAAAATAGAAAAAGAAAGGAAAATATAAATATATCCAACATCGTATTTCACTCGTTATAAATCGACGGATAAACAATAATTTAAATGTTACTGCCGAGTATGTCGTCCCAATGAAATTAATATATCTTCTAAAAATATACTTATAATCTATCAATAATTGTGTAAGTAGAACCCATGAAAATGAAACGATTATGCCAAATATAGGTTGTACCTCTTTAAGACCGCAATTTTGGAGTCGGAACATTGCACGACTACATAAAATGCTGGAAAACTGAAATGTATTTATTTTTAGAAGGAAACTATTTTGCTCGTCCCAGTAAAATAGACAAACATTGTTTTAAGTTTATTTTACCTGGCTATTTTGCTGTAAGTATTTTCATTATTATCAAGACAGATAATGTCAAAAATAACAGCCCACAGATTTAGCACATTAGTTTATTTATTTCTATCATCAATTAAGATAATTTAAAATCTTTTCCACGATCAATTGCTAAAACACAAGTTAAAATCATTTATTCATCATCAATTATTAAAAGAAATATAGAAGTGTCTGAATATTTTAAGCACTTCTGGTATAACAGTCTTTGCAAATCAAAAACTTGCCTTTGTGTCTGGTTCTCTTCCCAATACACTTCAGGTGCAACCACTTAAGACAATAGTTACAGACCACAGAATCCATTTTGTTCAAACCCTGCCTCCGCAGATCACAGAACCATCTCGCTGAAGATCTCAAATATAATATATTCTTACTTCTAAAACACCGGGAAAAGGCCTATTCGCTATTTTTATAACAATTTACTTTTGTTTTTACTTGTTTTTGTTTTTACACTAAAATGTTAGCTTTTTTACATTTTGTATTTTGCACATTAGTAGTCTTAAAGAATTAACGTTTAATGATAATTTAATATTTTCATTGATTTCTTACGTCATTTTAGAGATTTATCGATTCTTAATGAGTTTTCTGATATTGTAGAAAATAGAAATATGTATTTGGACTGTAATTTATCACAGAAGAAATTTGTAAGAAACAACAAGCTTAATAAAAATAAGTCGAGTGTTGTGTACGATTACATGAATAAGAGTTGTGCAAGAACATCTGTTTATGCAACAAGGGTGTAGTGCATAAAAATACGTGAAACTGCACTTTCTTCTGCTTTAATTTATCGTATAAAAATAATTAGGTTAATTTTAATAATACGATTAACAAAAATAATATTATAACAACTCGTTGTATAAAAAATAATAATTTATAAGTTTAAAAATTATAATGAATACATGCCGAATCTTATGCGAAAATCAATGCAGAACATTATCGAATTTTAATTTTTTATGAAAGTAAAATATGTAACCCGATAAAACTAGACGCATAATACTCCCTACTAGATCAGTGTCTCGTGATTAAGTAGCGTCAATCAAGGTCAGTATTTAGATGGGGTCTGCTTAGGGAACACCAGGTATTGTAAGCAACCTCCTACGATCCAAAATATGATTTAGCTTTAAGTAACTCACAAAAGGTTGATAAGCCGTAAAAATCAAATCAGTGAGCAAAAAAGTAAAAGAATTAGATTTATGTAATACATTGGCCAGACGCCAACATCATTAAATCATAAAATAGTAAACCACTTAAAGGATCTTAAATCACTTAGTGTTTTCTTTAAGAAACACTTAAATAATAATAGACAATTCCCTGCTCTCATATGAAAGATCCTTTTAGACATCACTGTCCAAGAACATCTACTTGTAAAAGATGTTTAAAGACAACAGAAGCATAATTTTTATAAAGCAGTTTGGGGCCAGATTCAATCTCTTTTTATTTTAAAACTGAACGGGGGGTGTAGCCTTTGTTTAAAAAACACTCCAACATGGAATTACTACTAATCTCATCTATCACGGTTTAGATATTTATTGCTATTTCTACGCAACATAAACAAGAAGAAATATACTAACGACGAATATGGAATATGAACACAGAAAATATACTAACAACGGACCTATTAAAAATAGCTTCCTTATTCCTCATAAAAGAAAAACTGTAAGAAAATTTTTAAAAAAAATAAATAAAAACATATACAATGTCCTTTTCGACACAGTCAATGATACATATATTTTTTTCTATTTTTTACATTCACCCCAAGTAAGGAAATAAAGCCACAATATACGAGGGGTTATTGAGTGTGAGAAAATTAAAAAACAGAAGCATTACAGAAAACGAGAAAAATAGAAAAGTAATCAAGATAGATAATGACTGACTTTGCATTTAAATTTTTGAAGATCAAACTTGTCTAGAAAACAAGGAGACGGTAAAGAGTTCTAAAAGCGAGAAGTGCGAGAAAATAAACTGTTAGCATAGAACTTACGGTTACATTTAACTAATTCAACTTTAAACCAACGGCACCCTGTTGCTAATCTAGTCAGTCAGTTAGGTGCCATACGTGATACACGCTTGGGCGATCATGTCTCGAAAGAGACATGACTGACTGAGCAGAAGATTATCCCGCAGTAGATTGCCATTGCTTTTTCTGCGGTAGTTTAGGGAATGTGTTTTTGTCTTGCATTTTAAATTTTTGATTTTTTATTTAGATCCTTGTTTGGGAATCGTTTTCTCTATTAAATTTTTAAATCCTTTTACTATTAAATTTGTAAGTTTTAATTTTCTATTCTAGTATAAAATTCTATTCTTGCGCTTAGTCAATATATGATTTGTTTGATTATTGTTAACCTTACTCTAATTATGGTTATTAACCTTACTAGTTTTAGCTATTAGCCTGACTTTATAGTTAATATTAATTAATAGCGATTATGGTTACCAATCTTTCTCTTTTTGTCAATACTAATTATGGTTATACACCTTATTCATAGTTAATATTAAACCTTATAGAATTTTCATACACATATGTATATATACACCTATATCCTTTATATATATGTAGATATACACACGCATGTATGGGTCCTATTATTTTTGGCACTTGTAGTGTTTTTTTTTTTTTTTTCAACGGGATTGCAATGTTAGCTCTCTAATGTGCTTGCAGTTTACAATGGTTTCATGCCGCTGGTTCAAAAGCTTGTTGCTTTTCATATATTTAAGTATCTCAATTTTTTTCTTGAAGACTGAGGAAACATGGTTCCTTTATAGATTTAGCTGTTCTTTCTTGTTTAAAGTTTTCCATTTAACTTTAGTTGTTTTATTTTCGTCTTTTAATTTCCAAAAATATTTGGAGAGAGATGTCATGTTTTGTTTTTCTTTGTTATTGAAGGATGACAGGTGATAATAAAATCGCTTTTTAAATACGTTCATGGTATTTCCGATATACATTATTTCATCTTTAGGATTCTCCATGGATGAGATCGAACACATATATATATCAGGGATTTTGTTAGACATTTGTTGTTCATGGTTAGGATTTCTACAGTTACAGGGGTTGCCATTTTGGGTTTGATTGATACTGATGTTGGAGTTATTTTTGTTGGGTGCTTTTAATACTTTATTGTTGTGTGTTTTAATTATTTTTTCTAGATTATTTGAGCAGCTATAGCTTAGTTTAATTATATTTTTATTGAATATTTTATTTAGAGGGTTATTTTTCGGGAAATGCTTATCTATTAGTTGAAGGAATTTATGCCCTAGTTTGAAGTTAATTGATTGATTAAAAGGAGGGTTATACCATATGATTTTTCGGTTCCTATTTTTGCTCTTCGAACTTATCTGCTCTGAAATGTGTCGTAATGTCAACAAATGTAAACATGTTATGGAAATCAACGAATTTTAACGAAACTTCGTTATCAGCAACCGACAATTTGAAATGAATTGTTTGAACATTATTTTTTATCGATACTCGTATTTAAGTAGATATTCTGTTTTTAATGTTTAGACTGGAGGCTATTCGTGGTCGAGAGGTCTAAGACGTTACCAGATCAAATGGTAGCTTCCCCTATATAGATAGGGGTCGCAGGTTCGAATCCTGCCGAATGGCACACATTTTCGTAATAAAAATGTATCGTAAATAATCAGGCCGGTAGATATAAATATATAATACTGTTTCATTAAAAACAGAATATCTACTTAAATACGGGTATCGATAAAAAATAATGTTCAAACAATTCATTTCATATACATATATATATCAGATCCCCATATCACTGACGTACAAAATCTGATAGCGATAGATTGAATGGTATATTAACTGTTACTTCTTTCGAATTAATTTTCACGTTTTTTCTTTGTTTTTTAAACCTTTTTGAGTGACTGTGCACCCTGGTCTTCTTCAAGTATATTCTGGAATGTCATCAATTCTTGTAGCTCACCGGGCCATAAATGGAACATCCGGTACCTGCTTCTTTGGACTCTTTGGGATTGTTTTCTTATACCTGTAATGTTCTCATGACCTTTCAGTGTAACAATGATGTAACAGGATCGGCGCAGAGGCCAGAAAACTAGCCCAATAGCGTACAAGTCCAGATACCAGGTGTGAGGGTAACCTTTCATCTTCTCAGAATAAAAGATGACGAGAATTCGAGACCTGATAAAAATTAGAGGATAGACAACCAAAACAGTGATTACAACAAAGACAAGGAAATCAAGCCCAACATATAAAATGCATAAACAATGTTGTAGTTATTTGGAACTTATGAGTTCAATCTTTACTGACAGCTCGTTATATGTTCCCTTGTGTATGCTAAACGAACAACAATGTTTCTCATAAGTACTTCACTAGTGTGACCTCGTCTCCGACTTAAGCAAGTTTTTCATCTCAATACACAGTAAATCTTCCTTCTAGACATGACTAATTTCCTAAAACAAATATTCAGATAGATAGATAGATAGATAGATAGATAGATAGATAGATAGATAGTCAATAAACTCATGGAGATTTTCTTGTTAGAAAACTTGACCTCCATAAGATTTAACCTCACAAAACTCAACAATAAAATAGGAAAATTCTAAATTATAATCAGTTGCCTAAACAGCAAAATCCCTGCTTAAAATTCTAATGTAAAAATGTAGCTTGCACATAGAGATAAATAATGAATAGTGAATAGTGTCACTTCTTAGCCATCTTTATAAAGTCATTAATAAACAATAATACGTAGAATTAATGAAAGTTAGAAAGTGATGTAGAGCAGCTACCATCCCTCTGGCGCTCTCAAGAATGGAATGGTTTGTGGACTGAGGTAACTAAAAAAAAGACTAATAGCAGTCTGTGATTTCTGAGTGTCATTGAAATTCTGAGAGAATCGACTGCGTACGTCATTCGTTCATTTTGTCGGACTTCTCTTCGGGTGGAAAAGAACCCAGGGGGCTTCGCTGAAGGGTAGGATTTCGCCTGGGGAAAAACAGACAAGAATTTTTGTTCGAACTTAAAGGCTCGGTGTTCTCACTTAAATGGTCTTGTTCCGCCTATGTGGGGAGGTGGTTGATACCCTCGGAGTGTCATTGACGATTACTACCGGATGTGCTCTCTGTGACTCTAGCGACTTAACCTCTCCTCTCTCCTACTATTTGTTATTCTGTCTTCTAGTGTTTGCCTTATTTGTATGAATATCCCTTAGCACGGATATTGTGCTGTAGATACTCAGCATATATTTTCTGAGTATCGTCCTGCCACCTCGACGATACAACAGAAAGAAACCAAACGTATTTATGTATGTTGACTGTGCGTATAGGCTTGAGGGTTCCGTCTTGGTGTCATGCTCGAAATATAAACTACCACAGTTTGTTTTGTGAGTGCGCGTTTGCAAGCAGCATACGTGTGTGTGTGAGAGAGATAGAGAAACTTGCTTAATGTTGGATCAAGAAAACACTTTATTAGACAAGGACTGAACCGATAATAAAAGCTATTGTAATTTGAAGGATGGAAACTATAGTAAGCCAATATTTTGGGGTTATTTTTGTAATAAAGGAATCGATTTTACTGACTGGCACAGAACTGCCTTTGTATTTTAAAATGTAATCGTCTAAAATTACCCCAGTACATAGCTGATTAACGCATTAGAATTCAGCAGGAGAAAGAAAGAAAGAAAGAAAGAAAGAAAGAAAGAAAGAAAGAAAGAAAGAGGGAGTGAGGAAATTGCAAAATCATATATTAAATCAAGGAAAAATGTATAACTTCCGAGCAAGGGTTTTCCCAGGAAAGGGAAGCTCTGCAAACCTACCGGTATGTGATGTGAGGTGTTAGACGAGTGGTTTACATGCTGCAGTTCGGCTCGTTGGCCTCTCGAACTTGGCAGTAAACCAAAAACAGTATTAATCGAATCGGTAGACGCGAAATCGATACGCAGCGTTGGATAAAAAAAATGTCTTAGTCTGGACTTAACGCGCGTGCGCACGCACACACGTGTATGTTTTGTGCGTGCGTGCGTGCGTGCGTGTGTGTGTGGGGGGGGGGGGGGGAATGAGAGAGAAGGGAGATTGAATGCATGTGTAAGCGTCCATTGCCGTCCCCCTTTGCACTTTCACTCGACATGTTGTGTTCGACCTTGTAAGGTCAAAATGATATTTTCTCAGGTCAGGGGTCCTAAAAATACATTGCTGTAGGAAATTACTTTTTTCGTGTATGTGCGCTTAAGGTTATATAATTACTTACATACGTAAGCAAACACTGAGATAGATAGATAGATAGATAGATAGATAGATAGATAGATAGATAGATAGATAGATAGAATGTGACATAAGTATGTGGGTATATTATTTATCTATCTGCTCACTCTCATGCTAGCTCGTTCGACTCACCCTAGATGTATTTTCTAAATATGAGTAAACGTACTTATTCTCCTGTCTTCTTTTGTCTTCCTTACTGCTATAATACCAGTGTATATATAGGCAATTCTGTAAACATACCATAACGTCATAAGTTGATTAAAATATATGAAATATACAAACACACACACACACACACACACACACACACACACACACACACACACACATATATATATATATATATATATATATATATACTAGAGTTCAAATGTTAGAGGGTACCCATGGTTTTTTTTTCTAATTGGCCCAAAAAGTAGTTGTTTCGTACTTTAAATAAGAGAAAATTATTATAAATGGTTAAAAAAAAAAATCAAAAACAAAAAAAAAAGGTAAGTCATGATTTTTTATCAAAAATGTTATTTTGACAAGAAAACAAAAAAAAGCATTTTAAAGTTAAATTTTGCTCTTGTAAAAAATTCTTTGATTATTGCAGCACAACTTTTTGGCATTCGATGCGAATGGTTCTAAAAAGTATAAGTTTGATAACTAATTTCATTCGTTTTTTTTTTGTTGTTTTTTTTTAATAGCTGTAAAAGCTCTTTTGCATTTTCTGGATGGATAGGTTTCATTTTTTTATCAAGTTCATCCCATAGTAATTCTACAAAACTTTTGAACAGTAGTATGCATATATATATACATATATATATAGTGTATCGAGGCAGCAGATAATTTCGTAAAAATAAACTGTTAAATATAACAGACAGTGAATGTCTATTATGTTTAATCATGAGCCGTTCTAAACATCATGTTTTGACTTTAATTTCAGGTGAAAATAAAGACAAAAATTCTCTAACATTTGGACAATTTTTTATTATGTTGGTTCTTAGCTCTGAAGATGGCTCATGTGGGCCGAAAGCTTAGAACCAACTTAATAAAAAATTATCCAAATGTTGGAGAATTTTTGTCTTTATTTTCACTTGAAATTAAAGCCAAAATACGATCTTAGAACGGCTCATGATTAAACATAATAGACATTCATTGTCTGTTATATTTAATAGTATATGTATAGAAAAAAATATAAACTTTTGAACTGCAGTGTATATATATATATAAATATATAATTTTTGAACTGTAGTGTATATATAAGTGTGTGTGTGCGCGCTTTGTTTGTATGTATGCATGTGTGTTTATATATATATATATATATATAATTGTGTATTTGAGCAGCAATCCTTTTTTATACAGGTTTCATTGAATATGACTGACAAAACACTGCAATTAAGCTTTTTATTAAATCTGTTTTGCATTCGTACAAGTATTTTCTCTTTTGGACATAAAGTTTGTAAAAACTGCTGAGTTGTTCTATGGATCCGAGTGTTTTCGACAAATATATTAGCCATTATCAAGGACGTGTTTAACTGAATGTGTAGATTGAATAATTTGTCGCTGATTTTTCATCAAAAGTAATGTTTTATTTACAAAAACTAGTACGAAACATGTCACTGAATGTATTGTCCGTTGCTAGCCACTACATTTTCCCATCTTTCTGGCAGCATTTGAATTCCACGTCGGAAAAAACGACACGTCTTTTGAGGCTATCCACGAGTCAACCCATTTTTCGGCATCTTCATAAGAATGAAAGTGCTGCTCATTCAAGCCATGTGCAATCGATCGTAACAAGTGACAATTGGACGGGTCTGGTGAACACGGCGGGTGTGGTAGGACTTCTCATTTAAACGTTTTCAAGTCGGTTTTCACCCTTTTTGCAACATGTGGCCTGGCGTTGTCATGGTGCAAAAATCACTTTGTCGTTTCTCCGTTCGTATAGCAGCCGTTTTTTTTTTCAACGTTCAGATCAAACGCATCAATTGTAACCGATAACGATCTCTCGTGATGGTTTCGGTCGGTTTGAGCAACTCATAATAAACTACACCTAAATTATCCCACCAAATGCAGACCAGAAGCAGCGAATCATGAATATTCTGCTTTGCCCCCAATGGTGATGCATGACCGGGCTTACCCCACGACCTTCTACGCTTAGAGTTATCGTGGTGTATCCATTTTTCATCGCCGGTCACGATACGGTGTAAAAAAAAACTTTTCTTTTCTGCCGTTGAAGTAGCTGTTCCCACGTGAGATGACACCATTCGACGTCTCTCGACTTCAATTTGTATGGCACCCAATGTCCTTGCTTTTAAATCACTCCTAATGCTTTCAAATGTTTCGAAACTGTTGTACGATCAACTCCTAATGATTCTTCAAATTCAGCTAGCGCTTGACATGAGTCTTCATAAAGTAATGCCTCCAATTTTTCGTCTTCCACTTGTTTTTAGTGCGCCAGAGATTTTTTAACAATTTAATCATCATTTTTAAGCTTTTAAACTAATCTCTGCATGTTGTTTCTGACAGAGCATGGTCACCTAAGTTTCAACAAAAATTCTGCGTGTGTCAGTTGCTGATTTCTTTTGAATAAAGTAGTGCTGTAAAATTCCCCGGAAATACACTTTCTTTGGCACGAAATCCGAAATCCGAAATGGTTAAGTCTATGAAAAACAAGGTAGTTTACACTTCAGCAAAATGACATACACTGAATTTCAAGTTTGCTTATAGTACTTTTTATAGATGCATTACCATCTCAAACTACGCTCACGCAGTTCTGGGAAGCCGTCTGTTAGAAAAAAGCCAGAACCTATTCAAGGTCCTAATATATATTTGTATGTATAGGAGTTGGAATGTTCTTTTATTTTCATCACAACCATAATTGTTATCTTTGTGTGTTGGCTACTTTATTTTTCATTACAACTACTTCCATTAAGAATGCTCGCATCGTATCTTCATTAGGCTATATTTCAATTCACACAGAGACCTAGCAATCTCTTTGCGACATACTAGTGAAAAATAAAATCATAACAGTCTCATCCACATGCAAAATACGGCTAAAAGTAATGGAAGCATCAATAAAAATGCGAAAACAACACTCAATAATGCCGACTATGAACATGGTCAAGCACAAACGTTAATATTCTGTGCATTGTAAAGTATCAGGTTTCCCAATTATTATTTCGTAAGCAAACAGAGCTCACCTGCTTACACAGAATTTCCCAATCATTTGTTAATGTGCCTGTTGAAATCATTTTAGTAAATATATCTAGATCTTTGTGTGTAAATGCGTGTTAATATGTGTGTGTGTGTGTGTGTGTGTGTGTGTGTGTGTGTGTGTGTGTGTGTGTGTGTAAATGTATGTTAATTTTATTATTACTTCGTTACTCCTTTACCTCATTCTCAAAAAGCTTCTTCTTGAGGAAGGAAAAAGAACAATTTAATTCATAATCCGTGAGGATTGTTTTTTGATTGCGGTCAGTCGGAATGAATATAAATATATACAGATGCGCACAGCTGATATATCCGTTTTACCTACAGTTTTTAATGTCATTTAAAGATGTCAACAGATGTCTCGAAAAAATTCGGGTAATTTCCCACATGTCAAGTGACTTGCACAAAATCTATAGCTACAGAAAAAGCTACTAATGAGATTTTCTGTCATATATGTCTGAGGAAGAAAACACATCATGATAGCTGAAGCTTCACTAGAGTAAGTCAAAAAATGTAGATGATTGAGATATATATATATAGAGAGAGAGAGAGACAGAGAGAGAGAGAAAGAGAGAAATTTGTTGACATTCTAAACTGCTTGTCTGTTTAATATTTTACTGATGAGAGCGGAACTAACACAACGTCCAAAAAAATAAAAGAGTTCCATTTTATTTGAGCGAAATTTCAGGATAACTACAATTAAATATAACAGCCAAGTATTAGAGACGTCCAAGGAAGAGTATAAAACAATTCGTCATTTTAAGATTGCCTGCAACGAATTTATAATGCGTGGAAAAATCAAGGGTTAAAATCAAATTCGTCTCCTTTTTTTCTGCTTTCGTTGTTTCTCATTTAATCCTGTTTCGCTTACACTTTTACTGCATCACACTTTCTCACCCATTGGAATTAATCATTCACTTCTCTTGGTCGACTGATTTTAGATCGTTTCAACTTCTCTATTTTTCAACGGAATCGGTTAAAACATTAACAACTAATCTACGAAGAAGGGCTTCATAAGAAGAGGTGTGATAGTGAGTTTTCTCAAAGTTAGAGAAAATGCTGATGTTTTTCTTCGAGACGGAGTTAAATATTTGAAATACTCTCATGATTTTTGCAATTCAACATAAAAAGCAAAATAGAACGATGAATATTTTATGAGTTACACTTCTGATGTTTAACAGATTTTATTACATTAACAAAAAATTACCGATTTTGACATAAACTTGCTCATCTAAACATTGTTCTTTCGAAAACAATAACCTAAATGTATTCTTTTTGACTACTTAATAATATGCATTCATTTTGAAGTGAAGCATTCGCTTCATTTCATGAATTTTAATTTCTAGAGCGTTCATTATGAGCAATTTCAACTTCCTTTTTGTTATGTTGGTGAATCATGAGTATAAATTGCAGTAGATAGAAAATCAAGAATTAAAATTAACTTTCTTCTTCACTTTTACAAAATTCACAATGAAGTGTGAAATCCTGGTTTTTCCCAAACAGAAAAAGGATTGACCCCGTGCTTAAAGAAAAAGTCGAACCAACCAACTCTTATATTTCGAGAGTAGATGTTAAATTGATTTTCTGACCAATGAACGTGATTTGCAAGACTAAAGGGACTTAGCGATCCAGTGTGAAAATCTGAATGACTATAAAGCTTTGATCAGATCAACGCCAGTCAGTCAGATGGGAGCAGTGAGACGAAACAACTAAAATCTAACAGGAGAAACTTCAACCACGACCCGGACATATGTAGTATCGCACATTGTCCTTCTTCTTCTTTCTCGTGTGCGGATTCCTTTTACTTCTTCTTCTCCAATCAAAAACCTTCCTACCAAACGAATGCTTATACATGTATACGTACGCATATACTCTTTCCAACAAATTACTACTAAGAACATTTCTTGACACCCTTAACTTTCTCATTGAACATTAATTTCTGCCACAATGCATGTTATTCTTTTCATTAATAAATTTCTATTTTTATATGAAAAATATATTTTTTTATTATTCCACTATTCCACTCCTCCACACATTCCAATCTCAAACCTACAACCCGCTTCAACCTTCTGACGAAAACCTTCTTCTGATAATGCTAACGAAAATAACCTTCTGATAATTCTGGATAAAATTTGTAAGCTGTGGGGAGTTCGGTTATGTATGACACAAGTCCGAACTAATAACCATTGACCATCTCCCCAAGGCTATAAAATCACATACATGCGTATATGACTATATCATTCAGTATACCAACCACATTCAAGCTTGTAATTTGATTCCTATTTGTGCATGTCATAACATGACTGATTATAGTGTTAATCTATGTGCATCTCTGAATATCCTTAAATGAAACAATATTTTATAAATGTCACTAAATATTTATTATTAGAACAAATGTTTCAAATAAATCTGATTGTTCGAACCCAAAATAACGCCAAATGCGTTATAACACTTTTCAAAGATTCACGGGAAGTGGAACTCTTTTGTTTCTATTATATTTTTCCATTTTTATTCTCGCTTCTTAATTCAGTGGCTGATTGTACACAGTTCTTAACGGAATTGGCATTTTAACGCCAATATTCCAGTGCAATATCGATCGCTCCTGTTTTCTGCTACGCGCTCTTGTGCAAAGAACGAAATGTTAACTCTCCAGAGAAAATTTAGGATTGAAAGAAAATCAGAATCTCACTTAGTACAAACACTCGCGAGATTTCGGAAATCATTATTTCAAGACTTGTGAGCATTGTTTGTCAATGTTTTATGTTTGGTCCACTCGCTTTTGCTTTTTAGAGTGTGTGGGTGGGTGTTAATGACATTCCAAAAACATTTTCCAGCAATTATTTTCTTTTATCCTTCTCTTTCTCACGAATTTCGACTGATTCGAAATTCGTAAATATTTATTTTAATTTGTTTAACTATAAATCTACACCAATAGACTCCCTTTACCATTTCCAGATGTAGCAACATGTTCCAAAGGAATACAAAGCATTGCGTTTGGAACGTGCTTCTTGGCAAGAGTCACCAAAATGTTCTCAGAGTTGACAGCCAACCGCTTTCGAGGTTCAACTCCAAATTTTCTGCCTGGATCTACTTCCATGGTCTTTTCCGTGTTTGGATATGACCACAAGACAGCGAGGGTTTAAAATCAGGCGCTTTGCTTCTCTTAGATAGACGGCCTTTCTCAGGTTGACCAGCATCACCAACCCGATCGTATTCTATATTCAATCTTTTTTTACCAAGCCGATTTAAACGAAGCACAAATCTACAGCCATATTACCATTTTTATCTTTTTCAAGGCGGTAACGCTACTGATGCGCAGGGGGCTACATAAGAGTTAAAGATTAAATAGAAGGAGAGTAAAGAGAAAGACGAACCAGTTACAGGGGGTGTCAGAGAAAGGAGCAAGAGAAGGATGAGAATACAGATGTGATGACAGTTGCAAAGGTAGAGAGAAAGGAAAATATATACAGGGTGATGTAGAAAGAACTGGGGTCAAGTGGTTAAGAGATGGGTATTGACATTGCATTTAAATTCCTAGAGGTTGTAGCCACCAGGAAAGCAAGAACCTCGCTGCTGATCTTGAGAGGGATCTCCAATCAGTGGTAGAATGGGGACAGAAGTGGCTTGTAAATTTTAATGCGTCTAAGACGAAGATGATGTCTGTCAATCATCACAGGCAACCTCTCCTACCTCTCATAAGCATGGACCAAGTGAGTCTCCCTGAGAGCAATATACTTCGCCTCCTCGGACCTATCTTCCGATCTCAAGTGGATCCATTACATTAAATCAATAGCTAAATCCATTGCTAGGAAGGCTGAGTCGCTGTGTCGGGCCAGAATGTTTTTCCGCCTGAATCCATATTGCACATATACAAATCAACCATCCGTCCGTCCATGGAGTACTGCTGTCATATATGGTCAGGCGCCCCCACTGTTCATCTCAGTGTTCTTGACAGGTTCCAAAGGAGAATCAGTAATGTGATAAGTACTGACTTGGCGGCTCGACTCCAGCCGTTTTCTCACCGACGGGATGTGGCTTCCTTCTGTCTGTTTTATAGAAATTCTCATGCGAAATTCTCTGCTCCGACGAACTTAAGTCACTGGTGCCCCTGTCACAGGAGTTTAATTAATAGAGGATTTTTGATAAACATGCAATTAATATCGGATTTATATTTTAATTTTTAAAAATATAAACAGATAACGGATTAATATTGCTGCGTCTTACTCCCATTTTTTTTTTTTACATAGAAATAAAAATTTACCCTAAATTTTTTTCAGTTTTGACAGTGTTATTAAATATATAAATTTTAGATATTTCTGTCTGTAAGCAATAGGAAATTATCACGCACACACATACACATCAGTGTGTGTGTGTGCGTGTGTGTGTGTGTGTTCTTGATAGCTCCCAAGATTAGGTTTTTATGTTACAAGCCCAATCACCAACAAACTCTCATAGGAAAATTGTGCTACTCTAATTAGATACAACTGATTTCTCATGCGTATTTTGACAACCAATATTCGAAATACTAAGTTTTACTCGGTTCGAATATCATTCACTGGTAAAAATTATAACTCTCTCAGGCATAAGAACAATCCAGAGTCAGGCTTTAAAACAGTGATACTTAAGATACTTAACGAATCTAAGGTGTTGCTTGCTGCCAGAATGTAGCAACGCATAGCATCCTCTAAGTTCGGCGCCAAAGACTACTGGCGACTCTGTAAAGACGTGCTTAACAAAAGCAAGTCCTCAATACCCCCACTGATCAATGAATTTGAGGTCCTCAACTCCTCAGGGAACAAGACTGAATGCTTTGCTTGCAGATTCTCGACCAATTCGAGACTGGATTCGTCTGAAGTTTCTAGACCCGAGTTCCCACCTAGAACTGAGGCTCAACTGAATGACGTCCACATTACACCCTCGCTGGTTTCTAACATAATCTCAAAACTTGACCCTCACAAAGAGAGCGGAGGGGACGGAATCCCAAGCATAGTCTTGAAGAAATATGCCCCTGAACTCTCCTCTGTTCTCTCTAAGCTCTACAACTTTTGCCTATCTGCTTCCTTCTTTCCTACCTGTTGGAAGTCTTCCTCTGTAGTTCCTATATTTAAGAACACTGGAGAACCCTCGCATCCCGCAAATTACCGCCCTATCAGCCTTCTTCCGATCTTTGGCAAAGTGTTCGAAGCCATTATCAACGCCGAGGTGGTCCAGCATCTCACAGCCCACAGGCTCCTCTCGGACAAACAGTATGGCTTCCGCTTCACCAGGTCGACTGCTGATATGCTAACGACCATCACCGAGTATATATACCAGGCTCTTGACAATAATGATGAAGCCCGAACCGTTGCCTTAGATATCTCTAAAGCGTTCGACAGAGTCTGGCATGCTGGCCTTCTATACAAACTGCGGGGCTATGGTTTAACTGGACATTTGTTTGATCTAATCCAGTCCTTCCTCTCTAACCGCACAATGAAGGTGGTATTAAACGGACATGCCTCCCAGATCTACCATACGAACGCGGGTGTCTCTCAAGGCTCTATCCTAGGTCCTACGCTCTTTCTGATCTACATTAATGATCTCCCTGATGCCATAAGTTCCCAAGTAGGTATGTACGCCGATGACACCAAAATTCTGGTGTGAGCGACAAAGCGAACCTCGCAGCCGAGCTTGAAAGTGGACTGGGGTAAGAAATGGCTCTCAAATTTTAATGCTTCTAAAACGAAGCTGCTATCAATTAACCACCATAGACAATCGCACCTACCTCTCATTAGCATGGAACAGGCTTGCCTCCCAGAGAGTAAAACACTACGCCTTCTTGGCCTCACACTCTCAGCAAACCTTAAGTGGAATGACTATATCGAATCCCTTGCTAAATCCGCTGCTATGAAAGTCGGTTCTCTGTGCAGGGCCCGGAAGTTTTTTCCGTCTGAATCTATCCTGCACATATATAAATCTACCATCCGCTCGTGTATTGAATACTGCTGCCACATCTGGTCGGGTGCCCCTGCTGTTCTCCTCGGAGTTATTGACAAAATACAACGGAGAGTCTGTAATGTGATCGACACTGAGTTGGCAGACCGGCTACAGTCACTCACTCACCAGCGTGACGTGGCCTCCCTGTGCCTCTTCTATAAATACTTGAACTTAAATCACTGGTGTCCCTTAGGTACGAATTTGCACGAGATACTAGATTAGCAACTAGGTCCCACCCTTTTACAGTGAAATCGATAAAATGTAACCGCAATTTCTACTCCAACAGCTTCTTTTCTCGCACTTCCCGCCTGTAGAATTCCCTTCCACATGATTGCTTCCCTGACAGCTACAATCTCCAGAAGTTTAAATATAAGGTCAACAGACACCTCCTAACACACTAACTCACATCCATTCTCTCAAACACTCTTCCCATTTGCCCAACCCTCAGCCTCGATATCCTTACCCTTCTATCACCCTCATTCTGACATTTCCTATATCTAACCACTCTTTCTCTTCACCTTCCCCTATGTAACCCCCTGCGCAATAGTGGCAGTGGAATGCCTTGCTTGGAGTGAAATTATTTTTAAAAAAATAGAAAGTTTTTATGAATTTTCAAACTTGAATATGTGCACAGTAATTTGTTTTAATTCATAACTAATTATAAAAGTAATAAACTTAAGTATCGTTACACTACATTATTCGAACTATTGTCCTCATCTTTGTTGCCATTTGTACAACGTTTCGGTCGTTGTACGTTCCAGCCTTCTTCAGGTGATAGGAATTTCGAACCGAACGCTTTATTACGATCACTGGGATATATCATCCTCATTCCTTGTGCGAAGCCTCTTTTGGTAGTCATGTGTTATCTCCCTCTTACTCGACTCTCTATATCCACTGGTCCATGTGTCCTTAAAGGACACATGGCCTAGTGGATAAAGGAGTTGGTTGGTTCCAGTAACATGACCCAAAGCGTTGTGAGTTCAATACCAGGCTACAGGAGTGGTGAACAAGTAACTTAGATAGTCGGGTTAGAGGGAGATAACTCATGACTACCAAAAATCACTGTTTTAAAGCCTGACTGTAGACTGTTCTTGTGCCTGAGAGAGTTAAAATTGTAACGTTGTACAAATGGCAACAAAGATGAGGACAATAGTCCGAATAATGTAAATATTGTAAATACTACCTCATCTCAGAAATGTAGACAAATAGAATGATCTATTATTAAACGTCGTACAAATGGCAACAAAGATGAGGACAATTGTCCGAATAATGTAAATACTGTAAATACTACCTCATCACAAAAATATAGACAAATAGAATGATCTATTATTAAACGTCGTACAAATGGCATCAAAGATGAGGACAATAATCCGAATAATATAAATACTGTAAATACTACTTCATTTCAGAAATATAGACAAATAGAATGATCTATTATTAAACGTCGTACAAATGACAACAAAGATGAGGACAATAGTCCGAATAATGTAAATAGTGTAAATACTACCTCATCTCAGAAATATAGACTAATACTGAAGCATCCTTCTTCAATAAAAAAAAGAAGTTCAATAGAATGTCAAGATATTTTACTTTAATAAACAAAATGTTCAATGAAATGTCAGGGTGAATCCATATTGACCATAAAATTCATTATACTGTCTATTTTTTTTTTTTTGACATTTATGATGGGCTTCAAATTCTGTAAATAAAAGACAAAGACTAGTAAATAATTTTTCTTCCCCTTCTGAATTATCCCTGGTTTAAAACATGAACAGTTTAGAAACATGCCATACTTGTAAGCTTGGTGCTAAAATGAAGACAGTTTTCCTTTTCATCAAGAAGAGAACGTCTTGCAAATTTGCATTCAAAAACTTAGCATTATACCTGGGTTCATTCAGCTGTATCTACTTACACGCGGCTAAACTATAGCTCAAGCGTAGATAAATACCATAACAGTCGGCCAGTGGGAGTCTGAATTAAGTCGCTAAATAAAACTGTTGTGATTAAATCTGTTAGTGTTTCCTACTTAAAAGGCTTCAGGCTGTAATCTCTAACAGAAAGATAAGTCATCCCTTTGCACTCGTTATCATTTCAGCATTGTGTTTTGTTTATGACGCTGATGATTTAACATTTGGAGATCTATTTTCAATATATATCTAGACATCTGGAGATGTGAGATCATTTTTGTAGACATCTAAAGATAAGGATATGATTTAAAAATGGACGGGATTATAACTCGATCAGCATTCCTCATCCGGCGGCGTTCCGCAAATGGTCACAAGGTGGTCAGCGAGAAACAATGATAAATGAACACAAGTTTGATTTGATCGCTATCAAGCTCAACTACTATTCCTGGCCGTTTACAAAGAAATCACTATTTTTGACACGTTCGATTATTCATTCACAAACCATAAAATCTTGAAAACCTTTTTTATTTTCTTCCAGTTTCAATATAAAGAAAAATACTCTACTTTTTTATAATACGGCATCTTTCTCACTACATTGAAACGTAATTTCACAGACTTTAATAAAAACTATATGCTCCTCGTGCTATATAAAGACCTAATCAAAACAGACTTTTTGCTTAAGTTAATATTTAAGCTGATGATCGTCTTTTCATTATTTCAAGTATGTGTTACAAACTGCGGAGGCCGCACCAGAATAGCAAATTATTAGCCAGAAAACTCATGGGTACAGAATTCTGATGGGTTACCTTTGTGTCTAAGTTTTGAATATAAGATCGAAATAGCAGCGGGCCGCAAGAATTATGAAGAGTTAACAAACTTTCCGTACCCTGATTCCTTAGAAAGGCGAGCCCGCACGTGTCTGAATGCTAAGTCAACGCGTGGGCATGCGTTCCTCTGAAGATCTTCCTCCCGCTACCTCCTAGAATCGATGCTACCACGTCTGTTCTTGTCGTATAATAAAACAAATATGAAAAAAGCAAAGCAACCGTTCTTTGTTGATACAGACTATGAAGTGATTTTGGGTTCTGAGGGAATTAACACAAAACGCAACATATGGCTTCTGCTTGTATATGAATGTCTTGATTATTTTCAGTTTCAACGAGCATTATATTAGTAAACTTTATTGTAATGATAAGCAGGCATGGCCCGCAGACAATTTGCTCCGCCAGTGTAGCCTTATGGCAGACTTAGAATATTAGATGAATTTGAAATATAATGAATAATTGGAACCATCGAGACAATATTACTGAAATCATCTAAACTATTGACGAAAGTGTTGAAGAATAAATGATTCTTACTTGATTTTCTACGAAAGTTATTTTCTATTAATAAAGAATACAAAAATAGGCTTCTCGCTACTGTGATATCGTTCCCCGCACCACTACTCGCATGAATGAATGGGGAAATTGTCCCGCTGGGAACAGTGCAAGTGATTGCATTTTCACCTTACATGTCAATTTTATCTACACAATTTAGAATTCGTAATCAAGAATGAAACGCATAAAATTCTTCGATATTGCAAATCATTCAATCCAGGCTAGAAGTCGAGATATCGTAATCGTAATCAGAAATAAAAAGGATCTGTCGTTGAAAATCGCTCTTCATGTGGACAATAGATTAAATTTAGAGGAAATCAAAAGCTGGTTAAGTTTCTCATCTTTACTTGAGAGCAGAAGAAATCGTGGGGGTGTAAATGTCACTGACTTACCAATCAATATTGGAGCACCGAGAATAGGCTCGAATGACAAAAAAAGTATTGGAGAAATTAGAAAAATAAGAAAAACTGAAACATTAAACACGCTAGAATATTAATGGGAGTTCTGGATTAACAAGTTGACTTATGGTGCAAACTATCAGCTATTCATGGGAAAAAATCGAATAATAATAATAATAATAATAATGAGAACAGCGAACTAAAAAATATGTATTGTAATGGTGACAGTAGTACCCAACATTACTCGAGCAAGTGAAACAGTCGTGGTATACCTTGTAAAAATACCGGATGGCCTACCAATTTGAAGAAGAGCAATCGACACAAGAGCCTTACCAAAAAAGAATACTTACGAGAGTGCGAGATACTTGAAGAGATTTACTGTCGCTTGTTCCCAATCACTCCTGGTGTGATGGTGTGGAACAACAAAGAGGAAATAATTTGAAATGCAAGAGTCAAAATCTAAAAACCAAAATCAAAGAAAAATACGTTATCGACTTCTTTACGTGCAAAAGGAGATTTTCATTTTCGTCTGAATCATCACAAATTAAAAGAGTGTTATTAAATTTGTTTCTTACTTTTCTAGTTTGTATTCATTTAGCTTTTATGTTAAATAAACATGATAGATAGATAGATAGATAGATAGATAGATAGATAGATAGATAGATAGATAGATATAAAAGAAAACGAAAAACATAATCATCAAAATAAAATGAATGATGATCACAGGATAATTAAGAATCCGGGTAAAAGTACTCGACGAAAAAGAAAGAGTAAAACAAAAAAGGTGTGTTATCTTCACTTATTATTCAATTTCGATCACGCATTACGGGTGGATATCTCCTACCCAACTGAATTTATTGATTTTTAGTTAGCAGCGTACGAATGACATATATTCGTAACAAGCATATGATTTACCAGAAATTTGTTTTTCTCTTAGTGAGGAAGTCTTAGCCGTACTGAAGAAGACATTTTCTACAAAACAAACAACAAACTGGAGAAAATAATCCTCCGCTTTGCCGTTTTTCTTTCATGTTCTCTCCCTCTCCTTCTTTCTCTCTCACTCCCCCTCTCTCACTCTCTCTCTCTCTCTCTCTTGTTTTATTTCTCTTAACTCTCGCTCTCTCATTCGGCATCTCTACTCTTTCTTCCTCTCTATTACTCGCTCTTTCTCTCTTTTCATTCGTTCTCTCTCTCTCTCTTTCTCTCTCTCTCTCTCTCTCTCTCTATATATATATATATATATATATATCACCCTCTCGTTTTCTTACTTTCTTCTATTCTCTCTCCATCTCTCTAGAATATCTGACGAAAGTCCCCGCAAATTTTAAAATCCTGTGACGATTTATTATATACCTATATTTTATGAAAAACATTCCCGTAAAAATGACTATTTTTCTTTTTTATAGGATAGACTAAGTTTGAATCAACCAAACTAAAAGCCGCGAGTTTTAGACAATCAGTGAAGAATGGACTCGCTAGATCTAAAGGAGAATTGGCATCTCGAAGGATGCATTTCACAAGCTGAGTAAAGTATTAAGAGACAGAAAAATTTCACTAAAAACAAAAACAGTACTCGATTGCTATGTGATGTCAGTTCTTCAATATGGCAATGAATGCTGAACTATATTATCAAGGATGAAGGAAAAACTTGAAGCAATTGAAATGTGATTCTACAGAAGAATGCTGCGGATATCATGCACTGAGCACGTGAGCAATGATGAGGTTTTGGAAAAGATGGAAACGAAAAGGAAATTGAGCATCAGGAAGAGACATGCAATGAGGAAGGAGGATTTGGAGAACCTGATACTAACAGGCCAGATAGAGGAAAAAAAGAGACAGAGGAAAGCAGCGGATAACATATTTGAAGAGCCTGAGCAGGTGGATGACAGAACGGAAGTTGCGTGGTGTTATAGGAGAAAGCATACTAAGAGCTACCAGGGATAAGGAGACGTGGAAAGCCATAATCGCCTACGTCCTGAAAGGACAAGGCATATTGAAGAAGAAGAAGAAGAAGAAGAAGAAGAAGAAGAAGAAGAAGAAGAAGAAGAAGAAGATACTAATAATGATGCATGAATATTATGTTCTGGCTTAGGATCACAGTACTACGACACCTAGTGAGCATCAGTCTCAAAGACTAAGATCTCTAAATAACGTGAAAAGAAAAACAAACATTGAGAAATCAACCTTTTTCTATTTGATTTTCTCAGAAACTTTCGACCAACTTTTACTGATCCGCAAAAATTTGGTAAACCATTTATAAAATAATTAATAGTTAGATAAAATTTAAAAAATGATGAAATGGTTTTAAACAGTTTTATCATTATTATAATTAATTTTCTATTTCCTACGAGAGTAATTCTTAACAATGAATAACTGAAAGTGCCACCAGTGACGTAGCTTGTTTTAAGACCCAAATACTTCCATATTGTAATATATTCATAAAGGTGACTTAGCAAAAGTTTAGAATGCCATAATGTAATTGAATAAAAACATTAGACGTAAACTAGTTCCGTAACTTATGTACCCGTCATAATCATGTCTTTTTAACCGTGAAACGTATAAAGCGATCAGTTAGCGTCCAGGGAGAGACGTTTCTGCTTACGAGATCCTTCTTTCTTGTCTTTTACTGCGGCTGGAAATGGTCAGACGAAATGATATAAACAAAAGGCTTATCACTTATCTGACTCAGACGATTTACAGAAGAAAATTTGGTTTTCTTTCTTTCTTTCGCTTCATTCAGCATCCGAATAAATCGAGATCTTCCACTCACAATGAAATCAAATTGAGTTGTATTTTCCAGATCTAACTAGATGCTAGATGAGCACTGACCAAAAACAAAAAAATCACAAGCTACTATCAAACGCCTATGTTACAGTAATTTCCGCCAATGCAACAAAATGTTGTCTGAACCAAGGTAGATTTTAAATTCTGATTTTCTAAATATCCTGGAACTTACCCGCGTGGAAGAAAAGAGTAAATCTTTTTCCATCTATGTTCTTTCTACATTTGGCCTTGTGTCCTAATAAATGGATCTTAGTAAAAACAAAGACCGTTAATAGAAAATAAAATATTTCTTATATTCAATCATCTGTGATGTTTACAATTTAATACTGATTTTTTTTTAATCAAATGAAATTAATTCATGACCAAATAGATCGTCGGTGTATTGCGTTGCGATTTTCATAGCATTTCTAAAGGAATGAGCATAACTTAACAAAGCACGTCTATTCTTTAAGTTAATATGAAATAAGTAAATTACTTGTTAGTCGATTAATCCAACGATGTACATTATTTTATGGTATGCTGGCTCCGTTTTGGTACTTATAAAAGCAAGTTGGGTTACTTAGTAATGACTATCTCCTTTTAAGTGACATGTAACACATTGAATTTATTTACTTGACAACAAAAGCAAAGAGAAATCTCTGAACGGAAGAGAGATATTCCTTGGGTTCTGGATACCTCTGCTAGCTTGCTTCTTAGTAAACTCGATTCTGGCTTATTACAAAGCTTTAGAGGATCACGTGGTGAAGTATAGGTAACAAGCTGCTTTACCACGCTTATAGTAATTGAATTCATTCAGCGTCAGATGCACCATGCCTGTGGCCTTGAATCAAAACTAAAATTAGCTTATTAAATAACTATGTCGAATTGATCTATACTGTTTGCTTCACTAGTATTGGCCTTATACCTCACAAAGTTAATCCCAATGTTAATTTTCCATTGATTCGATTTTTCTCAAGAAATTACGAGTATATTATCATCCATTTTTTTTTTCTGGGGTAAGGGAGAATAATCCAAAAGTAGAGGAAAGAAAGAATGATACTTTTTCAAGAAAAAAGGTCAGTTTAGCCATTTCCAGTACTTAATAAATCAATGAAAATGACTGACTTAATTCAAATTAATAAGTTAATTCTCCAAAACTTTCAAACTAAAATAGAAACAAAAAGTAAGAAAAAGAAACTTACTTAGAAAAGATAAACCCAAACATCAAGCTACAGTGAATTCATTGAAAATTATCAAAGCCGACGACATAGAAACAAAGGATAGGCGACAAGTGTAAAAACAAATTCTGGGTGAATTTGTAATTTGTAATGCAAGACGAACCACTGCAAAGTATGTAGCAGAATTATAATGTATTTAGTTCAATCAATCCAACTCAATTGGTACAATTCGAATCAGTATATTTATGTATTTACAAGCATGCTCTTGCCATTAGTCACGGTTGGTTTACAATAATACACGATGCGATGGATAAATCATCGCCATTTTATATTTTTGATTTCGCGCATGTGCGTTGTTTGTTTTTGATTTTGTCAACTGAACAGTAGAGTAGGGTCAGTTGAGCACCATCTGCGAGAAAAAGAGCACCATCACACAATTCCCTCCGTTAAAAATTTGAAATCATCATGTTATACTGCTTGGCATTCGCGCCGGATGCGCCAATACAAACATTTCAGTGTGTTTGGGTGTCAATCTGAGGAGAGTGCAAAGGATTTTGAAAGAGTTAGATGAGTTTATTGTTGATTACGAAGGTACGGCAGCTCAGAAAATTCACTCTGATCGTTCTGATACGAAAAGAACACAAGAATTTGTTGGTGAGGCCTTAGACTCAACACAAAGGTCTACAATAACAGCAGAGACATATCACCCTTGAAAATGGCTAGAGAGGTGACTGAAATCGATTGGGACGATAAAAATTATAGAGAATTTTTATATTCCTTATTTATAACAAAACGGGAAAATGTTAGGATGCTGGAAAAAATCAATTAAATCTTCCTTGTCAGCCGTATTTAATGAAATATATATAATATGGCAGCCAGCAATATATATATATATATATATATATAATTATGAATTAAATGTACACTGCGACATGGAAATTTCTGTATTTCGAGATAAAATCTCGTCATCAGGCAATGTCGGATGTTGGTTGTGAAAATGATTTACTTCTATCTTCTTCACCTATATATATATATATATATATATATATATATATATATATATATATATAAGGTTGTTACATGAAATGACGCACTTTATAGGAAATGAATAAAACGTGAATAAGAATGTTAAATAACTAATTTATTTAGTTGAAATAGGCACCAATGAATTGGTGAATAACTGTTCGCCAACTTACCTCTACCAACTTCACACTCCATCCACGTCTATTGAACAGGTGAAGAGGCTCATCCCTTGTTCCCTGTTTAGGATGTGATTTCCGGCTTTCTCTTTTCCAGTCTTTTCATTCTTACGTAGCCCTCTGCACATCAGTGGCGTTACCGCCTTGCTCGAGGCGATATGATTAAAAACAAAAAGATTTTGACCCCATTTTTTCAAACTATCATCCTATGATGTGATAAACAGCTCGAATGCTTCGATAACCTCTTATTGAAGAATGTATTATGCGAATGAAAAGCTCAAAATGCTTAAATAAGTCACAATGTAGGAGAGTGATATTGTTTTCCCTTGAGAAAGGAATGAATAATGAATAACCACATTAGAGTAATCATTAACTTATTAGGATGCAGTGGAGGTATTTAGGTATTGTTTTGATGATACACATGTATCTAACCACTGGCCTACTCTCTTCAATCAGTCAGTTAAGTAGACGATTATGTCTCGAAAGATTACTGACTGGGCAAAAGATTATCCCGCAGTAGGTTGCCATTACTTTCTGCGGTAGACTGGTTGCCAGCCAAAGCTAGAGAACCCAATCTGTTCTGTTATTTAACCCATAACTGGGGAGTGATTAATACCTTTCTAAAGAGTACTTGCGCATAAGTGAAATGCAAGGAATTCAACTGAAATTCGAACTCGGCTCCCCGATTTCTAGTTCCGAGTCGATATCCACTGCACCACAACTCACATTGTACTATAAGCGTCTGCGAGTGTTCTTAGCTAGGTTTTGTGTCGAGGTACCCCCGATAAATATCGAAAATCGATAATCGAAAAAATCGGGTTATAGAAGAAGCGGTCCGATTATAATGAAATTTGATACACTCATAGACAATGACATAAGAAACGATATTCAGAAGTTTCAAGGTTGCAGTTCTTACAATAGTGCAGAAAATTGATAATATATATATATATATTCATCCGCAGACAGATCTGTTTCGCTGTATCACAGCTCATCAGTACGGTTAGACTCCGATTGCTTTTAACCCAGGATTGAAACCCGACCGAATTGGCGTCAATCGGCGATTCTACCTCTGGGCTATGGGAGCTCGGTAGAAGAAGGCGGACTTTTTATTGTGTATATTATCATTATACACACCCAATAGCCAGAGTGCTCTAATTCATTACAGGATGAGCGATGCGTACATGCCAGAGTAGCTACTGTTTATCAAAGTCTACCATTCATCCAGAATGCTCAATCAGGGTATGAGAGCGTATATATATATATATATATATATATATATATATATATATATATATATATATATGTTTGTGTGTGTGTCTGTTTATCTGTCTGTATGTCCTTGTCCTTTATACAAATCCACAATTTTTATCCGATTCTCACCAAACTTCACACAAATATTCTTTAGGCTGAGTCTGAGCTCCAGGACCATGGATTAGTTTTAAAGCTTTCATTACACCCGAGCAACGACGGGCTATACTGCTAGTATATATATATATATATATATATATATATATATATATATATATATATATATATATATAAAGTGCACATTTTCTTTCGACATCAAAAAAACAATGTCTCATCAGGTAGTTAATAACGTTTATTACCATCATTATTAACTACCTGATGAAACATTATTTTTCAATGTCGAAACAAAGTGTACACATTTGTAGTAAATTATAATTTGTACATGTTGTAAACTATAACTTATAATAAATATTCATAGCTCTATTTCTATATTGAGCACTGTTTTAAATTAATTTTTTGAACGTTGTTAATACTTTCTTCGTTCTTTATTCACTTGGATATATATATATATATATATATATATATATAGTTGTTATTATTATTATTATGTCATTTTTCATCATATTTCGATTTCTGCTTTGGTCTCACTACCAACCAAGTCTGCGGGGAGACCTAAGGCAGGTAGTGGCGTGTTGTTATGGCTCCATTTCATGTTTTTCTATCTTCCCTATCATCCTCAGCATTACATAGATAAAGTTTTCCTTTGTGTGTGGGCTGTACTTAATAAGACAATTTTTGTATGTCTCTTAAGCTATTATTATTATTATTATTATTATTATTATTATTATAACATACAGCAACTTAATAGCTATAAAGTTTCGGTGTTTAATATACTATCATTACTGCTTGATGATGACACATTAAACACCGAAACTTTATAGCTATAAAGTTACAGTATGCTATTACTATAATAATGACAATAAATATATATATTTATGCTCTACTTTTGTATTGAGCACTTTTTTAAAATAAATATCTAACTGTGGCATGTACTACCAATAATGTTAATCACTTATATTAGATATGTATCTATTCTAATTTTCGATAAAATAAATATAAAATGTTATTTCATTAATTCTTTTGTATACAATCAGAAGAGCTTTAACGTTAAAAAAGTATGTATTTCTCTCTCTTTCTCTTCTTCTCTCTCTCCTTTTCTCTCTCCTTCTACACACACAAATACATACGCGTGAGCGTGCACACACACACACACACGCGCGCGCGTGCGCGCGCACACACACACGCACACACATACATAAATATACCCATAAATTTATTCTAGTGTGTATGCGTTTGTTCATTTGAATGTGTTTTTCAGAAGAGAATGTGTTAATGAGGCAGTGTGAGACAGGTAACACTTAACATAATTAGATAAATAGATTCACTGAGTATTTTAGGTAGTTATAGGGAGTCTGTTTTCCCCAGTGTTCACTCAGCCATTAATGCAGATTTTTTTTTTGTCAGGGCCCCTGGTGACGGGATGATATCACGCGTTTCTCAATGTGTGAAGTAAAAACAAGTAAAAAACGAAAATATTTTTATTTTTCTAAACGCTATTAACGATACTTGAACTTCATTCCGACACACCGGGAACCGGTGGTCATTCATGAATATCACTATGACCACTTCATCTGCGGAATACGTTGATGATTAAGCGGAGAATGTTTTTCAATTATTTTTCTCACCGAATCCCTTTCCGCCATTTTGTTTTTCCGTAATGTTTTCACTTACAATAAGAATGAAACTCATAATAAAATAATTAACATGACCTTTGAAAATTCAGTGGTTGTTAGAAACTAATATTATCAGTTATCTCATATATAGGATCTTCTCTCAATGCTCGCTTGTATTTTCTCATCCTGTCCAAAATCTTCCAATCTCCACAGACGGTTTTGACAAAATGTTATACACTCAAGAATTAGTTTCTCACTCAAAAATGCAGCAAGGAATGCACAAATACCTTCTGCTACACCCTCTTTTTTATCATTTTTTTTTATCTAACTCTCAATAAAAAAAAAATTAATGCCTGTATTTTTTCATTCGCTTATTTTTTCCACTCCAATCTTTGTTACTTCCAATGTTTTTTTTTTCCTTTTTATCGAAATTACATATGCTTGCGTTAGTTTAAAATAAAAATAAGAATAAAGAAAACATATATATTTTACATCTAATTCTTGTGCACTATATCTACAAAAAGTATTTTAATTTATCGAAATGTTAATATTTTTTCCATCCGTTTCTGTCTTTCAATATTTCTCTCGTTTTTTCTAAGTATCCTCTCAGTAACATGTCTCTCTATATATATTGTCATTATTTTGTCATCCTTTCTTCAACATCTCTATATAGATAATTATTTTTCCTTTCATCTGATTTCGTTATCATTTTCTCTGGCTTTCTTAATTCCTACTCTTCCTTTTCCAACGAATCTTTTCCCATACGTTCTCTTTCTAGGTTTTCCTAATTCTTTCTCGTTTAATATTATCTCGGTCAGAAAACGTGATTCCAACACAGAAGGACCACACACGTAGTCGAAACTACATTTTGATATAAAATGATAAATGATTGTACATATAAGGAATTTGAATAGACACACACACGCACACACACACATACAAATGCACACATCAGGAGAGTTAATTGCGTAATAGTGTGACCTAATAAAACTTGTGTAATAGTGTGACGTAATAAAAATTTTACATATACAAAAATATTGAAGTAAAAGAATTCTGAATTTGAGATTGGCTCTGTAGAAAATAAACTTTGAAATTACTGTATACATATATATATGTGTGCATGTGTGCGCGTGCGTGTGTGTGTGTATGTGTGTGCGTGCATATATATATGCAAATTTTGTTAAAAGCGACTGACAAAGTGCTGTGATTAAGCATTTTATATAATTTGTCAAGTGTTCTTTTTTTAGGACATAAATTATATAAAAATTAAACGAAACTTGCATAAAAGAGGGGATTTTTGCTCAAATACACAATATTTATATATAAAGAACTTTCATTCATTTTAACTGCTTCTATTTATATTGGGTTGTCTGGATCGGTATACTGATACTTTTAGGGAAATTAAAACACAAAACAAAATTATGCTATAAAATATTTATTCAACTAAATATGAAGCATTTTGTTATACTACCTTTCTCCATTTCTCCTCAACTTAAAGTGTCTGTCTTCCCAGAATTCTGGTTGTTTCTCGGCAAAGATCTCATTAAGGTGTTTTTTATGTCATCCAAAGAATTAAAACTTTTGACTCTGGAATTATCCTGATAAAAAACAACACCTTTACTTATTCTGACTGTTTTTCTTGAATCGTTGTCTTTAATTTGTTTGTTGTGAGCAGTATTTTTTCAGATTTAATTGTCGAGTTACTTAGCCGATGCTCATAGAATAGAATTCCTTTTCAGTTTCCCCAGAGGCACAATTTATCCATCAAACCCTGTATTTCTCACTGCACGAGCAAAGGAAAATATAATGTTTCAATTATTGATTTTCAATAATATTTTCCTATCTCAAAATTATGCCCAATTAGGGTTTGTATCATACCAAGCTAAGTATAGCAAATATTTTATTTTACCCAAAAACATTTTGAGAATTATATAGCAGCCGTATTATTTAAGGAATATATGTCATAATTCATGACTACTGACAATCATTTTCTCCATAATTTTTTAATGCATGTTGATTGAAAATTATTTAGTAATAAATTTACATTATACATAAAATAGCACTATTCTTTCGGTAATACTTTTAGATTTTCATTCTATATTAAAATCAAGAGCAACGAAGCTGCCTTCACGAGACAATTGCTTTGATATCTAGCGTGCATGCTCGTAAACCATTGGCTCAATTTTAAAGGTAATCAATAATATAAAAATTTAGTTGAAAATTTTGCTCTTATCTAATGAATCCTACCTAGATTAACACGAGTTACATAAACTGCTCATTAGAATATAAAAAAATGTTTTAATTTGTTGCCTGGTGCTATCATTAATCCGTCATCTCTGTATTATTAAAAATTTAAAAGGCGTATCCAAAACTTCTTGGCCTAAACAAGAAGGGAACCAAAAATAAAATATGTTGTTTGGTCACTGTGTCAGATTATGGGAAGTAGGTCAAATTTCAATATCAATTTCCACGCGTGGCTAGCCAATTTTGTAGAATTTTTTAAGTTTTTTAGTTTAAATGTAGATTTGTGATTGAACCAACTGGTCTTAAAGGTGCCTTTGGTTGATCCGAATTATATTTTATTTTGACAATTTCAGTCATGTATTTTGCTTTGTAAATGATTTCTTTTGTATTACAAAATCCTTGAGTGGCCTTTATTTTTGCCCCTGCAGTTACATTTATTAGTGATCTTGTTTTGTACAATGCTATTTAAATTTCTTTGTTTCGTTATGAAACTTTCTAAATTAGTTGTACAGCTATAACTTAGCTTGATTGTATTTCTATTGAAAATATTGTTTAATTCTGAGCTTTTTGAGAAATGTTTATCTATCAGTTTAAAAAATATTTGTCCTATTTTGGTCTTTACCTCCAAGTTAAATGGTGGGTTGAACCAGATAATGTTTCGTTTTCTATAATCGTTTTTTGTTTGTCTGTTTGATTGAACATTGTATATTAAAATGTTCCTATGACCATTAGTGCATCTTCATAGTTTTTTCTTTTAGTCAAATATTTTTTGCTGACAAATATTTTGATAGCCTGTGGTCTATTTATTTGTGAATGTGCTTAATTATGCTTTTGGAATGGTTGGATCTTGTGTTTATGTACTTTAACTTTATGTTAGTTTTCATGTATGGAGAGATATTGCCAGTTTGTAAATTTAACTCCACATCTGAATATAGAACTATTTTTCTATTTGCTTCTACTGTTATTTTACAATCTAGTTTTTTGAATAGTTTGAAAAGTTCTTTCCTTATTTTATCATTTTCTCTTTTGTTTCCTGGTGCTATCATTAATCCGTCATCTTTGTATTATCCGTGTTTGTCTATATGGATTATATTGTTGATTTTATTTAAAATGTATATACCCATCAATTCTGAAATTTCAGCTCTGTTATACAATCCTTGTGGTACATCAAAGGTGCCGTTGTTTGATTTTTTAATCCATGCTTTACCTTTGTGGAAAGTATTGATTTACGACAATGTAGGATTATATCAATATGTTCAGATGATATGTTTATGTTTTTGCAGCAATCTTCAGTGAAGGCTTTATAAGTTTAGAAGAATGTTTTTGTTTTTTTTATCATGTCTGTCTTTTATAGATTCTGCCTTAAATAGCTCACCGAGTTCTGGCTCAGTAGTAATTAGCTATTGTTCTTGGAGTTTAATTATATTTTGGTATAGTGTCTCAATCTCAACTTTTTTAGTAATTAAGAAAGCTGATAAAGCTAACATCTTTGTTGTTTAAAACAAGTTTGACTACAACTCAAAAATAGAACAGTTACTTGATAATCACACCAAATTGAAAATTTTTACCAATAACCCTACCACTCAGCTAAAAGCAAAGATTAATAAATTAGTCATAGCTAACAATGCGGAGCAAGACAATCTAAAACTTAGCAAAATAATCAAGGACTATAAACCAGGATACATTTATGGTTCTATCAAAACACACAAACCTAACTTTCCATATCCCAAATGCCCACTCCTATATACCAACTAGCTAAAACACTTAAGCAATTAATTCCACTATACATACCTAACAAATATAGCATTAAATCTTCTCTTGAACTTATACATATATTAAAAACGGAAAAACCTAATAATGAAACAATAGCATCACTTGATGCTGAAAATCTATTCACTGACGTTCCTGTTACAGAAACCATTGACATTATTAAAATAAATATATATAATAATAATTCTCTATCCCCATTGAAAATTAAACCTAAAATACTAAACAAACTATTTTTACCCTTTACCAACTAAGTCCCATTCTATGATCACAGAAATAATATATACGTGCAACGGGACGGTGTTTCAATGGGCTCAGTTCTAGGTCCAACATTCAGCAATTTCTACAGGGCTAACTTAAAAAATAATATATTTAGCACCACTACAAAACCCTCTATCTACGTACGATATGTAGATGATATTCTTATATTAGTTAAAAATATAGAAGAAATAATAACTCTCTAAAAAAAAGCTTTCCAAAGAACTCTGTCCCCAAGTTTACACATGAAATTAACCAAAATAACAAAATCCCTTTCCTTCACATTTTAATAGACATAAAAAATATCACATTTACTACCTCCTCATATAAAAATCCAACTAACAAAAACACTTGCACTCTCAACTATAAGATTGAATGCCCTAACTACTACAAAATAGCACTTAGACACAACTTAATTAACCGAGCACAAATCAACTCCTTCACAAAAAAGATATTTTACTTTAAACTAAAAAATATTAAGCAGACCCTCATTAATAATAACTTCCCAAACCACATTGTAGATGAAGAAATAGGACGATATTTCAAAAACCACAATACACATCAGACAAAATATGGTAATTCTATAAATTCGATATTTACTAAACTCAGCTTTGTTTGGCACAAGACTACAATTGTAGAGCACTCAGTGAGAACCATACCAAAAATTCATCAGTAAGATTAACTTACGGTATTATCAATCAACTGAAAGCGCCCTAAATTTGCTTGCTTCTATATTTGCCTGTGTTTTTATTCTACTTCAAGTAGGCAACAGTAATAAGGAACTCTTCTAATGAAACAGCAGAACCAAACCGGAAATAGAACAAGAGTAGTGTGGTTTCTTCAAGGACACTGGAACAATGAACACGATATTTAAGCTGAGAGTTTTATCAGAAAGGGCAATCGAAATGCAGAAATATGTGTACCTGTGTTTCATACGACATTCAAACAGATGCTGAAATTTAAATACCTGGGAAATATTCTACCAGAGGACGGAAAGTGCGTTACGGAGATCCGAAGGTGTATTTGCATGGCCAAGGATGCTTTACAGAAGCTGAGTAGAGTCTTAAGAGACAGACAAATATCGCTGGAAACGAAGAAGAAAGTACTGGATTGTTATGCGATGGCTGTCTTTCAATATGGCAGCGAATGCTGGACAATCTCATCAAAGATTTAAAGCAACCGAAATGTAGTTCTACAGAAGGATCCTGAGGATACCATGGATGTAAAACACGAGCAATGATGAGATTTTGAAAAGAATGGACACAAAAAGGAACTGATACTTAACATCACGAAAAGACAGTTGAAGTTTTTGGGTCATGAACCTGATGTTCACGAGACAGATAGAGGGGAAGGGGGCCAAGGGAAAGCAGCGCATGACATGCCTGATGGATTTGAGATGAATGGTGAAGAGGGGATTAAGTGGAATAAGTGGAATAACAGGAGATGGGATATAAAGAGCAACAAAGGATAGGGAGAAGTGGGAGGCCATGATCACCGACGTAGTTTAGTTGTTGTGTATTAAGAAACAATTTCCTTTGTTGTAAATTCTCCTAATAAACCCATTTATCTTTGCAGCTTTCTCCAAGGATAACGCTCTCCTGCGTTGAGCGAGAAAAACAATTGTTTAAACGTTAATTTATGTTCCTTTTCATGAATTCATGGGGAACCGATGCTAAATATTTCTCAAGCATCGGAAACGGCACACTACAGTTGACTGATTGCACAACCAATAAAAACATTAGGAATATACTTTAAAGAAACTTCTACGGGGTCTTTCAAATTGTACAATTGTAAAAGTTGATGCTAGAAATTTATGCGTCAATCAAATACTGAGTTTATGTGTGTACAAAAGCATGTGTTTTCTGGCCAGGTTTGTAAACTGGTGATAGCGACCAAAGCAGTCATCGTAGTCAAAAACAGCAGTCAATATTATTGTCAAAGTAAAATAAAATAAAGTATAGTATAAAAAGAATAGATAGAAACGTCATGTTAAAATTCCTTTTCGAAATTACAGAATAGAAACTGTCAAATTGTCAGATTTGCTACTTAAAGAATGACAAATCTTTCCTGTTGTATTGCAGAGGTTTTGTCTTCATACAAATCTGTATTTCGGTTAAAATATCTGCTTGCGTTGAGACACATGCACACACACACACACACACACACACACATATATATATATATATATATATATATATATATATGCACTCACATATATATGTACATTCACGCATACAAACAAACAAAAATATATATAAAATATATATATATATATGCAGTCACATATATATGTACATTCACGCATTCAAACTATATATATATATAAGAGTAGCCTACCTAATGAAACGACATTATCTGGTAAACCTATAATTACAGGGACCACCGTAATTAAATGTTTCAGATAAAAAAAGTTAACGTGAACTAAAAAATATTATATAAATTTTAAAATATTTTAATGTCTTAGATGAAACATTGTCAGTTATTATTAACTAACATAGTACTCGTGAAAATAAAACGGCTTTATTTGTATATAGTATCGTATATGTACCTAGTATCAGTCTACCTGTTCACTCCATCTCAGATTAAGATGTCGTTCTTCATCTCTCTGCCTAAGATCAGAATACAATATCTCTGTGTTTGATCATGATTTGGTTAAATGCTTTACATTTTTCATAGTAAATGATAAATCTAAGGTGCTAATTGCAATATATATATATATATATATATATATATATGTCTATAATTCTGTGGTGAAGTGTTAACATTAGTTCTATTGTTTGGACTGTTGTTCTCATCTTTATTACTGGAGCATACAATGGCCGAAATGTCGTGGATAATAATAAAGATGAGGACAACAGTCTAGTCCAAACAATGTAAATAATACATACATACAAATATATATATATATATATATATATATATATATATATATATATATATATATATATCGTTAGCAATAACTCGAAACTTCACCACCGATGTAAAAGCAATGTTGTTTATAATTTATAAATTTTCTTGTTTTTTTCGGCAATTGCATATCCAATATCAATGATTAACAATCAATATATGCCTTGCTTTGGTGATACGAACATCACGTTCACTCGTAGCTTAAATTGTCACTTATCAATCATATAAATCCTACCAAAGTACAATTCCACTATAGCGCAGGGGGTTACATAGAAGGATTGGGTATGGGACATGTCAGAAGGAGGGTGGTAGACGACTTAGGATGTACATAGGGAGAGAGTTGGAGAGAGTGGGTGTGAGTTAGTGTGTTAGGAGGTGTCTATTGACCTTACATTTAAACTCCTGGAGGTTGTAGCCGTCGCGGAAGCAAGCATGCGGTAGGGAATTCCAAAGGCGGGAAGTGCGAGGAAAGAAGCTGTTGGAGTAGAAATTGCGGTTACATTTCATCGGTTTCACTGTATAAGGGTGGGACCTAGTTGCCAATCTAGTATCTCGTGCAAATTCACATCTAGGGGGCACCAGTGATTTAAGTTCGTCAGAGCAGAAGCCATGAAAATATTTATAGAAGAGGCACAGGGAAGCCACGTCACGCCGGTGAGAGAGATACTGCAGGCGGTCAGCCAAGTCGGTATCAATCACATTACAGATTCTTCGCTGTATTTTGTCAAGAACCCCGAGGAGAATAGAAGGGACACCCGACCAGGTGTGGCAGCAGTACTCAATACACTGGCGGATAGTGGATTTATATAAGTGCAGGATAGATTCAGGCGGAAAGAATTTCCGAGCCCTACACAGAGAGCCGCCTTTCATAGCTGCGGATTTAGCAATGGATTCGACGTAGTCATTCCACTTGAGGTCTGCTGAGAGTGTCAGGCCAAGCAGGCGTAGTGTTTTATTCTCTGGGAGGCAAGCCTGTTCCATGCTAATGGGAGGGAGGTGCAGTTGTCTGTGGTGGTTAATTGACAGCAGCTTCGTTTTGGAAGAATTGAATTTTACGAGCCATTTCTTACCCCAATCCACCACGGATTGGAGGT
This sequence comes from Ascarosepion bandense, assembly GCA_037127315.1. Taxonomy (NCBI): domain Eukaryota; kingdom Metazoa; phylum Mollusca; class Cephalopoda; order Sepiida; family Sepiidae; genus Ascarosepion; species Ascarosepion bandense. Next base: position 618,946 of record JBBBDQ010001465.1, on the reverse strand, counting down.
CCTTCTCAAGCTCGGCAGCGAGGTTCGCCTTGTCGCCAACACCAGATTTTTGATCGAGGCGAAAGTAAACTGTGGTATCATCGGCGTACATGCCTACTTGTGATCTTATGGCATCGGGGAGATCATTGATATAGAGTAGAAAGAGCGTAGGACCTAGGAATAGAGCCTTGGGGGATACCCGCGTTTGTAGGGTAGTTCTGGAAGGCATGTCCGTTTAATACCACCTTCAGTGTGCGGTTAAAGAGGAATGACCGGATTAAGTCCAACAAAAGTCCAGTTATGCCATAGCTTCGCAGTTTCCGTAGAAGGCCGGCATGCCATACTCTGTCGAATGCTTTAGAGATATCCAAGGCGACGGTTCGGGCTTCACCATTCTTGTCGAGAGCCTGGTATATATACTCGGTGATGGTCGTTAGCATATTAGCAGTAGACCTGGTGAAGCGGAAGCCATACTGTTTGTCCGACAGGAGCCCGTGGGCTGTGAGATGCTGAACGACCTCGGCATTGATAATGGCTTCGAACACTTTACCGAAGATCGGAAGTAGGCTGATGGGGCGGTAATTTGCGTAGTCCGATGGTTCACCAGTGTTCTTGAATATTGGAACCACAGAAGAAGACTTCCAACAGGCAGGAAAGCAGGAGGAAGATAGGCAGAGGTTGTAGAGCTTAGAAAGGATAGAGGAGAGTTCAGGGGCACAATTCTTCAAAACTATGATTGGGATTCCATCCCTACCACTCGCTTTGTGAGGGTCCAGTTTTGAGATTATGCTAGAAATCAGCGACGGCGTGATGTGGACGTCATTCAAGTGGGCCTCAGTTCTAGATGGGAAATCGGGTGTATGGATTCCAGACGAATCCAGACTCGAATTGGTCTAGAATCTACAGGCAAAGCATTCAGCCTTGTCCGCTGAGGAGATGAGGACCTCAAACTCGTTTATTATTGGGGGTATTGAGGACTTACTCTTGTTAAGCACGCGTTTACAGAAGCACCAGTAGTCTTTGGTGCCGAACTTAGAGGATGCTATGCGCTGCTTCGTTCTGGCAGCAAACAGCATCTTAGCTTCGTTAAGTATCTTTTTACAATTATTACGAACTGAGGCGAAAAGGCGCCTGTTTTGGTCCGACGCGTGGCTACGATAAAGCCGGAAGAAGTGATTCCGGTGGGCAATGGCGGCCGAGCAAGCGGGCAAGTACCAGGGAGACGAATGGGGTTTAAGCTGAAATGATTAATATAAGACAAGTATTCGTAAATAATAGAAAAATATTATATACATCTCTCACTGTCAAGAAATGCTGAAATAAAGTGGAAATATTACTAATACAAAAGACACAATCAATATTAAATAAAATATCATTGGTTTCTGTGAAATAAACTACAAAGGAAATCCATGAAATCATGTGGCAAACATCGGTGACAATTGTTTTGTGCCAACTTTCAGTGTGGAGATTTTAAGTTCCCGAATACAGCGTAGTTTTGGCGAAATTTAATGGTGTCAACTCTTGATATAATTGATCAGGTTCATGACCTATAGACACATTTCAGCGGAAAAAATTGCTGAAACACTAGAAATATACAGAGAAGGCGTTAGTTTTATGATTGATGATCATTTGAGTAATGCATAAGCCGTCAATCAAGTGAATGCCAAAGTTTTGAGTGCTGATCAGAAAGTTCGTTTTGGCCAACCTAATATAAACTTAAAGAAAAGAAACAAGTATCTAATATTTATTTTTCTCTTCCCTTTATACTACCTTCACACGCACACACACACACACGCACACACACACACACACACACACACACACACACACAAATGCTTTACTTTTTCTACAACTGATTTTATTACCAAATTTGTTTCCAATGCCGTCTCCATTTGTTTTGGTACTTGTAAAAGTCACAATATTCGAAAGAATACTCATCTTGCCATTAATATTACTGTTTTTTCTGTATAGAAATTAAATGGTTGTTGTCGCAAGTGTAATGTGTACCTGGGCTGCAAGAAACAATGAATAAAACACGCTATTTACATTATTAGAACTATTGTTCTCATCTTGGTTGACATTTGTACGACGTCTCCGGCCTTCTTCAGGTGCTAGGAAGTTTGAACCGAACCCTTTATTACGATCACTGGGGTATATCATTATCATTCCTCGTGCAAAATCTCTTTTGGTAGTCATGTGTTATCTCCCGCTAACCGACTCTCTAAGTTACTTGTTCACCACTGCTGTAGCCTGGTATTGAACTCACAACTCTTTGGATCAAGTCACTGGAACTAACCAACGTTTATATTCACTGGGTTATGTGGTAAACAAAGATGAGGACAATAGTCCGAATAATGTCAATATTGTAAATACTACTTCATCTCAGAAATATAGATAAATAACATTCGGATGTATTTATGCTGCACACTATCATCTCTTGTCGAAAGAAGTGGACTGTGGCTTGTTTAAATTTTCTTTTTGGGAGTGTATTTGTTCTCATAGACAGCCCTGTCAGACATCTTTTTTAAATACAAATGACATATAATAATTTATAAGAATCTCATATTTTTATGTGTAATTTCGATATTATTTCATTCGACATTATTTCATATTACTTTCAAAAATACATTTTTGTAGACGCTCTCTTTTTAAACAGTTTTGAATTCTATCCGCCGACCTGTGCATTCGAGAGTCTGAGAGAATGTGCCCTACCTGTGACCCAGCGGTCTATAGTATACCGGAGAGAAAGCGGTTTCCACGACACTATTCCCGGATGCAGGTTCGAACTCAACCGTAGGGTATATTTTCTTGAATGCACAGACCGATAGATGTAATTCACACTGTTTATAAAAGGGTGCAGATAGTCCAACACGTGTGTCCACAAAACTATGACGTTTAAAGTAATTAGACATTTGTATGTGTGTCTACGTATCACTTTGATGTGTATGTGTACGTTTTGATGAAAAGAGAAAAGAGAGATAGAAAATGCGCTATGTAACGATAAACGTTTCTTATGGAGGCCTAATGTATTAAATATCTCATATCCTTGCTGCAAATGGTTAGTTTAGTTAATTTTTAGTATTTTTATTTCTGATATGTACTGCTTACTAAAGTTTGAACACATCGCTGGCGGAGCAAGTATCCCTTTGGGATACATACTTGCTCTGCCAGCCATTTGTTCAAAAGGGAGTTATAAATGATAAAGTGTTGCTGCAAACACCCAAAGATAGGAAGCTGTAAAGGACCACGGCTAAGAATCTACCCAGACCTCCAAAGATTTAAACCGAGCCGTAAAAAGAGGGCACTACCTAACACTAACAATAGAGGACATCACACCGGAACTTTCAGGATCCAAAACTTTTAGCAAGCTAGATGCTAAGAATGGATACTGAAATATCAAGCTCGATAAAGAATCCACTGTTCTCACTTTGTTCAATTCCACATTTAAACGACATAGATTTCTGCGATTTCCATTTGGCTTTCAGGTTAGTCAAGATATTTTTTATCAAAAAATTGATGAATCAAATAAAACTTGCAGAGGAGCCATAAGAATTTCAGACAACATACAGATTTATGGCAGGGATGAAAAGGAACATGACTTTCACATTCACAGAGCAATAGAGAATACACTGAAATCTCGTATCAAAATGAATGTTGATAAATCAAGGAAGAGGAATGTAAGATTTATGGGCTAATATACACAATCAAAGGAATTAGACCAGACCCAGAAAAGATCGCAGCCATATCAAAGATGAAGGCACCAAAAGATAAAAAGAATATTTGTAGCTTCTATGGTATGATTCAGTATATGATTTCTTTCATACCGAATATGTTTGACCATAAGTCTAGCATAAGAGAACTAATGAAGGCGGATGTATGCATCACATCAGCAAGACTTTGATAGACTCAAAGAACTATCATGAAAAGAAACAGAGCTTCGCTATTATGACAGGGAAAAGCGAGTAATACTACAGGTAGATGCATAGGCTTAAGAGCAGCATTAGTGCAGCAGGAGAGACCAGTAGCATCTGCGTCAAAGGTACTAACCTCAATAGAAAACAGATATGCAAACATCGAAAAGAAAGTTACTGGTGGTAATATATGAAAGCAAGAAATTTCCTAACTACCTTTATGGCAGAAAATTTAAAGAAGAAAGCAATCACCCCTTATTAGAGCAAATTCATAATAAGAACTTTTGCCAGGCTCCAGCCGGAGTACAACGGCTATTCATCTGACTATAAGCATACAACCTTACTCTGACCTATAGACCAGGCAAATAAATGGTAATAGCTGACACCCTATGGCGACTATCCGGAAACGATAATCACGAAATAAAAGATATAGATTGTCAGTATCATCAGTAACGTTAGAACAGATCAGAGAAGAGACCAGTAAAGAACAAGAATTACAAATTCTCTCGCAAGTTATACAAGGATGGCCAGAAATACAACACCGGATACAACCAGAAATACGTCAATACTGGTCCATCAGAGATTATATGTCGTTAGAGAATGGTTTCCTGTTAGTTGAATCAAGAGAAATAATATTTAAAAAAAACAACCAGGAATTCCCCAGAAAATACACCAAGATCACGTGAATATAAAAATTGCAAACTGAAGGCAAAATCTGCCGTTTACTAGATCGACATATACAAACACATAGTCGCAATATGTCACACATACCGGAAATACCAAAATATTCAACAAAAAAAAAAAGAAATTATATCTCCTGATATACCAGGTAGACCTTGTCACACAGTCGGCGCAGACATTTTTGTAAGAGACTAAGAATGGTATCGAATCATAGTCTGTTACTATTCTAAAGCTCCAATAGTCCGGAAATTAAAAAACGCAAGAGCTGATACTATCAGCTCAACAATACCGAAAATAATGTCAGAACAAAGAATATACGACAAATTTATGTGACAATGGCATCCAGTTCACATCAAAATGAATACAGATTCCAGATCAAAACACCATCCCCACATTATCCCAGAGGATAAGAGCTCATTGAGAGACATGACCAAACAATGAAGAAAATTCTTATGAAATCCAAGGAAAGAAAGGAAGACTCACGCCTCACTCTACTCTCGTTGAGCTCGACACCACACAAGACAGATATAAAGATCCCAGCAGAACGACTGAATTCCAGAAAATGCATACACTAAACAGAAAGATCAGACCCCCCACCAATAGATCAAGAGGAAACAAAAGAAAACCGCCCGCTAATTAAGACAGGAGTAAACAATATTACAGTAATATTACATGCAGCCTCCCTACCCTAAATATTAAATGGACAACATATTCAAACACAAGGCTTAAAAAGAAAACATGGAGCTATTACCACTGCCGAAACACCATCGTTAGAACTGAATCCGGAAAACATCTCAGGCGAAACATTCGGCCAACACTAGAACAATCAGGTTACTAAAGCAAACAAACATTCCGACGACCCCAATCACAACAAGAGAAGACAATCCCATTCAACAAACAGACAACTCTAGTGAATACGAAATAAAAATAACTATCTTTTTTTCAGTTTGCATTTTCATGAGCCAATGTGAAAATCTCTTTCTGACCAATAGAAAAAAAGATTGACTCCGTATTGAAGGGAAAAGACTAAAGCACATTTCATGAAGCAATGTGAATTACTTTCTAACCAATCAAAGAGGAGCGATTTAAAAAAACTGAGAGAAAGTAATAAGCCAGTATCAAAAAGTTCTTTGATATGAATAGAGAAAGAAAGTTGAATCAGTCCGATGAGAGCAGAGATCAGATAGGACACCGCCACAATGTAAAAAAGAAATCGACACAACTGTTTCAGCGACACACATTCGCACTCCCTCTTCTTCTCGCGTGCAATTTTTCTGCCTTTTTTTCTTCGTCTTCGCTAACTCGCCGTCAACAAAAAGAAGACAACAACAACAATAAGACACTTCATCTGACTCCTAAAATTAACGTCTATAAATACAATTTTCCTTTATCGCGTTTTATACCTCTTCACTTACTCGCCGGCCGCACTGTCTGTGACATTATTTTTGAAAAATTAGCAAATTTAATGTTAAATTAATCTGATTTACACAAATATTACTTGTTTATAGCATAAAATTTAGAATAAAACTATTTGTTAATCACAGAGTTTAACATTTTGACCTGTCCGCCGAATCTGAAATGTGTTGACAGTTTGCCAGATGCGGGATGAAATAAGTGTATGACGATCACAAGTGATATAACTGTACAAATTTTTTCCATGATCTTTTAATGTACACATAAAAATTACCATACAAAAAAAAACTTAAATGCACACAAAAAAATTGAAAATTATTTTAAAAATACAATGGCTAGATGGTTTGTATTAAACTTTTCAATTTTCGTAAATATAGTCTTCACTTTATAACCTATTAACCTAATGTCTACAAGTCTTGAAAATATTTTTAAAATATTTTTGAAACTTTATAAATTATTATAATTAAAAAAAACAAGAATGAAAACAACTCTTTTCATTCTTTTCAAATTTCATTATTAATCAAATTTTTTTTCTTCAGAAAAATGTCTGAAATTTATATTATTTATTAAAGCAATTAAAAGCTTGTCTAATTAAATAATGTCATAGTTTTAATGCATTTTTTATTTTACTATCCGGAACAGATTTTTGATAAAAAGGACTAAATGGTTTAAAAACAAATACCTGATTTACATTCGCCAATGAGTCCTGCGTTTAACTAATAAAACAATTTTTGCCCACATAATTTAATTTCTTGAAATTTCATGAATTTACATTGGGGCGAGGGTAAAAGATCTAAAAAAATATTGGTAAAAATATTTTTTTAAATCATAATTTTTAAAATAATTTCATTCATTTGTGAATAAGTCCTGAAAGTTTCATCAAAATACGACTATTATTTGATTTTTGCAAGAATTTCCAAATTAATGTGTTTGTCAATAGGAGAAAGTGGGTTATGTAATATGTTTTCCATTGTAAACTCTCGTAACGATTTGACTCCTTGCTAACGAAAAGCAAATCAAAATTTTTTACCAAAATCTTGAACGTGTTAGAAAGGATTACAAAAATATTTTAAAATATTTTTAAAATACTTTGATCTTTCCTCTTAATAATAAAGTTTATATTTTGATGGGAGAAGTTAATTTTTAATAAATTTGAGACCTTTTTTCTTGATACTATGCTGTTTTGCAGCATTGTATTTTTATTAAACACACAGTATTGTATTTTTTATTAAACACATCTCAGTTTGAGTTGAATATATGAATTGAAATCTGATAACATGACAGAATAAGTAAAGGACAGGTAGGAAAATTATCTTTAATCTAATATGTTTCCCTTTAAGCTTCTTCAGATATTTGTTTACAAGACACGAACATTTTTTTTAAATTTAAAAAACAAAGTGACAGTATACTGGAATGTTGATTGGGGCTTGATTCCATTGGTGAGGTATGTGTAACATGTAATAAAGCAATAGATGTTTATTTTTAAATGTAAATGTATGTATGTATGTATGTATGTATGTATGTATGTATGTATAGGAACGCTTGTCTCTGTATATGGATGTGTGCGTAATAATGCACGTGTCAAGTGTATTGAAACAATTGACAATTTTTTAAATATGTGTATGAGAAAATCATGGGTGGTCAATATGTATGTTTAAAAGTCGGTAACATTAGTGTGTGTGTGTGTGTGTGTGTGTGTGTGTGTGTGTGTGTGTGTGTGTGTGTGTGTGATTTTCTTACCTTACGGAAGAAATACAAAACGTTATACGTCTACCCTTGCATTCGTATATTTTCAAACAAAATATCTGCATTATCTGGAAGGTTCTTTCTTTGGCCACCATTCTCTCTCTCTCTCTCTCTCTCTCTCTCTCTCTCTCTCTCTCTCTCTCTCTCTCAATAGAGAGAAGAATTTATTTTTGTTAAGTATTTAGCGTTGAAATCAATCATACTGATCTGATCGTTTCTCAGCAACCTAAAGAACACGATCGATCTAAATTGATAGACGCCTGCTTCGTCTATTAACTTGAAATTTGCTGCCTCAAATATGTCGGACGCTGGTGAACTGGTTTATTGTTTCGGTGGGGAGGATACTGCTTTGCTTAATTCAGATTATTACAAGTAACATAAATCAACGCGTTTTAAATTTCGTTTGGAACGTTTATTCTCGTTAGCTTTTATGTAGTTTCTTCATTATGCAGCGTGTAACTTTGACAAAAATATCTTATTGATTTAAATTCTTATTCCAATATTCAATCAACAGCATTTCCTCTGGATTTCTATAGCTTCATCTTTCGAGTGAAAATGATAGTAAAAGACTGATTTTGTTTCTGTTTCGATGACTATTTCAATCTCTTCAGCTTGTTGAGACTACTGGCGAGACGCGCGTGTTGTATCAAGGTAAATATGTCGCAAGCTAATAAATCTGAAGAATAAACCAAAACGTAAAACCTTCCTGTACCAAGTGATCGTTTATGGCGTTGCATTTATAAATTCCACGCAAAAATAAATCGACGCTTGAAAAAATACTTTCGGAAAAAATACTTTCTGTTCCAACGTGTCAGTTACTCACTGTAGAGTTGTGTACTTAACCAGATTACAGTAATGCATTATAAATTAAATGTTCTTTGACTCTAATCAAATACAGAAAAGTAGTTCCCCCGCCAATTAGATTCTGTTTACACTAATATGTTAAAAGATGCTCTGCATATAATCCCGATTTTCTTCGTATTTGTTTTCATAATAAATTTGTTTTTCATAGCCACATATTATTTGTCAGACTTTTTCGAGGTAAAACAAGAAAAGAAAAGTGTTTAAATGGTAACCAACGTCTATTCTCCTCACTTCATGCAGTCAAAGTTTTGAATTTGATTGATTGTACACCCGGTAAAGAGTCAAATTAGACGATTCTAAGATTTCTCTATCACTGAGCAAAAGATGGCATCTGGAACATTTGTATCATCAGTAATAATAAATTCTATTTCGTCTGGTTGCTAGATTTTTAAAATTTATTTATTTTCAACCTTAATTATACAGTAATAATTTTGTTTTTTTTTTTTTTTTTTTTTTTTTCTTAACTTTTTTCTGTCAGCAAGCCTGCAACTTGGTGAGTTTAGCCAGTGTGATCTTATTTTTTATTATTTTTTGAATTATTTATTTACTTATTTTTACTTGTATTTTTTATTTTATTTTATTCTTTTTCGGTTCTTATCTTTTCTGCCTAATTTTTGTGTAAATTGTTCTTAATTATGAAATTTAGGTTTGGTATATTAGGGTTTTGGTTATATGTAGGAATTCTAAGACCGGCCATGTTTTTTTTTTTGTTTTTTTTTTTATTGTTCTCTGTCATTCCCTTGCTAACTGGACACATGGCTTGGAGGTGATTCCCCCCTCCATCACACTACTGTCTGTTACTGCTTGCTTAAGGTAACTTAATCTCTCCAGAACTCTCCAGAACTGTATAGAAGAAACAGAATGAAGATAATTTTTGAAATTTTCTTAACTTTTTTCTGTCAGCAAGCCTGCAACTTGGTGAGTTTAGCCAGTGTGATCTTATTTTTTATTATTTTTTGAATTATTTATTTACTTATTTTTACTTGTATTTTTTATTTTATTTTATTCTTTTTCGGTTCTTATCTTTTCTGCCTAATTTTTGTGTAAATTGTTCTTAATTATGAAATTTAGGTTTGGTATATTAGGGTTTTGGTTATATGTAGGAATTCTAAGACCGGCCATGTTTTTTTTTTGTTTTTTTTTTTATTGTTCTCTGTCATTCCCTTGCTAACTGGACACATGGCTTGGAGGTGATTCCCCCCTCCATCACACTACTGTCTGTTACTGCTTGCTTAAGGTAACTTAATCTCTCCAGAACTCTCCAGAACTGTATAGAAGAAACAGAATGAAGATAATTTTTGAAATTTTCTTAACTTTTTTCTGTCAGCAAGCCTGCAACTTGGTGAGTTTAGCCAGTGTGATCTTATTTTTTATTATTTTTTGAATTATTTATTTACTTATTTTTACTTGTATTTTTTATTTTATTTTATTCTTTTTCGGTTCTTATCTTTTCTGCCTAATTTTTGTGTAAATTGTTCTTAATTATGAAATTTAGGTTTGGTATATTAGGGTTTTGGTTATATGTAGGAATTCTAAGACCGGCCATGTTTTTTTTTTGTTTTTTTTTTTTATTGTTCTCTGTCATTCCCTTGCTAACTGGACACATGGCTTGGAGGTGATTCCCCCTCCATCACACTACTGTCTGTTACTGCTTGCTTAAGGTAACTTAATCTCTCCAGAACTCTCCAGAACTGTATAGAAGAAACAGAATGAAGATAATTTTTGAAATTTTCTTAACTTTTTTCTGTCAGCAAGCCTGCAACTTGGTGAGTTTAGCCAGTGTGATCTTATTTTTTATTATTTTTTGAATTATTTATTTACTTATTTTTACTTGTATTTTTTATTTTATTTTATTCTTTTTCGGTTCTTATCTTTTCTGCCTAATTTTTGTGTAAATTGTTCTTAATTATGAAATTTAGGTTTGACTTATACTAAGTTAAAACTTCATTAACTTCAGTCACATATTTATTTTTTTTAATTGGAGTAGATAGTACCTTCTATCGCCAGGTCTCACACTCCACCCCCTTCTTTTGGACAGGAGTAGAGTTGATCGCCTTGTTTCTAGTTTAGGAAGGGGTTCCCGAGTAGATAGATTAAACTAATTGGAGTAGATAGATTAAACTATCGCCCGGTTCACACTCCACCCACATCTATTGAACAGGTGAAGAGGCTCATCCCTTGTTTCCTGTTTAGGATGCGGTTTCCGGTTTTCTCTTTTCCAATCTTTTCACTCTTTTCCTTTATTATTTTATTTTTTTTTTTCAATTGGAGTAGATAGACTAAACTATCGCCCGGTTCACACTCCACCCACATCTATTGAACAGGTGAAGAGGCTCATCCCTTGTTTCCTGTTTAGGATGCGGTTTCCGGTTTTCTCTTTTCCAATCTTTTCACTCTTTTCCTTTATTATTTTATTTTTTTTTTTCAATTGGAGTAGATAGACTAAACTATCGCCCGGTTCACACTCCACCCACATCTATTGAACAGGTGAAGAGGCTCATCCCTTGTTTACTGTTTAGGATGCGGTTTCCGGTTTTCTCTTTTCCAATCTTTTCACTCTTTTCCTTTATTATTTTATTTTTTTTTTCAATTGGAGTAGATAGACTAAACTATCGCCCGGTTCACACTCCACCCACATCTATTGAACAGGTGAAGAGGCTCATCCCTTGTTTCCTGTTTAGGATGCGGTTTCCGGTTTTCTCTTTTCCAATCTTTTCACTCTTTTCCTTTATTATTTTATTTTTTTTTTCAATTGGAGTAGATAGACTAAACTATCGCCCGGTTCACACTCCACCCACATCTATTGAACAGGTGAAGAGGCTCATCCCTTGTTTCCTGTTTAGGATGCGGTTTCCGGTTTTCTCTTTTCCAATCTTTTCACTCTTTTCCTTTATTATTTTATTTTTTTTTTCAATTGGAGTAGATAGACTAAACTATCGCCCGGTTCACACTCCACCCACATCTATTGAACAGGTGAAGAGGCTCATCCCTTGTTTCCTGTTTAGGATGCGGTTTCCGGTTTTTTCTCTTTTCCAATCTTTTCACTCTTTTCCTTTATTATTTTATTTTTTTTTTTTTTCAATTGGAGTAGATAGACTAAACTATCGCCCGGTTCACACTCCACCCACATCTATTGAACAGGTGAAGAGGCTCATCCCTTGTTTCCTGTTTAGGATGCGGTTTCCGGTTTTCTCTTTTCCAATCTTTTCACTCTTTTCCTTTATTATTTTATTTTTTTTTTCAATTGGAGTAGATAGACTAAACTATCGCCCGGTTCACACTCCACCCACATCTATTGAACAGGTGAAGAGGCTCATCCCTTGTTTCCTGTTTAGGATGCGGTTTTCGGCTTTCTCTTTTCCATTCTTTTTACCCTTACGTAGCCCCCTGCGCATCAGTGGCGTTACTGCCTTGCTCGGGGTGATATGATTAAAAAAAAAAAAAAAAAAAAAATAACTAATCTATTCTATCATTAATTCTACGGTCGTTTCCCGAGCACAGACAATCCGTTTTCTCATTTTCATTGCACAAGATTAAGCATCAAAGAAGAAGATTGTTTAAACAAATATTCCGTTTGATTGCAACATTCGGCGTATAATAAACATATTTCCTTACCAACAAAGACATTTGTTAATGCATAAAATGACGAAGGCTAAGCTAGAGAATTATAAAGTGTCAGAACAGTCAGTGGGCAACGAAGAGATTACATTTGGCCTCCATATACAACATTCAACATTTGCTGTGGTCATAATTGCTTCATATATATATATATATATATATATATATATATATATATATATATATATATTCCTCAGGATAAAATTTGTTTGGTTAGTACCAACGTAACCATTAACAATAAATGAACTTTTTGGTTGACTGACTTAATAAATTTTACTTGTATTTCATTAAACTCGTCTTACTTTTGTCCCAGGGCTCGGGCATTGCATCCTACTTACTATATCATGGATTAACATCACTTATTAAGATGTTAGAGCACCAAAGGTTTACAAGTTGTTTGTAATAATACAGTTAAAGATTGTTTGCAGAAAAAATAATTTTTATTCTCATACATTGATTCAATAGGGCAACTTTTTTCATATGCGTGTGTATGAGAGCAAGTACGTAGAAAAGAAAATGAATGTGGCGTTTTCAACTAATTAAGTTCCGAAGAGGATTGTTTGTGGTTCCATCGAAAATAATTGCTCTATCACTAATTCTTACTCAACACAGGTTTTATATTGCGTAGAAACATTTACGTCAGAGAAAGAAAAGTTGTATTCCTCTGAAAATAGCTTCTCAGGGAAATCCTACATTCGTCTCCCCATCCTTTACCTTTTGTTACTGACGTCATTCCCGCACTTGCCCCCTTGCCTAACAAAGCAGGTTCGTCACAATACGTTTGAATTTCTTAAAAAGCATTGCTAGAAAGAATTACATTTACAATACTATTCGATTTTTTAAAAGTGATGTGTTATCTGTCATTGTTCACTCTTGATTAATATTCCTTTTATCTTCTCTTGTTTTTTATTGCAGTTCTCAGATCGCCATTCTACGATCGTTTGCATGCAGCGCACATCTGAAATGAAAAGAATTAAACTTTGGTATCATTCGAACTAGTATCCCTGGGAACAATACCTTTGTGAATTATAACTGCTTTACTGGCTCCGAAGACTAATCGGTAGGCATAGTGCAAAAAGAAATTCGAATAACTAATTACATGAATACAAGATAAAAACAAAACTCAAGAAGAGTGTTCTCTGGTTGGCGTTGAGCGTGTAACGGATAAGAAATTAATTAAATCAACTCTCTTCTGCACGTTTACAAAAATTCAAAAACCACGTGTGAAATCCTAGTTTTCCCAAATAGAAAAAGGATTGACCATCTGCTTAGCGAAGAAGTCGAAACCAGATTTCGCAAGTAGGTTTTAAAATTATTTTTGACCAATGGGAGAGACTTGGAAGACTTGGAAGAACTTCAAAAGGATTATATAAATGACCTCGGCGTCAGTCAAGAGACACAGATGGGAGCCGAGAGACGGAAGAACTAAAATGTAACCAACTTCAAATCGACCCGGAGATAAGGTCAGGTCGCACCTTGTTCTCTTTCTCTTTCTCCTTATCTATTTCAACAATTACTACTAGAACATTTTCTACGAACTCTACCCTTAACCTCTTAATAATGTTTCTATTTGAACATTAACTCCTACAACTTATGTTAATATTTCCCTTTAATAAATTACTATTTTAAAATGCAAAATGTATATTTTATTCTTCTTACTCTATTCCACACAATTCCCCATATTCTAACCTGCCGACAACCAACCTTCTAATGATGAAAAACCTTCTGATGATTATAACTCTGCATAAAACTTGTAAGCTGTAGGGAGTTCGGTTAAGTATGACACAAGTCCGAATCAAAGAAACATTAACCAGCTCCCTACTCTACACTGATGACTCCGACGTACAAAGAAAACGCACCCATACGCTACACTGATGACTCCCGACGTACAAAGAACACGCACCTCTACGCTACAAGTGTCCCTCTTTCAAATTTTCTCAGTTAAAATATTTCTTTGATTTTTCGTCCAGCGTCATATTGTATTTATGATCAAATACGTTATATTTCATCTGCCGGGGTTCAATAATACGAAACAAAGGAATGATAAATTATTCTTTAAAATTTAAAAGCAAGATATCAGTAAGGATAATTTTGTACAACCAAGAGATTAATTATACAAATATTTTTAATACTGTAACTGTCTGCATATTTTTTTTTACCTTTGATAAATAACTTTGTTGGAGAATGATCAAAAGGTCCACTAAGATAGACTGAAATATAATATTTATTCCGTGTAAATGTTATAGAGTTTACAAGAAAACGAATTTAGTAATTAATAAACTGAAAAAATAAACTAACCATATGAAAACCAACCAGATGCCCCGACGTGGACAAATGTTTGGCGAAATATTTTGATCAATAATTACTAATGACTATTGAATTCGATCCCTACCAAGTGCTCCATGCTTGTACCAAACGAAGTTTAATAATCTGTAATCGAAATACTAGCTCGTACCTGAAATCTAATACTGCCCTCTTTTTTAATGTATATACAAATGATGAATATGATTGATATAGATGCGATGTTTATGAAGTCATTTATGTTTGAAGTAATAACTTTAAATGGTAATGACAATGATGATGAAAATAATGTTAAATGATTGAAAGAATTACGCGTGGAGAACGTACAGAATTGTATTCCACCAAATTCTGCAAACGAAACTTTGCAAAACACCGGAAAAAGGATCGAACACTGTTTAATGTTTACAGAAAGAAAATAATCGAAAACTAAGATATTTGGATTTTACTATTAAGGCAAAGGATGGATTTTACTAGTAAGGCAAAGAATGAATTTTACTATTAAGGCTAAGAATAGATTTTACTATTAAGGCAAAGAATGGATTTTACTATTAAGGCAAAAATGAAATTTACAAGTAAGGCAAAGAATGGATTTGTTTGCATTGCTTCAACAAATATTTAAACCAAAAACAAAAGATAAAGGGTTACATAAATTTAAGATAGTGAAGGAATTTGCGAATGCGAGTTTGATTTTGAGAGATTTTTTGAATTGACATCAAAAGTTAATGTTTTTATGACATCTGTTAATAAATTCAGTTAAGTGCCATACGTGATACGCGCTTTGAGCGATCATGTCTCAAAAGAGACATGACTGACTGGGCATAATACCATCCCGCAGTAGGTTGCCATTGCTTTCTGCGGTAGACTGGTTGCCAGCCAAGGCTATATAACACAATCTGTCCTATTATTTAACCCATAACCCGAGGTAAGAGACATATTAATACATTTCCCAAGAGTAATTGTGCTTAAGTGAATGCAAGGAATTCAACTGGAATTCGAACTCGGCTCCCCGATTTGTCGAAACGAGAAATCGGGGAACCGAGTTCGAATTCCTGTTGAATTCCTTGCAATCACTTACGCGCAAATATCTTTGGGAAAGGTATTAATCCGTCTCTTCCTTCCAGTTATGGATTAAATAACAGGACAGATTGGGTTCTATAGCCTTGGCTGGCAACCAGTCTACTGCAAAAAGTAATGGCAACCTACTGCGGGATAATCAGTCAGTCATGTCTCTTTCGAGACATGATCACCCAAGCGTATATCACGTATGGCACTTAACTGACTGTTAATAAATTAATTTGTCTCCTCATTCTTGATGTGGGGATTTATGTATGCAAAATTCTGAGTCGATAAGTAAGCCTCTGAACTAATATATAACCAATGGATATTAGGAAATATATTTGTAGCAGTGTGGATAAGAGTAAGCATGTAAACAGAACAGGAAATGTCAGTTCTATCAGTTTAATTTTTTATGGAACAAAAATGTTTCCAATATAATATTTGAAATGCTACAGGTTGTAAATTAAAACAATAATATGTTTGTCTTAAAAAGTGTTGGTAAAATAAAAACTCAGATTTATGAAAGGAAATAGATGTAATTCCATGATATTAATTACTTATGGTGAAATTACTCGATTTAAAAGTTAACTAGTAGTTAAAGTAATGATAAACGGCAATGTAATCGTGCAAAAGATTTCGAGAACCTCTCATAAATCAAGGCAGATGCTTTGTTTTAAAAATAAAATATCAGTAATGAAAATGTATTGCATATTTTTTCAGGAAGTCAATGCACATCGTTAATATTTTGTGTGGTTTCCTGTAGCTTGAATAATTGCTTAAAAACGCCTGGGATGGGATGTGTACAACTTTTTAGACATCTTCACTGGTACTAGATACAATTCTCTATGGTTAAATTTGTAGTTTCACTAAGAGCAGAAACAGGAAGTTACCTTCCTCATAGCTTCAAACATAATAACATATTTCGGATTTTGCGAATAACTTCCGTTTGAATGCATTTAATACAGACCTGAAGAAATATATGTTGACCAATAAAAAATTAGCGCGTCTGAATTAATCAACAACTTAATCGGAGCCGCTTCAACTTTGCTAACAATATAAATATATGACACTATTTTAGTATGTGGAAAAAATACAATACTATTTTAGTACGACGGAGCGAAAGAAATTATTATTAGTTACATTATTAATTGTGCAAATTATTTCCCGATATGAGTAGAGTAAAAAAATATATTGCAAAATCAAAATAATGCAGACTGAAAATATTGATGAGAAGAGATTAAAAAAATATATTTTGCAGGTGTAAAGAGACAGGTCAGATGGGGTCATTATATTGTTGGCCATTGTGTGATATAAAGCGGGAGCTTTTGCATCTTGTAAAATCGAAAAATAAACGGTAGTCAAAACATTGTTTCGACGATTGTCGAAAATTTTTAATGAGGTCAAGTAAGGTTAAATCCTCAATTTCCGAATTCGCTAGGAAAGGATTTATAAACTTAAGAACTTAGAAAATAAATGATGTAATCAGTTGAATCAGGGAAGAAGAAGAAAAGAAGTGACGTCAACAGAAATATTGCTATTTCATTGGTTAAACCAAGGGAATAAAATCACTCCGCCCCAAAACGCGAGGGCGGGAGTAATTTAATTAGTTAAAGATTTGATTTGCATGAACACCCCGCGTCCGTCATGCAACTCTCAAGAGAGTCTGGGACATGCAGTCGATATGTAACGACAAAGAGAGGGCCAGCCTTAGAGACAGTGACGGTTACCTCCGATAGAGTCCTGCTAAAGATGTAAAGAAACAGAAAGAAGCCTGTCGCCGACCGATCTAAAGGGGTTAAAGTCAAATAACGCACCTCCGATAGAGTCCTGGCTGAAGACGTAAGAAACAGAAAGAGCCGAGAAAGAGTTAAAGTCAAATTAAATTGTTGTCGCTACGCCGAGCTAAGGTAGACAACACAAATTTACCGCCACCGTCACAAAGACCCCTCTTCGACAGTTTCCGTAAAGCTTCTGGGAAAGCTTCAATAAGACATTTTGAATCGTCACAACTTGAAAACTCCAGTTGGAGTGATAAACGTTACCAACCGAGAATTTGAATTAATGATGAGAAGACAAACATTACTCTGAAATAAAAACTTTCGCTCCGTTGTAAAGATAAGTAATTGATGACTGTTATATTCTATTTCTTGCTGTTATATATATATATATATATATATATATATATATATATATATATATACTTTTCTGCAACTTATTTAGACGTCCTTGATTTTTTTTTCTTTTTTGTGCCGTTTTTTATTGACCCAAATGTGCACGCGCGTCCGGTTTGGTTCGACGTAATAAAGATACAGCTAGCAAGATTTCAACATGCCTTCCTTGGGATCAAAATTCACAGCGTGTGCAAGGAGGTACACCGTTGTAATAGACGACTTGAAGACCAGCTACTATGTCGAAGCCATCACGAAAAGCTTGTTGTCTGGCGTCACAAATAGACCCCTGTCCCCTTGTCTATAAGAAAAGAGAAAAAGAGATTTCAAAGCATAGAAGACATAGAGAAACGAACACTGGCAAATATGAGCGGATACATCGAAGTTAGGAACAGCCTCCTGAATACGGTTGAACCAGGTAGTAACTGTTTTGAGCAACTTCTCACTCTTAGTCTCAACACCATAGCAGGTGCTGTCACCCTCGTCAACGTGTATGCCCCGACACTCTCTGCCACACCAGATTCCAAGAACAAAGATAAGGCTACCTTCATTCAATTCGACATTATAGATTTCTATCCTTCTATTCTTATAGATCTATTGTTAAATAGTCTGAATTTCGCTAAGAAATATGTAGATATTACTGATGAAGAATATAAAGTTATCGTATCAACTAGAATATTGGTATTATCCAAAAATAATTCGACTAGGATAAAAAGTAAATGAGATAATTTTGTGTTTTTGACTGCAGATTTAGTGAAAATTTATATTTTGTACATTTTTAATAGGATTATTAAATCCGAACAAATCGGACTGTGTAGGGATGATGGGCTTATTGTCATGCCTAATAGTAATGGTCATCTATCCTCTAAAACACACAAGAAAGTAATAAGGGCTTTTAGATAGATAGATAGATAGATAGATAGATAGATAGATAGATAGATAGATAGATAGATAGATAGATACTGTCTTTCCAGATGTGTTAGGTGCTTATTATGATGTGGGACCTTCTCTAGCCATGCAAATACAGTAACCCCTCATGGTATTGACTTTAGAAGAGGTCAGGAAACTTCTTGACAGATATTGAGTCATACTATTTTAATAGCTGTCTGTATTTCCCTAATATACCTGACTGTAGTATTTTGCATACAAACAGACCTCTTCACCTTGTCCCGTTAATGTTCAAGTGGTTTAATATCAGCAAACGTGATTGCTCCAGCACTCATCACAATCTCTAAAATGCTCTCAAATCAATTATGGACAACTTTAAAATGCATTATTCGAATAGAATAACCCATTATTTTTTAGCTACATGGAGTATAATGACGTGTTTACAGCGAACCAGTACCATACCATGTGAACACAGCGCTCACTATTTAGCAAACACAGTATCTTGTTAGCAACTGGAGTCCGTGACTTCATGGATTGTAGTCCCATCCTGCCGTTAGCAAGATGCATTATCAGATATGATGCTGCTTCTTGCAATAAACCTTCACTCAATGTCAATGAAATTTGGATTAGCACTCAATTTATAATCAATTCACACCAATGGCAGTTAACCAAAACGAAACATCGGCAAAAGTCACAATCTGTCACACTATTTTTTACTCTATTGTTTACCCAGTATAAAGCCTAAGAACCACTTTACTAAATGAATGAGATTGTTTGATGGGCGTAAGAATTGTAGATTATTGGGATATGTAGGATATATACAAGTTGGCTGCAGACTAGACGATGTTAAGTTGTAGTTGTTGTATTTGTTTTATCTTCTCGGGAGTCTGTTTCATAAAGTAGCAGCTCTTCGGCAAAAACAGCCCGAATAGACCTTCCTCCTTACCAATGGAATATACGAAAGGAATGAAGACGAGGTTAGTATGGTGAGTCTTAATTTTAAAGGTTTGAACTGGTGGAACCAAGGAATATAGCTAGTCATAATAAGAAATAGCGATCTTCTTCTATGTACCGTGTCCCTTCACGGCATTGGTGATCATGGCTCTCTACAATTTTCTGTAGTGATTAATATTTTTTGTCTGTTTGCCATCTATCCCAAACGCTGCTTTGCCATCAATTCATTCAAGCTCGTCAGGTAAGTTGTGCGTTGCTTTCTTTTTTTCCAGTGCATTTAGCGGTCGATTATATATATGTTCCACTTAATGTCTGGGGTGAACCTCAGTCCCAAAAGCCGTTTGAAGTAAAGAGACGCTTTGAATATGTTACCATTCATTGTGGTTGTTAAAAATTTGTGTCTTCTCGATTAAATGTTACTCGCCTGGTTTTGTGGTATTAAATCTTACCAGTCAGTTTTCCGCCAGTTGGGCTGTGGGAGCTAGATCAGATGAGCGATCAGCTGCCAGGCTCTGGTCCTCTCTATTTTGGGAGGTGCACCCATAACCCATAAAGTCTCATCTGTGTATATATATATATATATATATATATATATATATATATTCAAAGCATGAAAAGCATGAAAATGTTCCAAAGAAAGATCGTTAATAACAAGCAGAAGTAACGTAGAACCGAGTAGTGAGATTTATGAGATGCCTGCGTTGATAGGTTTTTTCATAAATCTGGCAATTGACAACGATATTCCTGGATTTACCTAATAGACTGGATTTGGCTGGAGAGTATGTGTAGTAGATTTTATGCCGCACCTCTTCAAAGATCTTAAAAATATCTGAGGCGATCGCTGTAGTGGTGAATTTATTATCTTGTGTCTCACTGATTCTATATGTTACGACAGTTGGGACATCAACACCGGGAATTTATCCAGACCAGTACACTTTGTAGTTTCAAGGCTTTTAATGATTCTTGAAACTTTTCGTGCTGAAATAGACATATAGAAAAAATTATGCTCAGAGAGAGAGGAAGAGTCAGGTAGTGGGGCAGCCGTTGTTGTCTAAAGTGGAGTTAGATGCAAAAGTTTAGCCCTATCTGACGAGGTTGAGATAACCTTGGGGCTATTTATAATAGTAGACACTGTTGGTTTGCTTCCACATAACATTTTTCCTGAACTAACAGAAACGAAGTTTTTATTTTCAATTTAGGTTTGGACTGACTGTTCATGGTGGTTCTTTGCCTTTTTCTTTGCCTTTCTTCCAATGATTGTGGATAGTCGTGAATGCAGCAAGTTTTTTGCGGTGAGCTACGTTAGCAACGCATTCTGGACAAAGGTTGCCTATTCGAATTCTGTTCATCTTTTTTTGTGTGTCGGGTTAAATTCTTAATGCCAGAAAGTATTCATCTGAACTTGAGGGAAGCTGTTCGGGAGGCTCTAATTTTTAAGATTTGAAGCTATCTCAGTCAGCTATGGCGACTGAAAGATCACCATATGAAACTGGACATCAGGCGGGGGGTATCAATTTTTACATTGATCAGCTATTAAGCTGAATTACTCAAGAAAGGTAACACTTCCACGGAACATTCGTCAAGACAGAAGGTAGGAAAGAGTTCTAGAGAGTTTGTGGGATGACCAGCTGTCAAGGAACACTTAGGCTTATCTAAGATTTGGGTCAGTTCTTAAGCAAGGAAGAAGCTATAATATAATTTTCTTTCTTCATTGTTGTTTTTTTTCTTTTGTTTTTCGTTTTTTTTTTTTGTTTTTGTTTTTGTTTTTTGTAAACTAAGCTTTCCTCATGGTGAATAATGAATTCGATACATATATAGATGCGATATGGAGAATTGTAAGGAAGAATGTCATCAATCTTCTTAACTATTTTGTTAAACATTACAATTCCATCGTCGTGAGGGCGTTTATACAGTAAAAAAATTAAAGCCGTATTATGAGTAAAGGCTATGCGAAATGAAAGTACATTCATGGGAAATCAACATCCTTGTTCTGGGGATCTCTGACACAATGAATGCCAGGGACCGAGACAAACTCGCTTACTGAGAGAAGAGGGGCTACAAAAGCTGCTCGGGGATAAGCTGAAATCACCTATCCTCATAATTTTGAGAAATGCAAGCAGACATAATTCACTAAATAATTAAGAGATTTCTCTTTCAAAATCGAGCGTTCGGTGAACAGAATTTTGAGTTCATGTTTACTAAACTTAGCTTACTCTGATTCGATCCCAATTAGTAGACGGAATTTGCTAAAAAGGCGATATTAGTTTATCGACTATCGCTTTAACGTAGGCGCATTGGTTAACAAATATTTTAGAATAAAAGAAACTTAAAATCAAAACTAAAGTCAAATGTCCTTTTCTGGTCATGTGCTTGTCATGAAAACAAATGAATCAATTTGAAATGAAAAACATAACAGAAAAAAAGTAAATTCTAAGTAACTCGGAAAGTCTTAATATGCAGTTGTTCAATAAATATATTCTGTGTTTTCTGTTAAATAGCAATGAGGTGGCATTTTAACTAAATTTTCAAAGACTGCGTTTCATCGTATTCTGACAGTATCAATTCAACATTAATTTTACTTTCAGTGGAAAATTTGGGATATATAAATATATATATGTGTGTGTGTGTGTGTGTGTGTGTGTGTGTGTGTGTGTGTGTGTGTGTGTGTGTGTGTTCATTCATTTTTTTTTAAATTGAAGATAGAAAAAATAAGCAATATTTCCGTTTTTTTTGTTTTGTTTTTTGTTTGTTTGTTTTTTTGTTTATTTTTCCCTATTTTGTTTTGTTGGGTTTTATTTTTTTGTTTAATATTTCTGAAATCTAACTTAAATTCCAAAAAGTTAAATGCAGTTTATTAAGGGCTACTTGGAATGATAGTGATAAAATAGAATGAAAAATGGGGTTTAAAAATAACATCGTTATTGTCTACATGGTTTTTTTGTTTTGTTTTTTAACAAGAACAATAAAAATAAATTAGTGTTTCCTTATATAAAAACACGCATGTTCCGATGCTGTCATATAAGCAAATAGGTATCGCCTGTGTGTTTCCGTGTACGTATTTACACACGAAATACAATTCTCATTATTCTCCTGACTGTATCAACAACAATCTGAAAAAATAGCATATGCGGGTCTTCTTTAATTCCGCAACCTTGGGCATTGGTCATTACCGGTTCACATACAATGTTGAAAAATAGTTTATTGATTTTATTAGATTTTTTCTTTCTTTTTTTTTTTTTATATATTTATCTAAAAACAATTATCCTCAGGAGAGACAGGATATTTTCCATCTCTCCTGAGGATGAGAAACGTATGATCCAATTTCGCTGAAGGCTTTTTTTCCGTTCCAAGCAGTTTACTAACGATCGCCGAATGACAATGTAAGATTTGAAAATAAAAAGCAACAGAAATAAGATAAAAGAATTACGAGTTAAAAATGAAGAAGACAGTGTTAAACCAAGTAGTTGTCTCTTTAAGATTCTACAACTACTATTGCTACCATTATGTCTGCTAAGTGTTGTCGACCGCATCCTGATAGATCAGTAGTCAACCGGAATTAACTTCACTTCTCTCCAACTCAACTTCCTCCTCTCTTTAAAAAAACAGAAACTAACCCAGGTGCAGTTGCGTTGCATAAGTACATTAAATACGTATTCACGCCCCAGCAATATTTCTCGAGATTACATCGATTGGAATCGAACAAAATTTCGCATTCGTTTCTTGTTTCCTTGCCGAACCCATCTTTATATTTGCATATGTGCTCATTAATTCATTTATTTAATTTTGCATCTGAGAGCACACGCAAAAATAATCAGACACGAAATGAAACGAAACAACTTTTATTGATTTCTAATTTAATTTTTATATAAAATTCATAAAATTTCTAAAAAGAAACAGACTATATCAATATCTCATCTAAACGTTCCATGGGTGAGTGTGTATATGTAAATGTTTAGGATTCTCTGTGTGTGCATGTATGTATGTGTGCATGTATGGTGTAGTATGTTCAATTGGGATCGCACGTGTACGTGGAGAGTGTAAAATGTTTCCTAAACATTGTTCAAAATTCTGCAATTAAATCTTGTCATTATTATGATCTGAATGGGTAACTTCATCTTTGTTCTTTTTACCATAATATTTCAGACACTGTGATATTCACACTTCCTCAATTGCACTTTGCCTTTTGGTGACCAGAATATACCTTTCAATTGTACAAGCACACGTACACAAAAGATGCGACACTCAGAAACGACCAAAATACACAATGCTCACACATCCAGACTCAACCCCCTATCAACTTGCTTTTATCAACTTTAACGCCAAAAGCGCTCACAAAACATTGGATAAAAACAAAAAAAAACAGAAAGTTTGTTCAAACAGAATAAAAAATAAATGTCAAATTGTTAGAAATAATAATAATAATAATAATAATAATAATAATAATAATAATAATAAATTAAATTTGCACTAAAAAAAGCACACAATTGGAAAACTCCAGGTATAGATAAAATTCCTAACTTTTGGCTATATTATTTAAATGCAGCACATAAAAAAAATAGCCAAAGAACTCCAAGAAATGGTTGACGATCCCACTAAAATTCCTGCATGGATGACAAAAGGAATTACATTTCTTCTACCCAAGAATGGTGACACAAACAACCCGAAAAACTACAGACCAATTACATGTCTTCCGACAACATATAAACTACTAACATCTATTTTAACAAAACAAACATATTTATTCTTAGAAAGAAATGACATGATACCGCTTGAACAAAAAGGGTGCAAACGTGGCTGTTATGGTTGTAAAGACCAATTGCTAATTAACAAAATGATTATGGAAAACTGCTACAGTACAAAGAAAAATCTTAGTACTGCCTGGATAGACTACTGAAAAGCATTCGATAGTGTACCACATTACTGGATTTTAAAGACTTTAAATATATACAAGATATCGCCCGTCATCATCAATTTCATCAAACAGTGCATGTCTATATGGAAAACAACCCTTTACCTCAATCATATAAATGGAACCTATAAGTCTGATGAAATAAACATCAAAAGAGGTATATTTCAAGGTGATTCTTTATCTCCCTTACTATTCTGCATATCATTAATAGCACTAACCAGTCAACTTAATAAGACAGAATGTGGTTATAAAATAGGCCAAAAGAAAATAAGCCATCTATTTTACATGGATGACTTAAAGTTATATGCTAAGAATGATAATGAGCTGGAAGGTCTTCTGCAAACTGTAAAATGCTTCAGCGAAAACATTGGAATGAAATTTAATTTGAATAAATGTGCTAAAGCTACAGTTTTACGTGGATCAATACAAGAAACATCCTCAATTAACCTAGACCCTGCTGTAACAATAAAAGAATTGAAACCAGAAGAAGCTTATAAATACCTAGGTGTAAATGAGAGCGAAAACATTCACCATAAAAAAATAAAAGAAATAGTGCGTAAAGAGTACTATAGAAGGCTACGAATGATATTAAAAACTGAATTAAATTCACAGAACAGAGTTATGGCCATTAATAGCCTTGCAATCCCAGTTGTCCAATATAGCTTCAACATCTTAAACTGGACTCTAAACGACATCAGACGAATGGATGCTAAAACAAGAAAGCTTCTTTCTAAGCATAAGATGCATCATCCAAAGGCTGATGTAGACCGCCTATACATACCCCGTAAAGAAGGTGGAAGGGGTCTTATTCAGCTGGAATTGTCATACAAGACAACAACTATTGGCTTACTAACATACATAGAAACAACAAAGGATTGGATGATACAATTATTAAGGCAACATGAAGAAAGAAAGAAAAAATATTCAATAATAAAAGAAGGCAGTAAATACAAACAAGATTTACAGTTAGTAGATTCTGTAGAAAAGCAAAACAGAAGCCAAGAACCAACTATTGCGGCAAAAAATATGAAAATGAAAGCCAAAGCTTGAAAAGATGAAACAGCGCTGGCAAGACAAACCTCTGCATGGCCAATATCCAGTACGTGCCAATAAATCCAATGTTGACAAAGTTAATACTCATCGATGGTTACGTGCATCTGGATTAAAGTCTGAAACTGAAGGATTTATACTTGCAGCACAAGACCAAAGTCTTTTCACGAGAAACTTTCAGGCAAATATTATGCATAATAATATGGATCCAAAATGCAGGTTTTGTGATAAACACCAAGAAACAATAGACCACCTAATCTCAGGCTGTTCTGTGCTTGCCCCAAACGAATATAAAAATCGCCACGATAGAGTTGGGCAATATTTACATTGGACAATGTGCAAACATTATGGAAAAGCTGTAAACAAACACTGGTATGAACATCATCCAGCACCGGTTACAGAAATAGAAGATGTAACCATTCTATGGGATTACACCATCTACACAGACAGAAAAATTGAAGCAAACAGGCCAGACATTATTGTTAAAAACCAGAAGGAGAAAACTTGTCTATTAATTGATATTGCTTGTCCAGCGGATTGTAACATAGCAATCAAGGAATTTGAAAAACTGTCAAAATATAAAGACCTGGAAATTGAAATAGAAAAAATGTGGAAATTGAAAACAAGAGTTGTGCCAGTGATAGTAGGTGCACTTGGAATGATAAAAAATGGAACAAAACAACACATTGAAAGAATCCCTGGAAACCCCAGCTTAAGAGACATACAGAAAATTGTCTTATTAAGTACAGCCCACACACTAAGGAAAACTTTATCTATGTAATGCTGAGGATGATAGGGAAGATAGAAAAACATGAAATGGAGCTATAACAACACGCCACTACCTGCCTTAGGTCTCCCCGCAGACTTGGTTGGTAGTGAGACCAAAGCAGAAATCGAAATATGATGAAAAATGACATAATAATAATAATAATAATAATGGCTGCTCGTTTCTGATTACATCTGTCTGCTGGAGTGGTTAGCTTTTCACTGTTGCAGACGCCTGCTTAGGCACATCTGTGTTCTATCAACGCCCACAGAGCTAACTTTTGGCTTATACTGCAACTAGGATGAGCAGACATTAGTTACAGTTTCTTGGTGAGGGCTCACATTCTGATGTGATCAGTATCTGAACAAGGCCAGTAGACTCAAACATTCAGTCGCGATGACTTGTGACTTCCGAACAGTTTTGTCTATTAAATTTCACTTACAAATCTTGGATCAACTCGTGTGGTAGGGCTTCCAGGTACATCCCAACGCGGTTCCAAATAAATGAATCGTCTCCCCAGACCGATATTATCAAAACAAATCTTTCGCAAATCGATCGTTGTGAGATTCGGATCGTCTTTCGAGTACCAACGTTCAAATCATAACCAACATCTGTTGTGAACAGGGCAAGGAATAGCTTTTTAAACGAAATTGCTCTCTATTAATCGCGTCTGTTAGAAGCATTTCTGCCTTCCATTGACATGGCTGATGCTAATCTCCACGAGAATTACTCATCGACTTTCTTGTGGCTAACGTTTTCCGCTGACATGAAAAGGAAAGATTATTTTGCATCCCACAAAGCTCACTACTCGGTCCTACGTTATTTCTGCTTGTTATTAACGATCTTCCTAAGAACACTTTCGTATCTTTAGTAAACATATACACAGATGAAACTTTATGGGTTATGGGTGCTCGGTCTGCTGCTACAAAAGTTGGTACACTGTATCGTACTAGACAGTTTTCTCGTCCGAATCTATTTTGCATATAAGTCTACCATTCATCCGTGCTTTGAGTATTACTGACACATATGATCTGGCGCTCCTGCTATATATTTAGAATTTCTTGAAAAAAACAATCTGCTTTGGTACCTAGACTTTAAGAATTTATGCGCAGTAATAGTTTGGTGTCAAGGCCTTATCATTTTACAGTTGAAATGGATAGGTGTAACCGTAAGTTCTATGCTAACAGTACCTTTTCCCTAGCTTTTCTCTCTTCCAGCTTCTTTGTTTCCAGACAAGTTTGATCTTCATAGATTTAAATGCAGTGTCAATCGTTATTTTGTCTTCTTGATTCCTGTTCTCGTTCCCATATTCTTTCACACTCAGTAACCCTACCCCCACTCTGTGGTTTAGTGGCTTTATTGCCTTGCTTGGAGTGGCATTAAAACAAAAACTTGGACATATAACTGCATACATACATTGTTTAATGAAACGCAGCTGACTGAGTCTACACCAAACAAGCAATTTTTTCATGACGGAGGCACAAGAATGTATAGCAACCAGAGGGTGTTCTGGTTTAATGGAATTTCCTCTTTTCTGTAAAATGAGACCGCGGAAAGCAAAAGCCCTCAAGTTTTGTTTTTGTTTTTTGGGATTTTGTCTTTTGTTTTTTATTAGTTCCAATAATTCCTCAGGCACAAATGCGCGTGCATATAAATATATAGACAAAACAACACAGAATTCGTCAAATGCTTAATTCAAAAAACAGTGAAGCAACTTTACCACGGCGAAACTTAAATGGACTAAGAAACCTTGCAAAAAAAATAAGGAAAATCTACATTACTTACTCGGACAAAGAAGGTCAGGTTGTTCTTATGACTAGGAATAGATACAATGATAAAATTAATTTACCACTCAACAATACCGACACATATGAAAAATCAAATAAACACAAAATAGTTACTGAAGCACCATTTAGTAAACCGATTAGGAAATTAATTAAGAATAAAAACAACTTACGGTATAGACTAATAAAATATCACCTAAACTTTATAGTCTCCCCAAAAACTCACAAAGCAGGCATCCGAATGCGCCCCATTATTTCAGGTATAGGCAACACTCCCCATAAATTCGCGAAAATCGTAAACAGAACGTTAACCCCTCTCCTCCAAACAATGAGTCTATCACATTAAAAATTCAAAAAACTAATATGTACTTTAGACATATAAACCCCTTTACTCCAATATCCATCATGATGAATTCTTCTTCTTCTTCTTCTTCTTCTTTATTTCCCCTTAGGACACAAGCGATCATGGCTCTTCACAATTCCTTTGTAGCTCTTTATAAATGCTGTCTTTTTTATTATTTATCCTAAACCCTGTTCCGCCATCTATTTACTCAAGCTCAAAGTGGGCTAAGCACTTTGTTCCTCTCTTACCTTCAAACTATCCTGTGATTATCAGATTTTTCAAACCCTCTTTCCTTGTTATGTGCCCTAAAAAATCAACTGTCTTTTCTAGATGTTCAGTACAAGTTTTTTTTTGTTTGCATCAAAAATGTATCTAATACAATAAAATATAAACATCTCCCTAGGAATAGCTAAATTAATAAAAATCTACCTTCACATCACTAATGTTATTTCACATTTAACAACAATTTTTATAAACAAAAATGTTGATTACCAATGGGGCTACCTCTGTGTTGAGTACTGACATGTATTTTCTTAGAATTTCGTTAATCTGGTTCTTTCCAAAATATTTTACCTAAAAAAATCAACATAGTTGCGATGTAATGATGAAACTCTATTGACATATCACCGTGAAACTAAGTTGCCTAACCTTATAAACATACGATAGACTTTACTTATGAAATAGAAATAAACGCTACCCTTCCAAGATATCATGTTACACCGCGTTAACAGGATCCTAAAACTTAGTGTCGATTGAAAAATCAACTAAAAAAAATGATCTCATAAATTTCTATTCTCATCAAAACAACAAAATAAAACCCAGAATAATCATCGGATTCTATTTAAAAGCACTCAAATTTTTTATCCCTCAGTATTTGCATAAAAAGAGTAACACATGGGAAATAGTTTTAAACTTCCACACTGACCTAATTATTTCATATTTAACGCTAAACAAAAAGCTCAAAAAATATTTCAAAATAGAAAAACGTTTCTTCTTGACAAAAACAAAGGATCAAAATATATTGTTCTACTCGCTAACTCTATCAGAACTACAACTGCAATGAATTTATCTAAACGTATCATAAACTTTGTCACAACTCATTCTAAAACAATACAAACTTAATATTTTTAAGCAGTTATATATATATATATATATATATATATATATATATATATATATATATATTAGGAAACTAGCCACATTGATAAATGAAATGATACACGTTTGAATACTAATGGAATAATGATAATGCTTCATCTCGTAATTTGCGATATCAATAATAATATTAGACAGCACACAAACCAACGAGCACGCACAGAAATAGATATCAACAAATGAAGGGTACTACTTCAAATTTAAACGTTCAGTCCATCTTCCTATGCCTTCGGAGTCCATAATAGAGGACATGTCTGAGAACCAAAACCTTGAACCAGAAGACTATATAAAATCTTTGAGTTATGTCTTTCAGAAACACTTTGAACTTCTTTTGTGATGATATACCAATCAATTCTTTTTCCTTTTCCTGGGCTCATGCTGAGGGAGTGCTTTGTATTCTTTAAGAGCTCGTTCCATAGCCGAGCGGTTTTCTGACAAACTGCTTAACAAGGAAGAAAGTGTTTGATTTAAGTAACTCTTATTATTATCATCGTTGTCATCAAACCATTTTTTATTGTTTCTTGACGAAACCCAACATCGCAGTTCCAACTTGATGAACTTAAAAGTAGTAGTAACTGGTCATGCGGTCAAGGTTCTACCACCTCAAAAAGGAGTGTTGTAGGTGCTACAGGCCAGACGTAGACCCCTTTCCGGAGATTCGTTCAAGACGTCGAAAGAACTTTTCATAAAGCTACCAGCTGAAATTCTCCATACGAAAACCTTTCTCAACATCCAGTGAATACACCACGTTGCTGCAGTGAAAGGTAAAGTTTGTTTCGTTAATCATTCTGACCAAACCCTAGCTATATATATATATATATATATATATATATATATATATATATATATATATATTCTTTAGCCGAGTTAAATGACCACTCTCCATTCCGCCTAAACTTCCTCCAAATATCTTCTTCGTTACCCCCATCTCTTATTTTCCGTTGAATATTGTGTAAAACTAGTACAAAGTTGAAGCCGTTCTAGTGTCCGTTATTATATAGAACTGTCACCTTATGCCTGTGTTTTTGCTAAATATTTTTGTGTGTTAAAATAAATTGCCTGTTTGTATAAAATTATATTGCGTTATAGCTTAATTCACTCCCTTCAGCATTATTCCAACTAAATTGTATTTTATGTGTTGCTGACCCAAACGGGTTCATAACAAAAGTAAGATTGTTCAATCTGTCAGCTAAAACTGTCCGATCTTCCAAATATGGACAGTATGGAGAGGTCAAAACATTTGGTAACTTTCAACCCATTCGCCCGATTTTTTTCGAATACGCAACTTGAATTTCCTTGGCTTGGCACTGTGTATACATATGGTGGCTGTCGACTCCCAAAACGAGTATGACCATCACCAACATGTCCAGCCCTTCACTTAACCCCCAACACTGCATTCGCCGGTTGTGTGAACGACAGTGGCTCATAAAGCCAGCGATAGATCTGCATTTCTTTTCACATATATGACATATCAAATAATCTCCGGTGGCGGAAGTTGACTTCATTTCCAATATTCCCTTTCATATGATTTGTCAAGCCCGACCTGGACTTGCACATCATAGTGTAAGTCAGGCATTCTAAGCATGCCATTACGAAATTGTCATATACAATAGACCGCTGGTGTAGGTGTGACCGCTGGTGACTGAGGAGACGCGCCCTGTACATACATATCCAATTGCATTGGGCACATGGCCAGGTTGTCAACTCATGGTAATTCAGGAATCCCTTCCGAACCTCTTTCTTCAGTTCTGCATATTTTTGTGATGTCTCATGGAAGTCTTGACGCCGTCAACAATACCAGCTCTCCAAGAAACCCGGTCTTCAGTTAGAGTCTCTTAGTTTTCCAGACCAACATTGCACTTGCATAGTGACTCTTTAAGGCAATATTTGTAACGAAATTTGAGCTTGTGCTGCGGTCTTTTGCCCATTTACAATTCTCCATATATTATTTGTTTTGGAATTCTTCCATCTACCATACGGACAACATGGCCCGTTCATTGCAATCTGTACTTGTGTATAAGTGCTTCCATAGAGAGTGAATTGGCTCTTTGTAGAACAACAGTATCAGGTGTGTGAGACATCCAGTGGATTTCAAGCAGAGATCGAAAGCAGCATTGATAAAAATGTTCAAGTATGTTCACATGAATATAGCAAAGATGACATAACGCAGACATTATATACTTTAATTTTTGTCTGATTTTTTATGCCCTTCTAACTCCAAACGTGAATCTTGAGTACTGCAAATGCATTGGAGGCCTTCTTAATCCGTAACACCATCTCATCGTCAAGGGAGCAGTGGCAGTTGAGGGTGCTACCAAGATATACAAATTTGTCTACTACCCCAAGTCAACATAAATTGATGGCTCTATATACTTAGTCCCTCGGGAATAACTGTTTTGTCAAGGCTGATTGACAATTAAAAAGCTTTACATGATGCCAATAGTCAATCCATGAACACCTGTGCGTGCTGAATTGTGTGTGCAACCAAGTTGCAGTCAGTGGCATAGAGAAGGTCTCGCACTAAACTCAAAAAGACTTTTGCTCTTGCTGCAAACTTACATATGTTAAAAAGTTTACCAGTCGACCTGTACCTCATCATAATAGCATCACGGTAGTCACCAAACGCATCAAGCAGTACAATTTCAAAGTAGCTAGAAAACAATGTAAAAGCCAGAAGATTTCCCTGCTTGACTCCATTTTCAACTCTGGTTTCCATGCCAATTTTTTCAAATACACAACTTGAATTTCTTTGACTTGGCATTTGGTATGCATACATATAACGGACAAAGTGAGAGAGAGGAGAGAGATTATGAGTTTTTTGTTCTGCATGTCAGATAAATTTATCACGATATTGCCAGGATTCACAAGCCGGATGAGATGACCTGGACTAACTGGAACTGAGCAGATATCCTGGCTTTCATTTACTCGAGTTACTTGCTCCAGATGCACTTGCGTGCGTGAGGGAATTATTTCCAAACTGCAGTGTCTCCATTGTCATTGGCAAGAAGGCGTGAAATTCCAATCCCGATCAAACTATTTCACCAAGCCGAAAAGTTACAACGAATCTTGTCTATATACACAAGTAACCCCTTCGCAGTGATTAGTGATCTATGCTTGTGCATCTCTCTTCCTCCCGCCCTATCTATCTATCTATCTATATATATATATATATATATATATATATATAGTGTTGAATTGTGATAATGTTTAGCACCAAGATTATTTTCTTCTATAGTTTTACTGATAAAATGTATGTTGGCAAGCAGGTTTTTTATCGTAAAGTGCTTGATATTAGCGTAGAGATAGAGCGTTGATAGGATTAATGCTAATAATTTGTCACTCTTACCGAGCAGTTTCATATGGGTTTGTCAGAAATTAAATGGATGATCCTCGCCATGCACAGACTTCACATCATTACCTAGATATACAGATATGTATTATTTCAAACTGAGGTTTCATATCCATAGACGCTTCCATCTGAATTCGGAAAGTAAAAGGAAATTAAATCTCACCGTATTGCTCAGAATTGGATTATGTGTTCTAGGAAATTGTTTCTTTGAAATAAAGTTCAGACGTAAACGACAATCAGTTGTTGATTAGCGATTAATTTAAAGCGCACGATAGATGAGAAACTGAATTAGCATTCAGTTAAGTACCATACGTGAAACACGCTTGGGCAATCATGTTTTGAATGAGACATGAATGACTGGGCAGAATATTATCCCGCAGTAGGTTGCCATTGCTTTCTGCGGTAGACTGGTCGCCAGCCAAGGCTATAGAACCCAATCAGTCCTGTTATTTAACCTATAACTGAAGGAAGAGACGGATTAATACCTTTCCCAAGGGTATTTGTGCATAAATGAATGCAATGAATTTACCTGGAATTCGAACTCAGCTCCCCGATTTCTCCCTCCGAGCCGATATCCACTGCACCACAACGGAAAAAAAAGAAGTTCACCAAAAAATTCATATTATATAGAGCATTACACACACACACACACACACACACACACACACATACACACGCACGCACGTACGCACGCGCACGCACACACACACGCACACACACACTTTTAGGGAGCAATCGGAGTCTAACCGTACTGATGAGCTGTGTTACAGCGAAACAGATCTGTCTGCGGAAGACAATATATATATATATATATATATATATATTGAAAGGAAAAATCAACGCATAATTAACCGATAATAAATCCAGAATTTATTTCAGCAATGTAAAAATTTTTACAACTATTGTTGGTGGGGGGTTGGCTTTCAATATTTCAAAAACCCAGTCAGCAACGTTTCATCATCATCGAACAGATCCTTAATTTTCTCCTGTCATGATTAATGTTTGTCCATGTTCTTTGTCTTGAACTCTATTGAAACTCAATCAGAACCTCAAATGGATCTATAAAAACCCTCCACTAATGAGGCTGATAAAATGGTCGCTTTATTGCATCGTT
This sequence comes from Ascarosepion bandense, assembly GCA_037127315.1. NCBI lineage: Eukaryota > Metazoa > Mollusca > Cephalopoda > Sepiida > Sepiidae > Ascarosepion > Ascarosepion bandense. The sequence goes on along the minus strand of JBBBDQ010001465.1, from coordinate 584,897 downwards.
CCAAAACGCATCAAACTAATGCTGTCATGTTCTATCTTTACAAGAGTCAAATAAAAACTAAAAGTTAAATATTGCTGTCATATCTGAGTTGGATGTACCCAAACCTCACTTTCCTCCTTTGATAGTGTTTAAAAGTGGCCTTGTGGCCAATTAATTATTTCTCACAATTCCATCGCTATTTTATGGCAAATCTTAAGTCGAGCTACTTTTCTTAGCTCGACCAGTCCCGGCCTTCACAACTAAAACCCGCTATGTCATGTACACATATTAGAATCATCATTAATTGTATTTGCAGTGCTAAGGAGAAAGTTCCATTCAGAAAATTTCTTCCAAAGAATTATTATCACTTTATAAAAACTCACGAGAAGATGCTTCCTTGATCACTACGATCTTCAAAAGTCAACCGTTATCTATCCTACATATCCTCATAATCTATCTTTCTTACTCCCTATTCTAAAGTCTTTACAATAACCTCATTCAGTAACTTTTCAATAGTATTTATAAACGGTGGGGGCCTCTTTTTTTATTACAATTTTCCCATTAATAATGGTGTAATGAGATTAGTTTGCTCACCCTCGCACTATAACAAGTACCCTCTGTAGATAATGCGTGACCCTAAAAGTTCTTCCTGATTTTCTTATTAAATCATTAAGACTATTTACAGATTCTATTGTTATAGCCATCATATAAACATTTTTAATTTGTTAAAACTAACGTATTATTTTTTATTGAATCTAACATTAAAGACAAAACAAAATAAGCAACATTTTCAGCATTTTATTTTAATCTAAGAAGCATAAAAACGCAAGAAAATATTTGTGCAGTTTATGAAGAAGGTACAGTAAACGGTTAAACGTGTCAATGTTTGTTTTAATACTTGATATTTTATCGATGAACCATGTTCCACATTCAAAAAGCCAGTGGATATATAAAGGAATTAGAAGTCAGTTTCTTGCTATAAGCTCTTTTAGGAAAGCAAACAATTAATTTTTAATAAATACTGCTCTCAATTAGACCATCTGATGACAAACCTAGAGTAAAAACTCTCTTTTCAGAATTGTTAAAAGAAAGAGTGTAATATTCTGTCAGGATAACAATGACTCTTATCTTTCTTCTGTAATTAAATAAAACTGTTACAGCTTGGATGTAAATTTTCGTTTCTCCACCGCATTTGTCAGATCTGGTTACTATTTACTCTGGTCTTTACAGAATTTTCCCAATGAAAATAATTAAATTCCTTGAAAGACGGCAAAATATACTGAGATCAGTTTTCTAAGAAAGATAAAAAAAAACTCTTTAGGGATGAGTACTAAGAAGCTGCTTGAAACATCTCAGAATATAATGGAATAAATTGTAATCTGTTCTTCATTAAACTTAATTCTAAATTTCTCTTTAAAATTTAACTAACTTTAATGTTCATTTATAACCTATTCTCTAATATGACTTTAAAATTATTTTATTAAAATTAATGACCCACGCAATACTTATTTGGTTTTCATAACTCCAATATACCTTAGTATAACATAATTACTTAATTCTAACCTAAATAATCCAGCCATTTTAACAGATGAGGTAGTACATAATCAAATTTTTAAAAAAACTTACATCCAACCTACTGTTAAAAATGATTGTCTACTCATTTTAATAATGTTTATTCCTAGTATGTATCTTACCCAGACAAAATAAAAAAGTGTCATGTTTTAACATTAAGTTACGATGTTTTCCACATGGCAGAAATTTTCAACTCCATAGTTCAGCCTAATTCTCACATTTGATTGAGCAATATTGACACACCTACAATCATATTGTTTAACTTCCTCCAACCACCCTTCCTTAATTTTCTGAATAGCCATGAATTGATCATATATTTTCTAAAGTAAATCATTTTCACCATTTATTTTTAAAATGTCACCTGAAGAAGAAAAATATTGTTCTGAAAGATAAAAATCTTTGTGTCGTGATATAATGCTTTTATAAACCATTGTAATATCAAAATTACAATATATATATATATATATATATATATATATATATATATATATATATATATATCCAAAAGGAAATAGCTTGATGGTAAAATCTCAAAAGAGATCCTATTAATATCAATTACTAAAAATTATATATTAAAACTGAGCCAGTCAGAGGGCTCAATGTAATTCAAATTATTTATTTACAAAGCCAATATATATATTACATATAAAAAAGTTCAAATTTTCAAAGATCGTATGGCCATTACAACGAGTGAAACCCGCATATATATATATATATATATATATATATATATATATATAAACCGAATTAAAATTTTACCTAATATGATTCAATCAGTGCGTGTATAGAAATAAGAATTATACACAGGCAAAAACACATTGAAATTTAGATTTATATTCATACGCAGAACGTTCACTTGACAGGGAATATAATTTCTGGCAAATTAATTGGATTTGCATATCCTTGAAATTATTAACAAATAATTTCCTGTTTTTTCTACGTTTTAACTTTTTTCTTTTTTAATGGTATTTTTATTTCTCATATCCTACGGACTGTTTAACCCATGATATCGCAGTTGAGATTTATTAAGTAAATGTGTCCAAACTTGTATTCACTATAATAATCGCAACAAAGTAAATTCTGGCTGTTAGAGAAAAACGAAATGATAATCTCAGCTGTAGTCAATGTTTTGCCTTTTCTATTCGTTATTCACTGACTTTACCGTTTGTCAACTACTTTATCTTTAATTTTTTATGATTTTATCTACAAACCTAAATGCCTCATGCCGAAGGGGGAAATTTGTAAATTTGATTGAAAACTGTTTTAGCATAATTCAGCACTCAGTCTGTGTACTTTTGAAAATCATGGATAAAGAGATTGTCAATGGTCAGAAATTAAGATAAGCATTATTGGCTTACATATTACTGATGATTTTTACGATAGGAATGTGCTGGAAATAATACTATTCTAATTTCCAATTCGTAAGGACTTTACTATAACAATGCAATTTCTATTCTAAATTCTTTTACTACTGAAATACACAGTAATCCTTGGCAAAATTATCATAGCAACGAAGATAAAATTTATTGACAAAATATTGATATTATTTGTATAATATAACTACTTTTCAAATTATTTTACAATAGAAATATATACTATAAAATATTTTACTATGGAAATATCTATACAAAATGAAGAAGAAATGAATTTTTCAGTGGCCAAGAATTAAGACAATCATTAGTGAAGAATTAAGTTTATTTATGCATAATGTAAATACATTGCTAATGATTTTATAATAAAAAAAATCATTAATAAAGAGACTGTCAGTAGTCATGAACTAATACTCGTTCCATTAACAATCCGTCATGGGTACAATTTAATTGGCTTATTTATTTTGTGAGCTGTCTGATACGGTGGTATATTCTTAGAAATGTCCTTTTTTTTCTGCAAAGAAACCGACAAAACAAGTTAAAATATCGTTAACCATTTTAGAATGTCTGCTGCAAAGCATAAATTATTTTAAAAAGATATGGCAGTAAAATGAAAATAAAGTTTGCAGTAGAATATAATTTTTGATAGATGTAAAATTACTTTTATTTAAAGAATATATGCACCGTATATTTTTTAATGAATATTTAACATACTCATCTTCTTCTAAGTTATTTTAATTGAAATGCTTCTGGTTTCACTTACAGCGGTTGATTCTTCAGCGCTTAAATCGGCTTTTTGAAGTCAGTTATATATATTAGGATATAAGCTCTACATTTTCTTTATCCCACCATTTGCTGTTCAAATGAAGTAATCAGCTTCATATATACAAATGTTCAGGATTACATTCTCTCTACGCATAAACAAATTCAAATATGTATTTCTTCCTAATAAGACTCAATGTTCATAATATATATATAAGTATAGATAATAAGTATATATATATATATATATATATATATATATATATATATATATCATTATACGCGCCCAATATATATATATATATATATATATATATATATATATACATATTATCATTATACGCGGCCAATATATATATATATATATATATATATATATATATAGTTTTTATGTATGTTATATTTATGAGTTAAAGTGCTTAATATCAGGGATAGAGTGTATGAAAATATAAAAGTGGACACTGAGGTCAAAACGAAGTGGCAACAGTTTATTTTATGCTTTGGGATACGCTTTCTAATGGGTGAAAAGTTGACTTTTTTATTGATGCTGTCCTATGCAACAGTGAGTTCAAAATATCTAGCATATAGTTTTCTATAAGAGCGATATGCAATTTCCTGGAGTTGTTTGATGACGTATATAGCATCATTACACCCCTTACCAGAGCGAAAGCCAAGCTGGATTGTGAGAAGTCGACTTTCGTAGAACGTTGAGAGTCGAGTCAATAATACTTTCACCATAATAGATCTAACTGACATACCTGTATGTATGAAGTTCTTGAGGACTACCTTTTGCTTCCATAGGGTATTAATACACAATATACCCCCTGCTTTAGGATGCCGGATCCATCTAGACTACATAATTAGTAGTACTAATTATTTTAAATCATTATTTAGCATTGTTTAAAGAATTCCAAGGAAATTTATTTATAAAATGAAATATAAGTAATATTTAATTCCTTTCATTCGTAATAGAAATGATTTTAAAAAGGAAATAAATATTTAAATAGAGTAAACATTATCAAAATCATAATTTATTACGTTGTTGCTTGTTACCTATGAAAAAACTAAGAACATTGTCGCCAAAGAAGAAAGAATGATTCTAGGAGCCACAAGATTTTCTTAAAAGAAAGATACTCATAAACAAGTGACACAGAATGCAGCCGACATGCCAACCACAGACATCGGTGCCCTTTCGTCATAACCGTGATTTCCGTCAACCGACTCGCAAAAAGCCACTAACTAACCCCAAACCTTACCAAAATTCACCTCCCTTCAAATCGTCTTTCTTATACATCCACTGTAACAACAACGGGATTCGCGACTTCAATATCACTCACCAGGTCTTTCTCAACATCACTAAATGGTCCTCGGACAAACGGCCCGACAAATCCGTCAACTCCAGGCCTTACCAACAACAGTTTTACACTAAGATGCTTCCTTTACCAACGGTAACTAAAGAACCTGATATCAACAATTTCATACCGCTCGCATCCTCTGTATCGGCAAAATCTGATTCGCAGCTTCACTAATCTACTCCGTGTTTATCCCGATCCAATACCGAAACCTCGGTCAATCAACCCGACAAATCTGTCTACTTCTGACCAAGACCAAACTTTCTTCAAAATCGCCTTCCTTAAACATCTACTATAATAACAACTAAAGAACCATTTATCAAAAATTGTATTATCTTTCCACACAGGCTGGTTATTGGCGTTTTCGCTTGATCTCCCATCCAACCAGAATCCAACAGAAACCTTTCCGCTCGATTGGGCTTCACTAATCCGCTCCAGGTCTTTCTCGTCGTAATTACTGTGACATCAGTTAACCGGTCTGCCAATATATCAACACTAGCCCTTACAAACTCTACCCACGTTCAAAATCGCCACACCTCGCCCGCACAAAGACATCCGCTCGCATCCAACTACAAAATAATTTTATATTAACAATTTTGTCTTCTTTGGGGTGGGGTGGGGTGGGGTGGGGACCGGCAGTATTGTTGTTTCATTTGTTCTCTCGTGCTACCATACACGTGTTTATAACAACTAATTGAACAATAATGAATTAAAATCACACAGGTTGTTTTATTTTTAATAGTTTGAACCTAAATTTGCAAGCCTGGGTCACGAATTATTACAAGTCAAGAACAAATTAACTTTATGTTCTGTCGAAATATTGCTTGCTGGTTTGAAATAGATTCGATAGTTGTGCTACTCAGACACAGCTCGTAAAGTAACTTGCTGAAATTGTGTGTTATATTCCGAGTATTTTCGACAATCTTTTGGTTGAAATCAAGAAAAGATCAAAACTGGAGATACAGTTAGTGTAGTGTTTATGTTATTAAAGGTTTAACACTGAAGTTTAAAGTTTACTCCAATTCTAGATTCCACCGAAACCAAACAAATTTTAACTTTACTTGACATTAAGATCCTATTTATCAGTGTTCCTTTTAATGATACCGTTGATATTATTACAGAAAATATTTATAACTACCCAGCTTCACCACCTCTTAATATTGAATCTATGCAAAGTTCTGTTAGTATGTTATCACACAAGTCCTCGTCTATGATAATGTACATAATACATATACACACAAAATGATGACGTAGCTATGAGATCTCTCCGAAAAAATTCTTTCTTAAATTATTCTATCGCAAACCTCGAAAATATTTTTCAACACAAACCTTCTATACATCCGATACATCGTAACCATATTCCTTCTCGCAGAAGGTCTTGTTCGGGTAAAAAAAAGACTAAAGCAAATCTTTGAAAATAATTTATCAAATTAGACTTACATACGACTTCAGCGTCAATAAAAAATTAAAACCAAATTACTGATGTTATTATTTATCATAATCATCAGAATTGTATTACTTCAGCATACAAAAAAGAAACCAGCATTAACTCCTGACTCCTTAACTAAAAATACCTTAACAGATATAGAATATCAATCAGAAAAAATTATCAACTGCGCAAAAATAATTTCTTCCTCTCTAACGATATCTACCAAAAATATTATACAATATTAAACAAACGCTTTCTTTACTTCACCTCACCTGTCTTTCCCGCCCGCCCTCCCTCTCTCTCACTCTCTCTCTCTCTCTCTCTCTCTCGTTTTGTTTCTTCTTCTTCCTTCTCAATCTCTTTCTAACATTGACGCACCCCCTTTTACTCGTAAATACAAAAGATAGTTGAGTCAGCAAACCAACTTTCAAAATCTGTGTCAAACGCATATTTCCGCCTTTGTGCCATCTGTATCAAACGCTGACATAAACATATTTTGAATGAAAATATAAAAAAGCAACCAGTCGAAAATAGCCTTTTTTTACAAATGCGAGTCATGTACGATTTAACTACTTTCAGATAAACAGTATTTTCTACACAAAGCCTGTCTCAAAATCACAATATGAGACTCCCGGTGAGAATCATACATTTATACCAGTAATGATCTACGAGATTGGTTTACTAACAACTGTTCCATGACGATATTCTCTTAACTATACTTAATCTGGTGCAAGATCACAAGTCTGCGACATCCGAGAATTTGGAGCTCTTGCACCCTAGTGTATAAGACTACACAATGTTAATTAGTTGTTATATGTTAAACGCACTCGATTATTATCCTTTTATTTCGATACAAGTACACACTAGTGAAGTTCAAATGAATATCGAATTCAATAATGGTTTCCCAGTTCAGATAATACATCCTTAGCCAACAGTAAGAATCCCATACATACTAAGCTTAACTTAGCCTGGTACAAGGCTGCAATTATAGAATTATACAATGACATAATTACTTAAGCTGGTACAAGGCTACAATCATACAATTAATTAGCCTAGTACAAGGCTACAATTACAATTATTGTAAGGAAGAGGCTCACTACGCAAGTGAAATGGTTGACTAGACGAGCTTACGAATCATCATCCTTTGCCAAAATTTGATTTTATATAAACGCTATCAGTTTATATAAATCGTGAAATTTATCAAATAAATTTAGTCAAATATTCATCCTCACTAATGATTCAGTTTTTAGCGATAAGGTACGTTCTATTCGAAGGAAAAAAAATTAAACAATATTCACGTTTGTATATTAGCGTCAAATGTGTTTTAATCTTGTAGGCCTATATATGTAGACGACAGTTTCACCATTCTCTTCTCGCTATTCACTGGTTCTATTATTATTAAAAGCAATCAGAAATAAAATGTCTAATAACAGGTCAACATTTTTCATGATGTAACCACCAAAATTTATTCCTTTTAATCATCATTTTTTTAATCCAGTTTTGGTATTTAATCTCTGCGTAGAGCAAAGAAAATCTAGAATCATGTTAGTCATGAGCTAGGTGTGAATTCAATGCGTTATTTTCAGAATAAGTGTATTATTATAAGTATAATGTAAATACATCGCTAATGATGGTCCCAAGCAAAAGGAAAAGCGAAGTTCTAGTGACTACAGTGAATAGGATAATGGTATGAATGAAATAGTGGGAGGAGAATAATGACACTCGGTCATTAGGGAAATATATGACAGTTGATGTCATGTAAAAGACAAGACAAACATTGGAAGAGATTTATTCAACAATAGACACAAAATTGTTTTTACAAGAGTTTATTATTTTCTTGGATTAATCCTTAAATATTTGTACATGCCTTTCGGTCTGAGAAATGTTTCAAAGTTTCATGAATTTTTTTTCTCTGGGTCAGAATAGATGATGACCTTTTTTTCATAAATCGAATATCGACACTACAAAGATCCAAGTCAAGTCCTTGAAACTCTTCAAGAAACTTTCACTGGATAAGTGTCAATTCTTCAAGAAAGATCTTGAATTTCTAGGTAATAATTCCCCCGACAATAAGACTCAAAAGACGAATGGATTCTCGAACACACTAATTCAAAGTCATTTCGTCAGTTTCTACAGGAAACATTTTTCGAGCTGCTGACATTCTGTTACTGTTCATGAGGTTGACCAAGACATATCTCAATGGCGAAATATTATAGTTCACTACTACCGAAAAGGTTTCTATTTCAAGCATTAAAAGCAGTCTCAGCAAATTGACTGCACTTCTTTATCTTTACTTAAATATTACTTATGACCATCTGATGTTTGATAGTTCCAACTATGTTGTGGGGGTGACATTGCATCAAATGACTGATAACATACCAGTCCATGTTGATTTTTCTTCATTGTAATTTCGCATCAAACGTTTTTTAGAATATACTACACAAGCAAAATATAACGTGATCGAAGTTTACTACCCATAACACTAACGAAACACCCCAATACACATAGTCCATAATATTTCTGCGTGATGTGAATGTCAAATTTTCCAAAGTTGCTACTTATATCGTTAACTTTCGTCACAAAGAGCTCAATTGAATTCATTACTAGGATCACTCTACTAGTAACTCCACGCTTCACTTTCCAATCATGGTCATCTTTTTCTATCAATTCCCCCTTTCGATAGTTCACTACTGTGGCTTGTTATTGCATTCCATTTATTACATATATGACAGCACCTACCATAGATTAATTTTTTAAGTTTGTCTCACAGACGAATTGACTAGTGTGGTAAGTACGATTATCACTATCCCTCTGTTATCAACAGAATACTCACAGACACACAACAATGTCACTTCTGTCAATATAACTTCCAGATCTTCCGACCAGACAGAGCGACCAGGTACGTGCCGATTTTTACAACCAATTCTAATAACAATTAGTTGTAGTGGCGTATATGTTATTAAACCAATTCGAACAGCATTCTGTTTTTTTCTGTTGTGCTGACATTCTTATATATTAACGGTTTGTTATGATTTTTAATTGATAGTTGGTCAAATTTCGATACCATAAAGTTTACATATTTTCATGAATTTGAAACGAAGACAACTTAGTTCCGATGATGATTTGCTCTTCGACAGCAAATGATTTGCACTTCGACAGGTTCTGCAAATAGGTGCATGTATTTACAACAATTTTCATTTTTCGTCATGATTATTGCGTTCTTTTTCAATGCAATTCACCTAAACAAAATATTATTATGTAAAAATACTTCTGCAATATCTTCTGCCATATTTTATCTTTACAAAAGTTAGATTAAACCTAAAATGAAGAATTGCTGCCTTGGCTGGACTGGAGCTTTGACTAATCTTCACTTTCCAGTTTTGATAAAGATCAAAATGACTAATTTTTCACTCTACAGCCTCTTACCTACAGACGCAATTTTGCAAGCCTGTCGTCTGCTCTATCGCTATTTCCATGGAAGATTTTCAGATAAACTCCACCATTTCAGACCTTTACAATTAGGATATATGCTATACCCAGCGAACGCTACAGTCATAACCTTTTCAATTCAAGAGCCAATCGCTATCTCCCTCTTTATCTTTATCCCCATAATATAAACTTGTATTCATATTCACTCAGTTAAGTGCCATACGTGATACACGCTTGGACGATCATGTGTCGAAAGAGACACGACTGACTGGGCAGAAGATTATCCCGCAGTAGGTTACCATTACTTTATGCAGTAGACTGGTTGCCAGCCAAGGCTATAGAACCCAATCTGTCCTGTTATTTAGCCCATAACTGGAGAGAAGAGATGGATTAATACCTTTCCCAAGGGTATTTGTGCGTAAGTGAATGCAAGGAATTCAAATGGAATTCGAACTCGGCTCTGCGATTTCTCGTTCAGAGCCGATATCTACTGCACGCACATCCATATTACACATATTCATATTACACACATTCATATTACACATCTCATTATACTATGAGTGGTTCTCGAGTCAAACATTGGGTGATCTTTAGTATAAAAAAGATTATTTATAATCCAACCTGAATACATATGACATACAATATAACTCAAAAATTGTATTTAAATTTGAGTTAAGTTTAAAATATGGCCAAATTCAGAAATTAATCCCGCCTGGAAATGTGGCTATTTTACTACTCACAAACCTGTCAATATTAGCCTTTTCAAGTTATTATTTTAAACCTTGGGCCAGACTACATTAAGCCAATTAAATATTTACCCTGTACACCTTCTGTATCGTAATGTTTAACATGCTCGTTTTGCAGACTAATATACTGAGATCAATCATTGGTTTTTTCTCCTCATTGAGTCTTTGTGCAAGACAAAGCAAAACTTAGGAAATATCGATCTGTCTCAGTTCGTTCATATTTATCAGTTTCCTCGTTATCTAAGTACTAATAAATGCATCTAAGTCGGGTTCTTTCTAAGGGGTAGTACTGAAAATTTATCGACCTGATCCACTTCCTAAAATCTGACTAAAGGATCAACCATCAGATCATTTTAGAATTCCTCTTTGGTCGGCCCGAAAACTTTTCAGCACACACGATCTGAATGCCCAGACTCTCGATCATGCATGCACCTAAGTCTATTCATTATCTGATTTCCTTAATTGCTTTCTTATATATTTAAGCTCTTCATATCTATCTATCTATCTATCTATCTATCTATCTATCTCAGTCTATTCATTTTTAGTAATTTTCAAATTTTCAATTGGCCACGCCAATAGAATGATCGTCTCATGATGGAGCAATGGTAAATAGGTTAATCTCGGAAAACATAACTATTATGGAAATTTCAGTCTTCATTAGGTTTCTCATAGCTGCGGTCTTGTTCCGTACAGACTATTACTATTATAGTGAGACCGATTCTCATTGCGTGCCCTATATTCAGGTTGGATTATAAATAATCTTTTGGTGCTGTCCGGTGACAAAAGAAACAATACAAATATTTAGGGTGCCAGACATAACACAACAATCAGCGGTTTTCTTCAACTAGTTCAGCAATGCGGTTGTTGTTTTCTAACTTGAAGTCAGTCTGGCACACTGCAACAGTTATGGTTTGCTTAGTCAGGACTGAACTGGCTATACTAGAAAAATATTTTTCAAAACGAGCTTTCACACCACAGATCTACATTAGTTATAGTAAGATGAGCTTCGTTTAATACAAAATACAGTGTTCTATTTACGCTACAAAAAGAACACATAATGGGTAAATATAGTGTGTTGTAGTGGAGGAGATACGAGACATCCAGTGTAAAATATATGTGGTTGTTCCTTGTCATGGCAGAGTGCTTGCGTGTCACAGTGATCCCAAGAGCAAAGACGTCTAGAGTTCGAACACATGTATGGTCACTCATCGTGATAAGGTCGAGGAGTGGGGACCAGAGTGAATGTGACCAACCCCTGAAGACTTCAACGATAGAATAGATAACGTTCTACATGATCTTAACAATCAAACCGGTGGAAGAGGGCAGAGCCAGTCGGGTTGGCGTAACCAAAACAGACTTAAACAGACCAAGCATCTAACCAGATTTGCCAGATCTTGCCTGTCTCAGTGACCACAGAGCCACGAGGGAGGTGCTTTAAGCCAAGTGTGGAGACTTCTCAGCCGCTTCAACAAGTCCAGCAGTTGACAGAGGCAGATTTGATTAGCTGGATGACCTTAGTCCGCGCTCATATGTTGGCGGAGGGTTCGTGATGGTCCTATCTTTTCGAGTTCGACTCTCAACATGAGGAGGATCTGTGACGTGCTGTCAGGAGGAAACAACTTGCTCAAACGCGTTCACCACCCACTCTTCTTTGTGACTGCTACTCACAACTCTTCAGAAGTTGACTGGGACTTCACAACCATCTCTGTCATTGCCACCAGAGAGAAGAAAGGGAATAAAGAGAGAGGATGACGATCCCGATGCTCCGATGCGAACCGATGCTGATATTATTTACTCAGCATAGCTTTAGTCTAAGATTAAGATATAACAGTAACGATCGAACATAATACAAGACCTATAAAAGAGTCAGTGTTCTGGCATTCTAATGTCTGCAGGGTGTGGGTTGATGTAATTGGGCAGTTTTTACCGTTGCCTTCATGTATACGTGTGTCCATCTCGCAATAAACTTGCCGTGTTTTACATCCTCCTCTTGTGAGGAGGTAGGTAAATATCGAATTTGCCTGCAAAACGAGCTTGCTAATAATGCCACTCGGACAGGAACCCAAGAATTTAATGTAGTGTAATTTTGTCGGAAGTCATTCATCTCTGCGTCTCTTCCTGATAACAAGCAAATGTCAAAAGAAAGAAAGAAAATGTTACTTTTATGACGAGTTGTGTAATTAATTACTCGTACTTGCCGGAAATTGTTGACATCTACAAGAAAGGAAATAGAAATCGTCTTGAACAAAGTTAAAAGACAGTAAGATTAAATCAAGTTAAAAAAAAAATGAAAAAAAAGATTGCTAAAATTGAAAATAACCAGTCTGCCTTGTAGTTTCGACAATTGATTATTACCAAATATCACGGGTCATTATTAACGCCAAGACAGAAGCCAGAATTTCACGCACGCGCTTAGTACAACGACTAGTGTACAGATCTCACAAACCATAGATTGCTGCCAATCCTCTCGTGATGCTATAGTCATGTAACCTTATGGCAATCTTGAGTTTTAAGTTTTATTTTAAATCTTTCAATTTTCTCTTCATAACATCTGAACTTTGTTTTTGTAAGTTCAGTTTCTTCATTATTTGTGTAGAGTTCATTGGCAGATTGTGATGCTGTTAACAATGGTTATACGTCCAATTGTTAGATATTTTACTGATTTTTATATCACATCGGGTCCTGGGTATAACGGTAAACTGCATCCGGCAGCAAAGCCTCAAATGGAACCACCTCTTAATAGCTGTTGTTCCCAGGTTCACCCTGACCCGGAGTGGTAGCACCTGTTAGGGTCCCATCTATGGGTAAATAGTTAACCCCCTAAACTTGGGTCAAAACACTATGAAAGTATAAAAATGGACTTTTATAGAAAAATATACATTTTTTTAAGAAAAAATATTACTATAACACATTTTTGACGGAAAAAGATTCTCAGCAAAGCATTTTTAATACAAACCTGGAATACATTTTCAGTTTTCTAAAATAAAAAGAATAAAAACAAAATTCTCATTAAAATCTAATTAAATCAACCTTCTCACTATAATCGAACATTAAAAAGAATACCTTAAAACCCCACCTTTTTGGCATTAAATAACCCATAGAGGTTGATATGCCATTAAACAAAACTCAAACTCAATTATATCACATCGCCAGCTGTTATGTCAGTCAGTCAGTCAGTTAAGTGCCATACGTGATACACGCTTTGGGCGATCATGTTTCGAAAGAGACATGACTGACTGGGCAGAAGATTATCCCGTAGTAGGTTGCCATTGCTGTTATGTACATAGCTCTTATGTACATAGCTTTAATCTACTTATCGCATGTTCCAATATATGTAACTGTTGTTCGAGCTGTAGTAAATATTTTCAAATTGTATTTTTGCTATACATCGGTTTATTGAATTGTTGGCTACGCCATTCTTTCTCAGAACTGATTTAGTCACTATATTACTATTGTCAACAGCTTACCCTCGTTTGCACTTAATTTGTGCTCCTCTCCTAACCGTTCATGAGTGGCAGCGTACTAATCTTCTGGCTGGTCTTCATGCCTACATTGATACTCCTTGTACTCTGTTATCATATCCGATTCACTCATCCGTAAATGGCCTTCGATATTCTATCAAATATTTTCATGATAGATACTGAGTTGTGTAGTAAAGGAGGTGGTTGGTGTATGATGTCAGAAGATGTACTAGTCGTTTTAAAGCCTTATCTATACTGTTCAGTTGTTTTTTTTTTAATTTTCGGAAAAACATAACTTGTTTTATTCTCTTCCGTGTTTGTTATCTAGTTTTCTTGTTGTATTTTTAAAAGAATAATTTTTAAATATCTGTAAATATCATATTTAATATTTTACAAGTGTTAAAACGAAAAGATAACAAAACTACGATAATAATAAGCTTTGATAAACGACAGATTACCACTTAAACACTTACATTTGTCTATCTTAATTTAAAGGCCCGTTAAAGAATCAGTACAATACAAAATACAGGATGTCGCCCAAAATGTACACACTTCGAATAATTATTAATACAATGCCCACTAAAATAAATCTAATTTAAAGAAGATAAATGTAGAATCATTTTGAGTTATTGCAAATACCCGACTAAATGTCAGTTCTGACCCAGGCACTACAGACGACCACTGAAATTGTTAACATTATGACTCACCTCATTTAGTATACTCTTTCAAAAGTTTTTGATTTTGTTCAATAACTCTTCTTTTTTATGTATTCCAATAAATGAATTCGGTGTCGAGAAGTCTGCTGGACGTGCTGATGGTGGATATTCAATGCGACTTCTTTTTGCCCAAGCTTCATTTTACATAAGATGGTCAGGACCATTTCCATTGTTTAATGTTAGAATAAAAATCTTCTCCGGTGAGTGCTATGCAAATTACAATAGACACATAAATTATAAATGCTAATCTCATAACACTGGCCAAAGAATATTAGGTGAGACTGTTAATGGAGTATATTGGGATCGCTGAATTCAGAGGAGAACATTGGCTTTGTCTAATTGGCTGTAGTTTTTTTTTTATATTACTGAAATTCGTTTTCCGAGTCTACGAATCTGTATAGAATGGTACTAATTGAATTAGTGCGAAACTGCTGCATTAATATTTCGACAAACCACATTTATTATGCTATTTAAGCTAATGATTGGTAATCAAATGATATTGAATAAATGTATCACTTTTATTTAAATTTTCTGATTGTATATGAATAATTAAAATGTGATATTTACTTACAGCGTACTACTAACAATGAACAAAGAAAGTCCAGAACAATTTCCGGTTGTATATTACAAGAGATTAATGAAAAATTATAAAAAAAAAAATATGATTTCCAATCAAATTTCACACCAAAAGTAAACTAGCAAAATATGTAATTTAAGCTATTCACCATAAAATCTTACAAGTCCAATATCGCAAACTGTCCAGCTCATTGTATTTTACTTCATCTAAAGAAAGCTTCCTTTTTATGACTTCTTTTTGTGAGTTTTCTGAGTGCAATCACGCCTAAGGCTCCAGTAGGAATCGGACACTATGTGAACGTTCCATTGGTCTTGGTACAGCTCCACAATAGTCTTGATGACTTAGTGGAAATGTGCTCTTTGTTCTTCATTTATTACATCAGCAAGGTTTTCAAAACATCTGTAGGGTTTGATAATTCACACCCGCACACACACATGGTCATTCAGCGTTCACGTGATAACCTTAGTTTTTCGCGCTCCGGCATGCCAATAAAAGTCGGGGAGCGTCACGTGTTACGCTAGTTAGGATTTTGTCCCGGGCAAGAGCAGACATGTTTCCCTAACTCAAACAAACACACGCGCACTAATTGCGGGTAGCAATTAGTGGCGCAAATTTTTATTTCTCACCAGCATACACACACAACACTAAAAAACTCCAATTGGAAACAGACATTAACACTATGCACATTAACTTTCATTCAAACTGAACTTTACATAAAATAACTGTCTACCGAACATTTTACGTTTCTGTCCCGACAAAGGGAAAGAACTTTTCTTTCCTTACTTTTATGCATGCTTTCAACCCTATGTAACCTTTGTTAATATATTGTTTTTCTGGTTACTGTCGCCTTTTCGTCTTTCTTATTTCCTGCTTTATTCAATGATGCCAGTTACGCCGAGTCGACTCGTAAATATAAATTAGTAATGGACGCTTCGTCCTCTACAAATGGTGACCCCGACGTGATTCAGCTAAGCAACGATGGAGCAGGTCAAGAGCGACTCACTCGATATGACAACCGCCGCTATTATACCGCAACGCAAAGAATTGGTTCATGCAGGTGGAATCAATCTTTGCAATGCTGCGAATCACATCTCAACGGGCCAGGTTCGCAAATGTAATGCAGAAATTACCAGCCGAAATGATGGACGAGATCTCTGACGTCCTCAACGAGCGACACGACACACAGCCGTACAGTCAGCTGAAGGAAGCAATCCTTAAACGTACCGGCCGTTCCGAAGAGGAGATGATCCAGGAGGCACTGCGGAACGTCACTAGAGGCGACAAAACACCTACCCAGCTCCTCCGATATATGAAAAACCATCTGGGAAGGCAAAACGTTTCTGACATAGTTCTTCGTGGCTTATGGCTGGAGCGCCTGCCCAAAGCAGTCGCACAGATTATCGCCCCTATGTCGAGAGCCACACCTCTAGATGACTTGGCAGAATCCGCCGACCTGGTGTTCGCGCAGCTCGACCAAGGCGTAAACGTATTTCACCCGCCCGAAACTGCAAAACAAAGACACCGCGAGCGGAGTGAAACAGACCGAGCCGTGGCTGACCTCCAGAAACAAGTACGGGAGATCCAAATCTCCCTACGACGACGGACTAGGACACCAACCCCGTCTCGACAACGACGGAGACGAACCCCCAGCCGAGAGCGACAGGACTGCCAGAGCGTCTGTTGGTTCCACTGCACGTTCGGCGATAGAGCCAAGAACTGTAGACCTCCCTGCACACATCCATCGGCCCGGGGAAACGAATAAACCGGGAAGTGGCGACGACTCGCTCACCCGGCAACAACACACAATGTCGTCTTTTCTACATTTGGGACCGCCGAAACAAGCTGAAGTTCCTGGTGGATTCCGGTGCAGCCATCAGCGTGATACCTTGCCAAAGCGGCCACACCGCAAGACCCACCCTACTCAAACTTCGAGCTGCGAACGGCTCCGCAATCGACACATACGGAGAAAAGACTCTCACACTGAACATTGGCATGCGACGCGAATTTACTTAGACCTTCACGGTGGCCAACATGAAGATACCCATCCTCGACGCGGATTTACTGGCACATTACGCGCTAGCGGTTCATATGAACCCCAAGACTCTATCCGACACGACGACGAACCTCCGTCTGATGAGTACACCTGCACAGCGAAGTTCCACTGGAATCAGCGTCGCAACATGCCACGGCCGCGAGTACCTGGATCTCCTGACGCAGTTCGCTGATATAACGCAGCCGCTCCAAGCCACTGCTTCAGGTAACCACCAAACTAAACACCATATCCGGACTAGAGGCCCGCCTGCGCATTCTCACCCACGTCGACTCGCACCACATAAGCTGGCATACGCTAGGGAACGATTCGATGAAATGTTGAAAGACAGCATCATTCGACCTTCCTACAGCCCTTACGCCTCGCCACTGCACCTAGTACCTAAAGCTGGGGGCGAGGAATATCGGATATGCATCGATTACAGGAAGTTAAACGCATCGACCACACCAGAGAGCTACCCTGTCCCCCACATCCACGACTTCGCGTCCGGACTGGAGGGTGCTCGCGTATTTTCCAAAATCGATCTGGCAAAAGCATACCACCAGATCCCCGTCGCCGAGAAGTCGTCCCCAAGACGGCAGTTACAACGCCATTTGGCTTGTACGAATTCCTAAAAAGGCCATTCGGCCTACGCAACGCCGCCCAAACCTTCCAACGCCTCATAGACGAGGTTCTACGCGGATTAGCACACGTATATGCATATATCGACGACATTTTGGTCGCCAGAAAAGACGCCGACTCGCACTGACAACATCTGCGCGAAATTTTCCAGCGGCTGTCGCATTACGGTCTTAAGTTGAACCTGGACAAGTGCGTTTTCGGGACGCCCAGTGTCGATTTCCTTGGGTCCTGCCTCCCGGCAGTCGCATCTAGCCGTTACACTCGCTTCTGGCATTGATCCTGCTTTCCGGCGGTAGATCAGCCATCGAGGCCCCTACACACGCTTCTGGTATTGATCCTGCCTTCCGGCGGTAGATCAGCCATCGAGGCCGCTACACATGCTTCTGGCATTGATCCTGCTCCCCGGTGGTAGATCAGCCATTGAGGCCATCACACCAGCTTCTGGTCCTGATCCTGCTTCGGCAGTCGAATCGGCCACTGCGAGTCGCAGCCGCGACGACCCTACTTTGACTCGGCCCTGTTTAAGGATTCCGTTACCCTTCGGTACGGTCTTGCATCCGCGCAGACCTTACTTCGACTCGACCCTGTTTAGGGATTCCGTTACCTCTTCGGTACGGTCTCGCATCCGCGCAGACCTCAACTCGACTCGGCCCTGTTTAGGAATTCGTTACCCTTCGGTACGGTACCGCACCCGCGACGACCATCACTCGACTCGGTCCTGTTTAGGGATTCCGTTACCTTTCGGTGCGGTCTCGCATCCTCGCAGACCTTGACTCGACTCGGCCCTGTTTAGGGACTCCGCCTTTCGTCAGGTGTCCTCCACTGGCACGAGCTCGCCTTCACGCTCGCCACTTCGACCTAGACCCGAAGACGGAACGTCCCGAACCAGCCAGGCGACTCATCCAGCATCTACAGCCGACTAGCTACCGCAACGAACGCCACAGCTCGACCCGGCACTGGACGAGGTCTCACCGCTCGCCGCACCAACTCCTTAGAGGCTACCACCCTTCGGACCTGAAGCGAACCCGAACTACATCTTGCATCGACTCACGTAAATAAAGCCAAAGTTGTTATTGTTTTTACCTCTGCCTTTGTCTCCTCATTGTCTTGGCTGTTTCACACTAATCTAGAATTCAAGTTTGCAGAGTCGACTTCCTCCGGGACTCGACCCCGCAACAAATGGTGACCACCGACGTGGGTCGATTCGACGTAATTCAGTCCAGCAATTATGGGACTCAGCATTTCTTCTTTGTCTATCAACAAGAACTACTATTCAACGTCGTTAGCTCCCAACCTTTTCCACATGACTCTACATAAGATGGCGCCCACACACAGAATTTTTACAATCGCACACTAGACAGCACAACTGTCATCTCTCTCTCCCAGGTTTTTTAGAAAAAGAGTAACACAACGTCTATTCAAAGACGCCTTTCAGCATTCAACGCAATATCACTCAACCAGAACTCTAAAGAGATCGACAAGCCGAGTTATTTATACTGGAGAACTGAGACCTCCAAAGAAAATTCGACATTAAACCCAGATATCTTTTTAGTTCTCTCAAATACGCGTCGACACTCGGTATTAACACGAGCTTCAATCAACGACTTTGCAAATCAAAGTTTATTCCCAACTGTTAATTCTTCTAACGCCAACATAAATCCACACACACAGCCAAACACGGGAATTCTTACAAACGCAAGCAACTCAACGTGGAGCATTGGAATAAATTAGAAGATTTTTAACAGCCATATCAACCACCGAGAATTTTCCAGAGCATGCCATATTCTGGCACTCTGACAGGGTTACACTGCCGCAAAACCCCTAGTCACGCGCACTGCAACTCAGACTCTTTTTCTCTTCAGCCTACGAGAGACAACCAAAAAAATTCACCTTTCACAAATTCACTCGCAATTAACGACGCCATACAAACTTCAACTCAAGTGAGAACGACTTTTCTCTACATGTTCACTGGTCAACGTAAAATTTTTCTCACTCTTCAGATCACCATGTGCTTTTCGAGGATCCAACATGGCGGACCATCGTTCCAGTAACCTCCCTACACACCAATGAGCCACGTCTGTGCCACCCACCTTTTTTTTATCAGCAACCAACCTTTTCTGTCATTTTGACATGACTACTACTACTACTACCAGCATCATCATCAGCGTAATCAAACCAACATATTCACGGACACATTGAAAAAAGTATTTTTAATATTTATTTCAATCTAAGTGGGGGTATTTGTAGGGTTTGATAATTCACACCCGCACACACACATGGTCATTCAGCGTTCACGTGATAACCTTAGTTTCCCGCGCTCCGGCATGCCAATAAAAGTCGGGGAGCGTCACGTGTTACGCTAGTTAGGATTTTGTCCCGGGCAAGAGCAGACATGTTTCCCTAACTCAAACAAACACACGCGCACTAATTGCGGGTAGCAATTAGTGGCGCAAATTTTTATTTCTCACCAGCATACACACACAACACTAAAAAACTCCAATTGGAAACAGACATTAACACTATGCACATTAACTTTCATTCAAACTGAACTTTACATAAAATAACTGTCTACCGAACATTTTACGTTTCTGTCCCGACAAAGGGAAAGAACTTTTCTTTCCTTACTTTTATGCATGCTTTCAACCCTATGTAACCTTTGTTAATATATTGTTTTTCTGGTTACTTTCGCCTTTTCGTCTTTCTTATTTCCTGCTTTATTCAATGATGCCAGTTACGCCGAGTCGACTCGTAAATATAAATTAGTAATGGACACTTCGTCCTCTACAAATCTGCCTAAGTGTGTATAAACAGGAAGTGGATTTTGATACTCATTCTTGTTGTCCAAGAGCTCAGAAGTTTTTATCATTACTTCGATTCGTTCCTGGTACAAAAAAGTTCACGCAACAGCCTCAATCTTAGTCATGTGGGAGGCAAAATTTCATCGTTAATCAGTATTCTTTTTTTGAGTCCCAACAAAACTTTCTGCCTCCAGTTTCTCATTCTCATGTGCGCATGTGTATAAGGTTGAAATTGGTACATGTTTTCACACCGTTCAAAGCCTTCGTCAAAACCAGAATTTCAATTTTTTTATTTTATATTCCTCTCTACGTGCACGATTGATAGAACGCAATTTTCCTTTGTCTGAATTTCTTGTATGATGAGTTATCATTATTTGCATACGGACTATTGTCCTCATGATTATTATTAAAACGTTTTGGCCGTTGTGTCTACTGGCCTTTATCAAATACGACTAACCTGCAGGATTAACAAGCACTTGACCAAGGTCAGAGGGAATAATGTCTGAAACTTTGTGATAATAACAACAAAGATGAGGATAATAGTTCGCATTTAAATAACAATTTCCCCACTCTTTATTTTAGTAGAGAAATTCCCCAAGAACATTTTCTTGTCCTTTCGTTTCCCGGACACGCACTGTTCACGGCATGATCTCTTACCTTGATATGCAGAGTTATTACGATACAGTAGCTGTCACTCTTGCCATACATTGTTGGGAATAAGGTTTTGACAAAATCGGAAACATAAGACAGTTGAAAAAATAATTACCATGGCATGTTTTGTCGAAGACTTTCTTTTTACACGAACAAATATACGTTATCGAAATGAGAGACAAAGATTCACGTTAAATGGCTGAACATTTGAATTTTTTATTCTTAATTTATCGCTATAAAACTTAAATTAGAACTAATTTCAGTTCATTTTCTTTTATGGTTTAAGTATTCTGCGTGTTTCAATAATTCAGTAAGAAAATGTAATGTATTTAAGTAACACTGCTGGATATTTATCTTAGGGATTCCCAAGTGATATCACTTTCAAACCATCCTTAAGTAAATAATATTTACTTTTTATTAAAACGGAATTGTCCAAATCAATGCTTTCGGAAGCACATAAGTCCATTGTATATGTTGTTATCTTAAGCCCCATTGTTTTCATATATTAATTTTTCTACAAATTTCAAATTGCCTATATATTTTTATATTATCAGACCACTAATATTTAATGAATTGCCAGATACTCCGTAGCGTTATGTCGTGACATCATTGACTATTAGAACTGGACTTAACTTTCTAATAAATATTGCGAAAACTCGGAATGTATTGTTACGTGTTATAAGTTGTAACAAAAGAAGAAAAAAATGATTGACCAAAACTCAGAGTTAAATCACAGACAAATATTTAATTTATGATAAACACAAAATAATATATATACAAGACTTACAATTTTTTGCATTCAAAACAGAAACATAGAGTTTACTACTGGGAGTATTACGAGGAGAGAAGGGGAAGGTAAAAAGTCAAGTATCTTTACCCGGTTAAGTTAGCGAAGTAGTTTAAGTGCGATACTTTATGAAAGTTCTCAAATGTGTTTATAAAGAATAATTTTCAGTATGGTCAATGAAAGAGTCAAAAATATCTATTTACCCACTTAGTTCCATGAAGTTCTCTTTCCTGTTTTAGTTGGTTGGCAACTTTTAGTAGAGATTCTATCGGGTGGATGCACAGAACCACGAATCGGGCCGGAGTTGATAATGTCAGCAAATCCTGTTAACAACTGACTACTCTCTTCCCAAAACCTATTTTTATAGAGGCTAACACCTAATTTGCATATTTCTAGAAATCTCTCGAATCTACTGGAATTTTCTCGATTTTACTCGAACATTCTACACTCTTCCAAAACGTTCTATTCCTAATTTCTCTATTTAACAACTGCTTCATAAATTAAAGCTTTTTTGTAATAACAAGTAGGACTCAATAGAATCCCTTACTATAACCTTTTATACATTATTAATATTATTTTTATATATAAATGCATCCTCGTAACAGTACGTAACAGCAGGCTTCTAATAACCCGTCCTTCATGTTAGAAGCTTTTAATTAGTCTTTGTACTTTCTTTGGGTATCCATAATGGGTCACTGCCGGTACTACATTTTGTCAAAAAGAAAATCGAGTGTTTCTCAAAGAGAATTTCACAGAATAGCAAACCTCCCCACATTTCCACTATTTGCATTGTCAATGACGAACACACCACAAGCACGAAGTGGCACAAATGGATGGAAAAATTTAATAACTTCTTTGTGCGTTAGACATAAAAAGAACGAAAAAAGAAACTTCTTCTTTATGCTTTGAACGAAGTTTACGACATTTACTAGAGCTTGATAGACGTGGAATTAAACTGAGACTACTCATAAACAGTATGGAGGTACTGGTGGAATATGAGGGAATAAAACTTCCCCTCATTAAATATTTCACTCCAGAAATATATTTTCTACGAAATATTCAAATTTCGACAGACCAGCAAAACCCAGAAGAAAATACAGAGGCATACTACACCAGGCTACGACGCTGGCTGTGAATTGCAAGTTTCACAACACCAAAGGCGAAATTCTCGCACAAACCATTCAGAGCTGTTCTTTCTCTAGAAGAAAAACTCTGCAAAAAATGCTCTCTAAAACAGATTTTCAACGAAGCAAGGGCCATGGAAATGACAACACCTGAGTCTCAGAAATAGAAAAGAAAAACCGAACACGCGCCATTGCTCGTCAACGTAGCAGAAATCACCGAAGTAGACGAAACAGAAGATCGAAGAAATAATGACCAACCCTGACATCGCTACTCGTTTCAGTATGACTCCAATAATGTTTCACAATATAGCCTGCCACTATCGTGCTGGTTCACAGATCTATACTTCTTTTCCTGCTAAAGAGAAAGAATGCAACTAATGCCACAAGCTGAATTACTTTGCGAAAGTTTGTTGGTCAATTTGACAAAATAAGAAGGTAAGACAAATTTCCTCGATCGATTCTCTGAGAGTGTGAGGGATAGAACTGTAAAATACACATACCTTTTTTTCTTCCACTAATGCAGGGCTACGCACTACAATGCAATTTAAGTGTCTCCAATCGAAATCCTCACAGAAAGGAAGATGAATATCTATATACCAAGCATTCCTCATCCCAAAATTTTCATTTCGTTTTCATTCCCGCTTTCATGATGTCCCCACCAAAAAAGATGAAGTCAAATGCAAGTCAAAGGAGCCGTATTAAAATATCGCATTTCTTCCAGGCTTGTTACACAACATCATTGCAACAAGATTTCCTTGCTCTTCGATCCGAAACCAGTCACAGTCTTCTAAAGAAAGGGTAGTGCGAAAACTGAATAGCGTATCGACCACCAAAAAAGAACAAAGTCTTCAATCTGTAAACATGTGTAAGCGTAGGTTACTCTACTTGAAAATACAGTTGAATCAGCTGAAATTCAAAAAGTATGTGTTCAACTAATCAAGTTACCCATTTAGTTCTGAACATCGTAATAATTGAGTAGAATGAAATCAATTTGTACATCTCGAATACTTTCACCATGGAAATTCCAACATCAAACATAAGAACAAAAAATGTTTATTTCAAAAAATTAAAAGTGGGAAAGAGAGAAAAAGAGAGAAACTACCAAATTAGACCCAAAATCATTATATACTCTCATGTAGAGATATATATTTTATTATTGTGTACATTTTTCTCTTAAAGTAATAACATACATTCTCAAAAAAAAGATGGTAAAGAACCTATTCATTTTTATTATCATGAAACTGAGAAATGTGATGTAGTGACATCATTGACTACCGAAACCAGAGATGTCTTTCTAATAAAGATAGCGCAGATGCGAGATGTATTAATCAGCACATTTCAGACAGCTGACCGAAGATTTTAACTGGTCTCCATGTTTTCTTTGGGTATCCCTAATGAGTTTCTGTCACTTTAGTCTTTCATGAGCTGTAAGACACTACGTGGGCAAATCCCTCAATTCAGCCGAAGCATTTAATGAAGTACAATCATAGAAGAAGCTTGGCATAAGACTCATGTGAACAGGTGGATGGATTAAATAATAAGCGGTTTGCAGAAGAGGCTGACGTAACGACTTAGAATTAAGCACCGAAATACTTGCGAAAATGGCTGTGATGAGGAAAGTCTAAAAGTGACTCTTTCTGTTTCCCCTGGACATGGGCTCTGAATTTCAGCTTAGATGCTGGTGTAGGCATGAGTACTGTTTTTCATAATACGTTTGCATTTTCTTTTATTACAATGAGAAAAGTCTCTGCCATCTCTCTAATTCCACTTTTATCTTTGTATCGATTATTGTTTACTCTTCCGTTTCGCTATTCACCTAAACACCACTACTTGCTTCGTCATTCAGCAGATATAGCGTATGACTTGGTGTAAATAATATTTGAATAGTAGAAGAAAATGATTATTATAAGGTAACCTTGTGGGGTACAGAATAGCCGGATTAAAAGGAGAATTTAATGCTGAGTATCCTGTCCACAAAATACAACACAAATTTTAAAAGACAACGCGATAAGAAACGTTTGTAGAAAATAAGAAAATCGTATATTTAATAACATACATGCAGAATTAACAATTTGTATATTTTTATATATTTTTTGTTTGATGGGGGAAAATGTCTTTTAGTTTGTTTAAGCGAATGTGATTTGAACAAAAAAACCGTCTATGTTTCCGCTGTCTTTCAACAGGGTAGTAGAGTAATGTCTGTTTCTTTTTCTTTTTGTGTCCGCCGAGTAGGTGGAAAGGAAGAGAGGTGATCAATTTAAGGTGAAAAAGAGAGTGTGAGTGAGAAATAAAAGATAAGAGGAAAACGTACTTATCGATGTCAAATTGCTTTGGAGTCAGTTGTAAATGTGTAGTTGTTGTTGGTATTGTCTCCCTTCTTCTCTTTAGTGTCTGGTTGAGTCTGCGATTGACATGTCTGTCTGTTCTCAGTCCTCTCTGATTTCTGCGCCCTTCTGACTCTTTAGTTCGACTTTCTTTCTGCCTTTCACACCGAAAGACTTTTCACATCGGCTTGTTAACTTTTTTCTCAGTTTTACAAATCGCTTCCTTTTATTGGTTAGAAAATTAATTTAACATCGGATCGCGAGATTTGGCTTCGTCGTTTTATTTTAGTACGGGGTCAATCTTTACCTGAATTGCGAATTTTGCCTTAGTCAGTTTTTTTTTTTTTTTTTTTATGTTTTCAGTTATTCTGATCCGATTTTGTAGGTGTAAAATTCTACTTTTTGTGATATGGGACTTGTATCCCACCGCCGCAGATTGATAAATATTGTAGTTATTTTTAGGTGTGTTTGGCGGTGTAGAAAATGTTTTACTAACGTTGGTAGTTGATGAGGTTGTAGAATGTTCCGACATACTTTTCTTTGTAGGTAAATCCAAATACGCTGGTTTTAGTCTGTCTATGGGAACAGTGTCTTTTTTTCCTTTGCTACATTTGTGGAATATTTGAGCTTTCTGTCAACTTTCTTTCTTTTAACTTTTCTCTCAGTTTTGCAAATCACTTCTTTTCATTGGTTAGAAAATTAATTTAACATCGGATCGCGAAATTTGACTTCGTCTTTTCCTTTCAGTACGAGGTCAATCTTTTTCCTATTTGTCAAAATTATATTTTACACTGGATTGTGGATTTTGATTTGGTCTGTTGGTTTTTTTGTTTTTTTTTGGTTTTTTTTTCGAAATGTTTGCAGTCATTCTGGTCCGATTTTGTGGGTGTGAAACTCTACTTTTTGTGTTTTAGTTAATTGTTGGGTGATATAGGACTTGTATCCTATAACTTTTTCCTCTTAGACGACTGAGATTTACCTTAAACACACTTGCTCAGAATATTTGCCGTTAATATATGTAGCATACTTGCTGGTATGATAGATCCCATCATTTTTCAATAAATACTCACTAAAGATCTCCTGGGTCTTACATGCGAAGTTAAGGTGTCTGATTGACTAATACAGGTGCCATAGAATACCAACAGCCTAACTTCAGAATAGATGAGAATAAAAGACTGTGCAAATATATTAATAAAAGAATGAAATATCAATAACCATGATTATATTGATACAGACTGCAGGATAGATGAGAATAAAAGAATATGAAATATCTATAACTTTGATTATAACTATGTAAACGGTGTGATGAATAAATCGTCGTCTACAATATGTAAAAATGAAAATAATACTAACATCTCATTTTAACAGATATATCTACCAGAATTACACAAAAATATCTTGATATACTAAAGGGTAAATTCATTCATTAAAATCGTCGTTTGCTTCAACCAAATCCGCCAGACGACTTCGGACTCTCTTGCAACTCTGCTGGACAGTCTCCTTATTTAAGTTAGTGAGTGCTGTCATAATCATTACCTTAAATTCATCTTTAGTGTTGCAAGGAGTTTTTTTTTAATCATATCACCCCAAGCAAGGCGATAACGCCACTGATGCGCAGGGGGCTACGAAAGGGTAAAAAGAATGGAAAAGAGAAAGCCGGAAACCACATCCTAAACAGGGAACAAGGGATGAGCCTCTTCACCTGTTCAATAGACGTGGGTGGAGTGTGAACCATGCGATAGTTTAGTCTATCTACTCCAATTGAGTTTAGTCTATCTACTCCAATTAGTTTAATCTATCTACTCCAATTGATTTAGTCTATCTACTCCAATTGAAATTTTGTTGGTTTCTCATTCAACTGCATGCTACACATAATAATCAAGGTGGTTGCAGTCTAGCGAGTTAGGTAGCCAGATGAAAGGCAGGTGTGATCACAGAAATTATCTGACAGTCATGACCGAGTTGTCCTTCTTGTATGGCATGGTGCAGAATCCTGTTGCCAGACATGGGATCTTCCAGCAGTCACTCCTTTAACCCAGGGCAGCACTAATTCCTCAAGGCACTTGAAGTAGGTCAGCGTGTTGAGTCTGAGGCCATGTGAGAGATGAATAGAAGCATAACGTCGCCATCACTAGTGATCACTCCAAACACCTTCATAATCACCATTTGACTCAACCAACTCTTTCCAAATCCTCTTCACTGTCCTTGGATGGACATCCGAGAACTCTTAAATGTTCCTATTGGAGTTTCTGGTGCAAATGAATACCAGGACAGCAGGCTGTTTCCAGATTTCTGACAGTGAATTGCCTTATGGTGCACTTTTTCTCATAGATGGTGCCCAGTTGTCTCTAGTATACTATGCAGTTGACAAAATCAAAAACAAACAACATGAATTCGCAAAATTAAAAATATAAACTGGTGACAATTTACCCATCGCACCTTGTAGAAGAGAGAATATATGAGAAAGAAAAGTTTTTGAAACCTGAATCTCTATCAGGACGAGCTGCTTATTTTAGATTCCAAGTATTGTAGCAATTTTGTTATTCCTTAATATTTATAAAAATTAGACTTCTTTATATGACAACTGGCTTATAAGCTGCTGCTGCTGTTACTGCTATCCTCAAAAGAATGGAGTCTTCCACTTTCTTATATCACTTTCTTATGTTTCTCAATATCTGATATATTGTTTACTGTGTCCTAAGAATTCTGTGGAAGTTGTTTTTTATTTAAAACAACTTCCCATACCTTTATTGATAAAACGTTTTTTCTCTTTTTCTTTCCCCCTCTCACACCTCTCTTTTTCTTCCCCCCTCTCATACCTCAAAATATGTTTCTACACATACACAGGCCTTCAAAAACAAACACACGGATGTTCCCACACAGACACATCCATATAAGCATATATAAGGTAAGAAATGCATCCCCACACACACAAAAAGACACGATACTCATACAAGACAAAAAATGCACAGACATGCAAGCATATACACATTCTTATATACATATGAATTTCCTATACACAAACACACATACACTTACATGAACACACATATACAAACAGATACCTTCAGGATGTTTAATATTTATAATGGTGAAGTAAATCATGGTAGATAATGACAAATGTAAATGTTTGATTTAATAATATTTCAGATGTTTACTGTTTATAATGAAGAAAGTTAACCAATTAAATAGCTGCAGTTTTAAAATCAGAATGCATGTTTCCTTTGTTTTAACTCATGTACTTGTTTAAACTCATATGAAATTTGTAAATACTAATATATACATACATAACTATAACTTATATGCTTGTTAGATAAGGTAATTGTATATTTTTACTTGCATTCATAATATGAGTAAAAGCCAGGATTTCAAGTACCTCTCTCCATTTCAAAGCTTGTCACATCATAATCTTCTTAGCCATTCTTCTTTTTTATTTAATGTGAGATTATGTACACAGATCAACACAAATATGACAATAGAAATTAAATCATAAATAAAAGTTCAGAAAGAAGAAATGATAAAAAGTAAGATTTTCTTTTCATGGTTGAGAGGCTGCAGGAAATGTATGAAATGTTCAAGAAAACATGGGAAAAATGAGCAAAAGAACAGGTGAATAGAAAAAAATGCTTTTCAAATTACCCAAAATATGGGGTAGCACTTCTAAGGTTTTTCCTTTTATGATGCAAATTAATGTTTTCATAATAAAATTGGTATGAACTAAATGAATTTAGTAAATTTTTCAGAAATTTTATATTTTTATGAGTAATTTATTATGACTGCTTCTTCTCTCTCTTCTTCTGTCCGGCTTTACCTACCTTTTTCCCCCGTGTCCGAGGGTTGGAAGTTCTGTCATACCATCCAGGTCTGATGTTCATTAACAGTCTGATGGGACCCACAACAGAGTGACCCACCCAAACACAAATGACACCTTCACTATTAGTTCCAGCCCCGTTATTACTAACTATATCTGGATTTGACATGACATATGAAATTTGAAGCGAAATTTTCACAGCTGAATGCCCTTCCTAATGCCAACCCCTCCAAAGGGGACAGGTATTTGTCAAGTCACCATCTCGCCATAGATTGCCACTAACTGGAGCGATGTGCTTGTTCGTTGTCAAGTAGATGGTCATTCGCACAACCACACTGTTCTCTGAACCGCTACCACTCTTACGTTGGGCACCACATGAACTACTGCTACCCAAAGAAAACCCTAACCCTAACCCTACCTTTTACAACGGGTATCTGTATGCATTTCAAGGAAGTACACCTGATCAGGGCATACCCCACACACACCCTCAGAGTAGCCTGCTAGTTGGTCGAGGACTGCTTATTGAATATTCGCAGCTAACCTCCAGTATCTGGAGGTCATTCCCCAATCTGCTACCTGGGGACCCAGTGGATGGGAGATAGTCACTCCACACTACTTCAGCTTATAAAATCTATTATTATATAACTATTGATAATTTGTTCAGTAAGTGCCACCTTTTATCATGCAATTTTTATTTCTAAATAAAGCCAAAAGATATAGACCATAAAAATATACTTGATTAAATCAGTATTCCATATACCTGAGTACTTTATTATTCTATATGTTAATATTAGCTCCTTAACATTCTAAAACTTTCACTAGTCTTTCATTCACTGATTTTATTAACTTTTCAACTGTTTCAACTTTAATATTCAGCATTACTGTCTTGCTTTCCAGGGATCTTCTTTACTTGAGTATTGTAAATTATTCCCATGTACCTCTCTTTTAAGGATAGATGACAAATTTTCTATTGAATAAACATCTGGAGAGACTGGGAATCATTATATTAATTTAGTGTCTTGTCAAGGTTGGCAATAATCCGCTCTGCAGGATGTGAAGGAGCATCTTCTTACATGAATATACACTTTAGCTGAAAGCTTCTTGATTATAAGATGTATTACTCAATTACCATCTAATTCTCTGCATTTATTATGATGCCATCAACTTGGAAGGAACCTATAATTTTACTGTAGACAATATTACTGCAAAACAATAGTTCGTCTTCATGTTGTTTTAACTAATTGTATTAGTTGTCAATCTCCATAAAGGAGCCACCATCAAATCTGGTCTAATGTAGTTTTATATTAATCACCATAAATTACTGTTTAAATAATTAGTTTTCATGCACTTCTCTGCCCAATTTACATTTTTCTATTGATGATGTTAACTTATTGTTTTTATCAATTTCGCCAGTGTTCTTAATATTGTATATCTTTTCTCTGTTTACATTTGTGACAACAGTTTCTTCAGATATTTTTCTGGTCTGTCTACATATGTTGCGTATTAACTTTTTCCTCAAATTTCTTTTTGTGATTTCTTTAAAACCATTTTTTTCTTATTCTTATCTTTCGAATGATTCCAATTTATTTTTTGTTTATTTTCCAAAATGGCCAACGGGCTTCTCTCTGACAAACAGTACGGGTTTCGCTTCACCAGGTCTACTGCTGATATGCTAACGACCATTACTGAGTACATATACCGGGCACTCGAAAAGAATGGTGAAGCCCGAACCGTTGCCTTGGATATCTCCAAAGCATTCGACAGGGTCTGGCATGCTGGCCTCTTGTGCAAACTGCGGAGCTATGGGATAACTGGACATCTGTTTGACCTCATCCAGTCTTTCCTCTCTAACCGCACACTGAAGGTGGTATTAAATGGGCATGCCTCCCAAAACTACCATACGAACGCGGGCGTCCCTCAAGGTTCCATCCTAGGTCCCACGCTCTTTCTGATCTACATTAATGATCTCCCCGACACCATTAGATCCCAAGTTGGCATGTATGCCGACGACACAACAATCTACTCTCGCATCGATCAGAAACCAGGTCTGGACGACAAAGTGAACCTCACTGCCATACTTGAAAGGGACCTCCAATCCGTAGTGGCCTGGGGTAGGAAATGGCTGGTAAATTTCAATGCCTCTAAAACAAAGCTGTTATCAACTAACCACCATAGACAATCGCATCTACCTCCCATTAGCATGGGACAGGCTAGCCTCCCAGAGAGTAAAATACTACACCTCCTTGGCCTTACACTTTCGGCGGACCTCAAATGGAATGACTATATTGAATACATTGCCAAATCTGCTGCTATGAAAGTCGGCTCCCTGTGCAGGGCCCGGAAGTTTTTCCCACCTGAATCTATTCTGCACATATACAAATCTACCATCCGCCCATGTATTGAATATTGCTGCCATATCTGGTCGGGTGCCCCTGCTGCTCTCCTTGGGCTTCTTGACAAAATACAAAGGAAGATCTGTAACGTGGTTGATACTGACTTGGCAGACCGGCTGCAGCCACTCTCTCACCGGCGTGATGTGGCTTCCCTGTGCCTCTTCTACATGTACTTTCATGGCTTCTGCTCCGATGAGCTTAGATCACTGGTGCCACCTAAGCACGAATTTACACGAGATACTAGATTGGCAACTAGGTCCCACCCTTTTACAGTTAAACAAATAAGATGTAACCGTAAATTCTACTCCAACAGCTTCTTTTCTCGCGCTTCCCGCCTGTGGAACTCCCTTCCACAAGTCTGCTTTCCCGACAGTTACAATCTCCAGGTGTTTAAATGTAGGGTCAATAGACACCTCCTATCACACTAACTCCCAACTATTCTCAGAACACTCTCATCTACCCAACCCTCATTCTTGGTATCCTTACCCGCCTATCACCCACCCTCTGACATTTCCTATATTTAATCATCCTTTCTCCACTCTATGTAGCCCCCTGCGCAGTAGTGGCAGTGACATGCCTTGCTCAGGGTGAAACGCTTATTAAAAAAAAAAAAAACTCATTTCCACTTTTTTCAAAATTGCTAACACTGTATTCCAATCACCCAATCACTTTAAATATATTGTTTATTTCTTGAAGTTGTATCTTTCGTACAATCCATAGCAATCTTAATATATCTTAAATAAACAAATAAATATCAATAAGTATATATAGTTGTGTGTGTGTGTGTGTGAATATATTTACAATATAGTGAACAGCTTTTCAGCTGATTAATAAAATTTCAAACAATCAAAAATGCAGATATTATAATCTGATGCTTATATAGTATATTATTATATAAATATAATAATAATTATTATAAAAATATAATTATATAAATATCAGTGACCATTATCATTGCAAACATGAGATCCAGGTTCAAGTTTCACTATGGTAAATTTTGTCAGGTGATGTGACCTTAATAATATTGGCATGAGAAAACAATCTCAGTGTGAATCCCTGTTGCTTGACCCATTCATTGTGAGTGGAATTGAGCAAAAGAAATTTGTTCAGAAGCTAACAATAGTTTTATGAACACAAAGTCATAAGTCATAATGACCGAGGGTTCAGGCAAATGGACTTCTTCAGCTACTGAAATTACGGCAGATTATATACTCTCTCAGAGAAATTGAGATCTATTCAGCATAGGTGCAGATTAAACTACATGTTGGATTTGTGAGTTTTGAAGAAACACAAGTAGGCATTCACAACAGGGAATACCTAACCACTCTAGTAGATAGTCAGTCAGTTACGTGCCATACGTGAAACACACTTGGGCAATCATGTCTCCAAAGAGACATGACTGACTAGGCAGAAGATTATCCTGCAGTAGGTTGCCATTGCTTTCTGCGGTAGAGTGTTTGCCAACCAAGGCTATAGAACTCAATCTGTCCTGTTATTTAACCCATAACTTGATGGAAGAGACGGATTAATATCTTTCCCAAAGATATTTGCGTGTAAGTGAATGCAATGAATTCAACTTGAATTTGAACTCAGCTCCCTGATTTCTTATTCTGAGCCGATATCTACTGCACCACAATGTGCATAGGCATGCTCAGAAATAAGTAATTAGCTTTAGTTATCTGAATATGTTAAAAAATTTTACCAACATCAGTTGGTTAATGCAAATTTTATTGTAAACACATTGACTTGCATCATACAATCTCACATATCATAGACAGAGAAGATTATGATGTGTCAAGGAAGTGTCACAGGGGAGGATTAAAACTGTGTTGCATTCATTTTGATGGTTTACTTGTTTGAATCAATCACTTTTGCTTTAGCCCTTAACCAGACATTGATCCCCAACATCATATTAATGCAGCAAAATCATCCTTCTCTTCTAAACCTAACTTGAAGCAATACACTCTTCCTTTTGGAAACATTAACTAATATGTATGCCAACCTAACTTTTTATTCGTTTGGAAAACAAATCGAAAGTTAGGTAAGCGTACATGCACTCACATATCCTTTCATTGTTCCTAAATATTTGGAAACTATATTTCAATAGCAGTCAACAATAAAAAAACAAATTAAATCTCACAATGTTTAAAGGTCTAAATTGCTTGAAATTTCTCAAGATTTTTAATGGCTGATAACACTTGGCTGAATATAGATAACCTGACCACTTGTGGAGGTAATAGCATTGAGGAAAACAGGTCATATATGAGAAGCAAGTAGAAATGTAGGTTAAAATTACATCTACTAGTCTTTGTATGTCATAAGACCAAGGATGAATGAATTGCAAATAGGAAGATCAAGTAAGTATGGAGGACATGCCTGTCTGTCTGCCTGCCTTCACAATCAGCTTTCAAAATCTTACTTCAACTTGAAGATTAACCGATATTAGCAGAGTTGGGAGAGGTTCAATTACTGAATCTACAAGACATGCTGAAACAATGGTACAAATATTGTGCTGCACCATGTGCTTTGAAAATCTGCATTTGAAATTATGATTTCATTTTTTTCTGTGCCCAAACACCAACACCTGATATCTGATTTCAAGGTAAGAAGGCAGTGCAAATCAATATGATCCCCTCATTGCTACCAATTTAACCTGGTGTTATACTCAATAAAGCTTAGTTCATATTAAAGTAAATTATATATAGATGAGCCTAAAACTTCAGTAATACCTTGTATATTTGATCAAACAATATATAAAAATTATCTGGATTCAAAATTGCATTACTTCATTTTCATGTGACCATTGTTCTCAAACAAAAAATATATAGATATCCGTTTTTTTTAATTTTAAAATTGTTACTAAAACCAAAAATCAATGTTATACAATGAATTTGTGTATACATAAATCTACAGAGTGTGTCCTGTCTGTGGAAGATGTAAGCTGTATGCCCAAAGTGATAACCAATATAGATTTTGCTTGGCTAGGTCCACAGTTGATGGTTCAACTGTTATCGCTCACAGAATCAGTGAGGTACTAAGCAATAAATTCATGGACCATCACCTTAGATATATCAAAGATCTTTGACAAGATGTCATATTGGGAATTGCTATATAAACTCTCCAGCAATGGAATTCTTGGAATGGCTTTCTCAATGAGCAAGTCTTTCCTTAAGCTGTTGTGAGAGTTAACCCAAGGAGGCGCAGTGTTTTGCTTTCAGGGAGACTAGCCTGATCCATGCTAATGGGGGGGGGGAGATTGTCTCTGATGGTTAATAGATAGCAGCTATGGTTAACCATTCTCTTTCCTGCATAAGCTCATAAACTTCATTTCTTGTCTTTTCTTATTCTCATACAACAGCATACATTAACTCTCTACCTTGAGGAGCTCTTGGACTTTGAGTGAAGATTTTTAAAATTGTATATCCAGCAGATGTCTTTAAAAACATCTACAGACTTTGGTTGTTAACCTCTTTTTCTCTATGCGCCATGTCCATTCAGGACAAAGGCAGTTATGGCCCATCACCTGCTTTCTATGACTCTCAGTTATTCTTGCTCCTCCATGGATGTGCTGATATGAGATATAATTTCAGTTTCTCTGCCTTCTACAGGTGGTAAATGCACTGTGGAATTTCATAAACATAATAACAAGCTTTTAGATAGAATAAAGATACAGCAAAAATATTAAATAATATAAAGTGAAATACTGGATAATGTTGATTGATAATGAGACTATAGGCTACTATCTTATCCTGACATTAGTAAAACATAAAATAGTATTGCTTATTGCACATATATAAAAAGGTAAAAATTAAATATATATATGAAGGATAAAAAATATAGTTTTAAGGTATGCTTTTATGGTTTAAAGTTGCCAACATTAAAGATAGAGCATATGTAAATATAAAAGTGTACATTGAAGTCAACATGAAGAGTTTCAGGCTTGAGCACAAGCTTCAGGACTAAAGATTGCTTTCAAGCATAAAACAGGCTACCACTGTTTGGATTTAACCTCAGTGTGCATATATATATATATATATATATATATATATATATAGTTAGATTTTAGTCATAATTAAATTAGACCAGTACACAGTTGTATTCAATACAATTATATTGTAGAACTTTTGAACTAGGTTTCAAACTTTCAGTATCATCAGGCAATGTACAATCACTGATTTTATCTTTTTTTAAATGTTTAAACAGGGAATTTTTATGAATGTGCAACTGGAATTTTCGAACAACTGAAAAATTTTCAAAATTAGGTAGGAGTTATTTCAGGATCTTCCCTACTTGTATGATTCTAATAGGTATTTATGGGTATGATTACATTTGGACATAATTTCTGATCTTTCATTGAGTAATTTTTTTCTTTCTGGGAACAACATAATAGCTAATTTTTCCTCCTGGCAGAATCTGCATATGTTGTCACCATTGTATGGTTTGGCTATTTTCACTATGCTCCAAGTTATATCAGGGTCCTTTTCATATTTCTATTTTAATCAGTGCTATTATTGCCTTACTCAGGGTAAAACGATAAAAAATTTATGAATAATACATGACATTGTGTGTGTGTGTGTGTACTTTGGAACAAATTTACATACATATGTATACATATATATTTGTATGTATTTATCAATATATTATTATCAACTGAGCTTTAGTTGCTTCATAGGATGTCATGAGGCTATTTTTTATTTAACTTGGTCATCTGAAAAAAAAGGAAAAAGACAATAAATCCTTTGTTTAAAGAAATATTTATTTCATTATTAACAAAGACAGAAAAAGAAACTTGAGTGTTATTTGAGCTCACCAACAAATATATTTATTCTGAAATATTCATAATGCATGAAATAACAAATGAGAAATTGCTTTGACCAGACAGAGGGATTACCAGGTGAGTTATCTGACCTGGCCATACTCCTCTTGGTAGAGGCAGAAGAGGACACTTTACTCAAGAATTAATGAAATAGCAGATTGGAGAGAGAAATCAGCAAGTTTAGATTGAATTCTGGCCAAGTTCATTACATTCACCTTCACACAAGAAAAAGCTCTGAATCTATCTGATTCCCAACTGGTTAAATGAAAGAACAGACTGGGTTCTTTAGTCTTGGAGAACAACAACTTGCCTGAAGAGAGATGTGCTTTGACAGTTATCTTGACCTAGACACACCCCCTACTGTTATGGCTACAGTACATGTGATGTACCACTGACTCTAATAAGTTACTGAAGTCAAGCATCATGCCTATATTCCAGAAATTACCATTGTAGTTACTACTTACTTCATATATATATATATATATATATATATATATATTGAAAGTTTGATGTTATTTATGGACAAGTAGATTGTATAAACACTCAATGAGCTACTCTTTTCTCCATCAACCAAGAAGATATTACAAGTTTAGCCTTTATACAAATATTCATTAAGATCCTGTGAATATTTACAGCACTTTCTCCTTCCAAAAACAGAAATTATATAGCAATGGGCAGCTATTTTAAAAGAGTATATATAGGATTTTTTAGTTTTTCTGTTGTGCTTTTTTTAAATAAAAAAGCACTACAGAAAAATTATCAACAAATAACCTGAACAAATAAAGCCCATGTGTAACTGCAAAATAAGGAATGTCTCTTACACAATAATTGTTTACAAAACAACATAATATACCATACAATGGTAAAATCACCAGATAATGAGGAAAAAATATACATAGGAGTAACAGAAATACCTTGGAAACAAAAAAACTACACACACAAAACATCCTTTTCATAAAGTAAATATGTGAACAGCACAATGCTTTCTAAGTATATCTGGGAAATTAAAAACAAAACCCAAATCACGCCAAAAATATGGAAATACAGAAAAGACCATCAGCCTATAACAACCAATCTAAAACCTGCAGACTTTGTTTAGAGGAAAAAATAGCTTCCCAGGTTAAAACAAACTATTAAATAAATGATCTGAACTCATCTAAAAATGCAGACACTAAAACAAATTTTTACTACGTCAATTAAAAATCAAAAACTGAAAAGAATAAATAAATAATAATAAAGAACAAATAACTTAATCTAAGCAAATAATAAACAAATTAACAAACCACTGCCACCATAACACTCATTAGAATTAGTAAAATAAATTTAAATAAAACAAAATAAAAGAAAAAAGAAAAAAGAAATAAAATAGATAAATAAATAACACATTCAAATAAATAAATAAAACATCAAAAACTGAAAAGAATAAATATAAATATAAAAATAAAAACAAGTAAAATAGATTTATCCAAATAAATAGATAAATAAATAAACCACTCTTACCAAAATAGCTGTTAGAAGGATTAACCACAATGCACCACTGACTCATATATATATAAATCATTGAGGAAAAACCCAACACATGTGGCCTGATGATTGAGCCTAGCATGAAACAGTCTGTTGCCTCTTCCTTTCTCCTATTAATATCTACCTTTTAAGAAGCAAGGATACTTAAACTAACTTAACCCCCAATTTTTCCTGCAAGTATGTATATAATTTTTTTCCCCAAGCCTAAAATTTTTTTTTTAATTTTTTTAATAAACAAATTCTTTTAATAAATTTTTTTAATAAACAATTTTTTAATAAATTTTATAAATTTTATTTTTAATTTAAATCTAGGTTTATAATTAATTAATTAATTAGATTAATTTAATTAAATTTAAATAAATTACATGTCAGCTTTTTCCCCCCAAATAAATTTTTTTCTAAAAATCTTTTTTTGTCTAATAATTTCATCCCATTTAAAAATGCTAGTTTTGTTAACACGTCCCTAGCGTCTCTACAGAAATGAAATTTCTCTTTTCTTTATTTTTCTTCCTTTTCTTTTCTTTCCATTTTGTTTAGCCCACTTCCCTATCAAACACCACTTCCTATTTCTTCCTTTACTCTCCCTCCCCCTTTTTAGAGCTAGACAAAGCCAAATTTTTAAATTTTTCACTTACAACTCAATCTAAAAGTAATGTTGCCCATAATCTAAAAATAGACATTGATTGCTATCTACTTATTAATCCCACCCATCTAGGTTTTTCTGTGATGTAAATTTTTGAACTTCCGCTGGTAATATCTTATTTTATTTTGAATATTGAAAGTTGCCGATGATATGTGAAATCTCTCTTAGGGATTTCATTTAGAAATGATCATACAACAGTTTTGAACTTCGAAATTTATTTTATTTTATAATTGGCTCTGTAATTTAAATATTAATTACAGTGAGCCCTCCACCTGGATCATTTTTTAATATTAATATTAATTAGGATCGGGTCTTTGGGATTTACCTTCCTGCTTTTCCTTCTGGATTAAAGTTTTTTAAATATATATATATATATATATATATATATATATATATAAAATATTTGTGCAGATGACATTATATATATATATATACATATATATATATATATATATATATATAAATTACCACTTTAATTCCCTTGTATATTTTTTAATTCCATCACAACAATAAAAATACTGAGATGAAATAGTAACAAAAATTCAGTAGAGTCAAATTTTACAGTTAATAACTTAGAGGATAATCCTAGAAAGCATTAGAAAAATTGTTCAAGACACCTTTATGTTACTTCTAAATTCAACAGCTAATTAGTATACTGCAGGGTTTTAACAGATAAGCTCCTTGATGTCCCCTCTGACGAATTTATTCGAGCTACTAGACTGGCAACTAGGTCCCACTCTTTTACACTGAATACAATCAAATGTAACTGCAACTTCTACTTTATCAGTGTCTTTTTTTGCACTTCCTGCTTGTGGAACTCCCTTCTGTATACTTGCTTCTCTGATAGCTACAATCACTAAGAGTTTAAATGCAATGTCAATTGCCATCTCTTATACGATTGACTCCCATC
The DNA here is from genome assembly GCA_037127315.1 of Ascarosepion bandense. Taxonomy (NCBI): domain Eukaryota; kingdom Metazoa; phylum Mollusca; class Cephalopoda; order Sepiida; family Sepiidae; genus Ascarosepion; species Ascarosepion bandense. The sequence goes on along the minus strand of JBBBDQ010001465.1, from coordinate 545,052 downwards.
ATTTCCCCACACCCCCAGTATCATGTTCTTCCCCGTTTCCACTCTATTTTGATGTGGCTCTCTTCACACCAGTGTTTCTATCCTTCTCTTACCCATTCTCTGACAACCCCTGTGGCCTGTTCTTCTTTCTCTTCACTCTCCTCTTATGTAACCCCCTGTGCACCAGTGGTAGTACTGCCTTACTTGAGGTGAAACAATTACAAAAAATAAAAATAAATCACTCAAGGTTGTTCATTAACAAAGGAGTCTGCTAGATGTCAATTTAATGTTACATTTTTCTCAGTAAACCATTTGAAAACCAATGATCAAGCAACTGATGCAGGTCAGTATATGCTGTTCAAGTATATAAGTTAGTCAACAAGGGTGAGTCCTTTAATGTTATAGTTGGTCAACATCAAATCATTAACAAATGACAATCACCAACCTATCTAGGTTTTTTTCTGTACACCATTATGGAAGGATTTATTACTGCCCAATTGTCTTCATTGTAGAATAATCCTATGTCAGCAATTATGTAAGAACAAACCTGGTTAATCATGTCAGATTGAGGTTAAATGTTATGATACTCAGCTAGAAATGAGATGTTTCACAGTTCAGTATCTATCAGAGATAGAATTAATTTACCTAACATTATTACAGATTAAACATTTTGCAGGAAAGTCTTTTTAAATCTTTGCAATTTCATTTACTAAAATATTTTCAACATCTTATAGATTGCATTAATAGCTTTCTAATACATATAATGATAGTGCTAAGTTTTATCAATGGTGCTCACCATAGCATAATGCTTAGCAAATTTAATAGGAGTAGATAGGTTCATCTATCTTCCAGTTCACATTCCTCTTCAGTCTTTTAAACAGGCATAGAGGTTTATCACAGATTTCCTGATCAGGATTGTGTTTCCAGTTCCTTCTAAAGTCTTCTCACTCCCTTTAACTTCCAGTAGCCCTTTGTGTCTTAGTGGCATTATCATGCATGAGGTGAATTGATAAAAAAAAAAAAACAGTTCATCTCAAAATCAAATTAGTAATTTCAATACTTTCACCATAACCCACTAGTGTTATCAATTGCCACACCAAATTAAACTTAGTAAAAAACTATATGACCAACATGGCAGTATAAAGCCAGTATAAATAGTTTATTATGATGAAAAGATGATGAAAAGGAAGTAAATCATCTGTTAAAGAAAGGTGGAAAAGAGAAAAGAATGACACTTCTCTCAGGAGCAGCCTTCAAGTACTATTCAAAATCCTAAATTATCTAACTTAAATACACACTAGTTGTACCAGCCATAGAAGTCAAGAATTGATGATATAATAAACATTAGAGCATAGTATTTGTAAATTTGAAGCAAATATCTTATGTACACACTTCAAAGAAGAAAGTTTTTCATTCTTGTTTTTCTTTTCAGTATTTCAATTCTTTACTATCATGAAAACAAACAGAATTACAAATCCTATATTTACAAATATTTAGAAATAATTAATTTTATAAATATAAACATATACTGAAATAATATTCTCAATTTATTTTTTCTTCTTTCATTTGCCATATTAACCAGATGAAAACACCAGAAAACTGTTCCCAAATTAACTGACAATTCCTACTATGCTGAATTTTCTGAAGTTTCAAATCATACTTGTGAAACCAACACTTTGATCCACTATGCCATGTCTCTTGGACAATCTGCTGGGGAAAATTTGGGAACTTAAACTTAATGTCTGTGTCAAATGGTGGAAATTTTTGGAGTCTATTTCCTTTCTCAGTCAAAGAAATTCCACAGAGGTTAATGACAACATTTTCCCTCTATACATGATCAGCTAAGCCTAATTTCATTATCTCTACCTGAGCTACAACCTTTCAATGCTCCTCCAAACTTATTTTTAGAGGGCAGCTGATCTTCTATTCCTTGTTACAACTTCATAGGACAGCATATACAGTTCTTAATCATGTTTTTGGTTTTTGGTTTTTGTAAGAAACATTTGGTTAGGGAGACAGATCTCCAAAGTGTTGTAACAGCTTTTGAATGCAATCCTGATGTTGTATGAACTGCAAATCCTTTGAATATTTTGCAATGGCAAAAACATCAAAACCTATTCTACTAGTTTTAAACTAATGACAGAATACCTATGATAAAATATTATCATTATCAGAATTGATTATTATTCCATTAATTATTCAGACAAGTATCATTCTACCAAATATCATTTGGGCAATTAAATCCCTTCTTCAAATGCTTACTGTTATTCACACACTTTCAGCTGATTCATTCTTCAGCCCTCACAGGTGTATTCCATGAGGTAAAAAAGAGGCTTTTTCTATTTATAATATATTCCAAATTTTGTTATTCTGCCTTTTTTTCATAAATATTAAACTAAGTAAAATTCTATTCATCACTGTGACTGCTATGTTAAAAAAAATTATTTTTGCATTACCAGAAGAGTTCACAATATATAGACAGGCAATGTGACCATCACTTTGTTGTGTACTTTTCTGATGATACAGAAAAGTATTCTATAAAATGTGCACATGTGTGTATGTGGAGAGATGCGGCTTATTTGAACTAACACTATCATCTTCATTATTTTAAGCAAAATAAAGGTGTGTCTATTTCAAAGTTTTCTCATACAACAAATATCTGGAGATGAACAGAGATTTGACCAATTAGAATATAAATGAAACAACAAACATATTAGTCCAAATAATTAAGTTCTACATGCTAATTGATGAGCGTGATAATAGCCATAAAATCATAATGAACCACTGAATCACCAATATTACACATAGAAATATTATTTTAATACTAGTATAAAAAAATATTGAGCATCTCACTGTAGAGTAATAGTTAATCTTGCTAGTATTTTAATGAGTTTAATCACTACTGGGGGATCCTTGTTTATGACCTTGTACCAAAATAATGTCAAGTTAGTAAATATCTAAGCATACTTCCATGGAGCAAAAATTATCAAATTTTTCTCCCATAATTGACAATTATACACTTCTGAGCTTTATTCCAGTGAAGAAATAATCACTCTTGAAATGGTTGAACCAGTCTTGAGCAATATGGTAAAATATTATTTGATTTCCTCCCACTTCTAAAGTTCTGTAAAGAGTTTCAGTGGTTTTGAGCTCAGTTTAAAATAATACCTCCAAAACGTCCTGAAGCTCAACACGTGTACTTAAAACAAAGGCTTTATAGTATTATATTCAAAATGTTGAATAATATTGATGATGATGATGTCATTAAATAATATTATAATAAATAGACTGTCTTTAGATGTGTACAAGATAAGCTTTGGATTAAAAGTTTGCAAATACATTTAATATGATATTAAATATATTTATGAAACCTTTTTTGGTCTGGCATAAGGCTAAAAATGTGAGGCACCCAAAGAATATCAAACTCACTTATGCAACTAAAATTTGACAACCCTTAGGGCCTTGGTCTATGAAAAGTGATCAATAAATCATTTAATAAATGATTTAAATGATTTTGCATTTGACAAGTGTGCGTGTGTGCGGTCACAAGGTGTACAATGTTCTTGGGCACTTCGGCGTGGTATACTAATGGTTAACATAACAAGCTTAGAATAATTACGATTGAGTAGTGTTCGTTCCTATCTGAATGCCCCATACTTTCGGTCTAGTGCCACAACTAAACTACGCTTAGAAAATCACCATACATATTGTTTTCATCATTTGATTTCAAGGTTGCTTGTAAACGCTGTTTTCCCCTCTGTCTTCGTCCTACTTTAACTCTCCATTTTTTAATCCATTTTTTTATTTATTTTTTTTTAAATCATTATTAAAACATCATATGAGACATCAAAGGTCAGTGGTGTCCCTTTGTTTATTTTCTATCTCACTTCAGGGAGGGTCTTCAACATGAATTTATTTTTTAATTTAATTATTAAAAAAAACTTATGTACGCATGGTCGTTGATATGAATTTCGACAAAAACAAATTGAAAAATCAAAGTTAAAAATTAGAAATTCATTTCTGGTCTCTTTTTAAAAACTAAAAAATCAATTTTCTGTTTAAACATTGCTAACAAGAACAACTTAGGGAAAAGGAAGAGGATATGTTCTTCTTAGTCTTAACTTTTTCTTTCTCGGTAGTCTTGTAACTTTTTTTTTTCTTTTTTTTTTTTAGTTTTCAATTTTTAATCCTTCATCTCACATTTCTTTCTTTCTCCCGTCACCTGCATCTTTCCCACAAAGAAAACAATGACCTTGATTAAAAGTATTATGTGGCAAAAAAGTAGTATGGAAATTAATTATAAGTCAATAATCGGAAACGGAATCGCAGAGAAGTTTATATCAAAATTCAAAACAAAATGAAACCAGAAGAAAAGGAAATTGGATTGAGGATTTTCTTGCAACAGGAAAAGAAATAGAAACGACTCTTTCTTTTTTCAAGGTTACAGGTTCTCTTTTTGCATCACTACGAGTCGATCAGGTGATACATTCGTCTGTCTTGTCAACGTAAAGATTTAAAAATGTCAATTCGAAACACACAAAAATTCTAAAAATACACTGACAGTTAAGAACAAATTCAAGTGAAAATGACAGAAACAATGTAAAAATAATTTACTTGATGGGTAGACTAAGAGAGATGTATTGTAGATAATATAATACTGATTACATTTCTGAACAAAAATTACCTTGTGCGTAGGTAGTTCATTGTTAAAAATATACAGTTTTTTTTTTTAATTTCAAATAAGAAAAAACGCTATAGCAAATAAAAAGAACGAAGTGTAGATAGAAAGATAGATAGCCAACAGGTGGACGAAGTAACATCTCAACCACGTGTTGTGCAGTCACAAAGAAAAATGTAATTGTAAGACATTATTTTTAAATTTCTTACAATTTCTTCCAGTTTTAACTTTTAATGTACCAACTTGTGTGCTATATCACTTGACTTGACTTATATATTTAAATTTACTAAAATAAAAAAAGTAGTACTGATCTAAATTTTGAACTTAAACTTTGTGCGTCTTCTAATTATTTTTGTTTACAGTTAACAATATTTTAAACTGTCAAAATCATTTAAAAATGAATATAGTTCAATCAATTATTCATCTTTTTACAACTTTATTACTAATTACTACTTCATTCATCAAAGACGCTAAATTACAAACTTACTTTTACTATGATTATATAAATTATGATAAAGAAAGAAGGAAAAAATTAAATTTGATTCTAGGTTTAACCGGAGTTTGTAATTTAGCGTTTTTAGATGAAGTATAGAGCTGCAAAAAAAAAAAAGGTTAATAAGAAAGGATACAAGAGTGGCGAGTTGCGATAGACGCTTACTTGATTTCGGGTCCCGAACGCCAACGAATTTTAACGAATTTTGCCGATCAAAAGCGAAACCCGGCGTTCATTTGAATATCACGTGTTCGGCACGTGATCATTTCCACCTCGGCAAAACCAATACTATATAAAAACCTAATCATTTATACTTATTCTGTCATAAAACTACTCGGAGTTTCCTGGGAGCAAGTTGTACGATCAGTTTATAACCCTAGGAAGAAAAAATTAAAGGCAAAGGGAGAAATATCCAAAAGTACGAATTAAAAAAATACACGAGAAATTAAATAATTTTAGATTTCCCTTTTATTCATTTAATATACTTCTAAATTAAATATTCAATTTTACAGCGGATTTTCTTCTCTTCAGTTTCTCTTTCACTCATTATTTCTTAATCTTATTCTTCACAGACGAGTGCGTGTGAATTTGATTCTTACTAGTACTACTGATTCTCTTTTTTTTCTTTTTTTCTTTTTTTACAGGATGGAATTGATAATTAAATAAGCAAAACATAAGTACATATTTGCATTCACAGGAAGGGATAAAGAAAAACTAAAAGGATAACTTAAAAAAAAAAAAAAAAAAAAAATTTTCAGTGCCTATTATTACCGTTCTCCAACAACTGCACACCTGCCATCGGAGAAATTCGGTGAAGTTCGGCTCTCTCCGTGACTTCCCGTACCTCTCCCCCCTACTCCCGTGCTAACATTGGTTGCACAGACGACGTCGGGCATTGCTCCGGCCGCACGGAAATTCCCGATCTTTTGATTGCATTTATAATTCGGCTAGTCTTTACGTCACTCTTCCAATTGGACGGCCTTAGTCGTATTAGAGATGGCGTCTAGTAAGGCGAAGTCCCAGCAGGTAAGTCTCTGCTTCAAATATTTCTTTACTCCAGCTTATGTTTTGTTTGCACATGAAGTTTTACCACCAGGGATTATTTCTGTCAATAATTTTGATGTTGTTAACAAGCAGAAAACACATTTTTCGTTGTTAGTTTACTCTGACATAATACTTTTCGTTTAGCCTGCTCAGGTCTTCCTTCTGTGGTCATGAAGTAGGGGATTACTATAAAACATATTGGTTACTGTAAATTGGTCCTCCACTTTATAGCCACTTTGTATGTAGGCGTTAGCTACCAAATTTATTCTGCATAACAGTTCATTTATTAATCGCTATTTTCTTTTTAACCCATTTTTTTCTTTCTCTTTAAGTTTATTTTGCGGTTAGAGTTTTCTAAAGCTCTTGTTTGCTGTATAGATACTCTTTATTAAATCGAAAATGCTTTCAAAATTTAGAGGTCGATTACAAAATAATGTTAGGAGAAATTGATCTCCCATGTTGGTTACTACTACTACACATGATGGCTTCGAGCTTTGATTTTGAAACGACCCCCCTTCCCCCCACCTAATACCATTGTTTTTCTTTAGAAAATTCAATTAAAATCAAATGTTATCTTAACTAATTTCTAAAGAACAATCATTTTTTTTTTTTATAAGTTCTCATTATTTTCCCAAAATTACCCCCAATTCGTGTTAATTAAATTAGGTAATGAGTAATGACTTTTCAAATTTTATACTTCAAGACGCTAAATTCTAATTCTTTTGCACGTAAATTATATAGCCGTTTTTGTTTTGTTTATAGGAACTTTATATATCCTCTCTAAACCTTATTAACGAAAAACCAGATTAAACTATCATGGATTATTTACAGCTCTGGTCTTTAATCCTCTAAAAATGGATAACCATTTTTTTCCTAATGAAAATGCGATTTTTCAGAATATTAAAAATTTGACTATGTTGATAAAAATGTTTTACTTTTAATTAATCCAAAATAATCTTCAATGAGTTTTTTTTCTATGACATCATTACAACGATTTATTTAAAAATGATAGTTAAAAAAAAAAACATTTGTTTCACGGACTGTTTCTCTGAAGATGTGTCAATTAAAAAAATGTTCTGAAAAAAATCTTAATTTCTAGTGTCACGCATTTTAAAACTAGATTATTTTATATGCCATTTTTACTAAGTCAGCTGTTTCTTTTTTTTTCTAAGCATGAATAATTAAAAAAAATAACAGGCGATCAGTTTTATATTTTGTAAAAAAACAAAAACAAATTCCGAATCGGAACCTGTTTATTGTTTTCCAAGGTTAAATAGGGTCAAAATGACGTTTCTAAACAAAAATATCTAATTCTAATTATGTGGGCTGTTCACTGGTAATGATTTAAAATTGTTTTTCTTACAACTTTGAAATTTTCCACCCATTTTGATGTAATTCACTCAAATCTTTAAATAAACTGGCTTCTTGACCATGTATTAAATTATAAAAATGCTAAATGGAATGATGAGCACTTTTTAAAAATTCTAGGCCAGGTATTTAAAAACAAACAATTCTTGAGGGATGCTATTCACGATGACGTACATTGTCCTCCTTAGCTGAAAATATGTCTTTAAAATCATGAATTCTTTTAGTTAAAATTTGATGCAGCCAGCTGTTGCTTTTGTGACCCTTTAACTACCAATTTCTTTCAGTTCGACATTCTGCAATGCAATGGCCTGAGATTTTATTGGATCGATTATTATTACCTAACCTCCTTTTCTTCAGATAATTCTTCTAAATTCAATCAGTACATTACTTCCCTATTTTCAAAAGAGTTTTAGAATATCGTCAGCTTTTTTCTCTTAAAAGACTTTTGTTTAAAAACGTTTTTAACTTTTATCCAAAATCGTAAAATAATGATCATATTGATTTTTAATTTATAAAAAAAATTGTCTTCCTTTTTTCCATTTTTGTCTAGAAAAAGAAAGACTTTTTTCAACCTTAACCTTATCAAAATGATTTGATCGAAAAATATTTTTCGATCTAACATCACAAAATTTTAATCTAAAGATCAGATTAAAAAATACTCATCTTGGCGTTTCAATCGCGCTTTTTACTTCAATAAAAATGCTTTCTGTTTTCTTAATGAAAAATATTTAAATCTTTGGTCATTTGTTTTTAAATCGTCCGTGTTGAGCATCTCTTTGATAAAGTTAGTATAGATTATTGAAATTGATTGCTTTTTTTTTTTTGTTATAAATTTCTCGATTGCTTTTTTAATTTGATGCTTTTGAATAATAATACTAATAATACTTAATCATGTTGAGTCAAGAGCTTATTTGAGATTCATTAGTGTAAAAAAAAAAATTAGACAACTTATACTAGTCTACGATTTTCCGTCAATTGTTTAACTTTTTATCGTATTTTAATTTTTTTCTCAAAAAAATAAGTGAAAGTAGATGCCATTTACTAAAAGAAAACAATGTTCTCTCTAAAGACGAGAACCGTAGCTATTTCTGACCACACACACTTGTGTGTGTATATATATATATATATATATATATATATATAAGCATAATTGGCGTTGTGGTGTTTTAGTTTTATTAATGAACGACTCCTCCCTTTTTAGTGATTTACGAAAACTGAAAAAAAATGTCTCGTAATTTTCTAATGTTTAAGTTTTTATTCGTTGCATTAATCGCTAAAGGGGTTTCTCATTATCGTTGTCTTTCAAACATTTGTGTTTAAAAATCCTACTTAACTGATTTACCGGAGAAATTAGTTTATTACATATTTTTTGTTCCAGTTATTGTTGGTTGTACAATGTAAATTGTAAATAGTTAATTTTAAAAAATATATTTCTTCTTCGTTGCCCTTCATTGTCGCTCTACTTTTACTCTATTTCTCTAATACTTGACTAAAAACAAAGTTAACAAAATATTCTTCTTATAGGCATAAAAGTCTAACTGAAAAAAAGGTTTAATTGTCTGAGTTACTGTAAGGTGCCTTCTGACCTTCTAATGACCTTTACAAATCCTACCGGCTGTAAGCTATTTGTAAAGATATTTCTCATTTACTGATTTTAGATAAAAATTTTACATTACATCGTTCTGATTTTTGTCAATTGACTTTATTTATCTCCATTTATTTTTTTCCTATTCTTCTCTACTCTAAAGTCTGTATGTAACCTACTTTCTGTAGTCTTGTTTGAATTTGAAAATTTTATTAGCAAAAAAAACTAATTTATGAGATCGCTTGAAGTCCCTATCTTTGTCACATGAAGGTAAATCTGTTGTTGCGTAAAACAAAAAGGAAACAAGACAAATCTGTGTTGCTTGTTAGAATTAAATTGCCGTCACCACCGATTTTTTTTTAAATAGTAAGTAATAACAACCTTCGTTTTGGACCCTACGAATATAATGTTGGTATCCTTTGTTTGTTTGTTTGTTTGTTTGTTCTTTTTCTTGTTTACTTTTTTTTTTTTCTACCTTCATATCAAAATACAATTATGGTTTTGAGGGGGTTTTCCAGAATCGGTTTTATTCTAAAATCTAAAGCTTAAATTTTATATTCAAAGGAATTTACATTGTAAAATCCTCACATCCTTTAACCTTGACCGAACCCTACCCGAATACTAAAATAACCTTCAAAAAACATTGGATTTTCTTAACGTCCCCCCTCCACCCCAACGAAAATACCTTATCAAAATAAAAGTTGGATTTGTATAGCCTTTCACTCAACCATAGCTGTTTCCATTAATGAAATCAATGCATGCAAATTAAATTAATATTTTAACAGCGATCATGTTCCTTAAATTTTTCACAAACCCAAACAAGTACGCGTTTTAATTCACTTTTAAAATTAGTAAGTACTTGAAACAGAATTGCTTAAACACGTTTTCTCTTGTCCGCTATTTAAAAATGAATTTTTTTAAAAGCTTTCGTTTTCATCATTTGAACATTTCCCAAACCATTAAAGGAATTAAGAGATTTCAAGTAACTTTTTCATGTCAACTCTGATACGAGTTTGCGTGTTTTAAGCTTTGTTTTGGGTTTCGAAATATTTTTTCTTTTTCATTTGCTGCTATGGTTCGCATTTCTCCTCAACAGTTTGGAGGTGGGGGTGCAAAACTACCTGACGATATATTTTTTTTTCTCCTCCATCTAAACGGGTCACTACCAGCTCCTTTCTCCTCTCTTGTCTCGGTACTTTTCAACAACTCCAATCTTCCTGTCACTTACTCAACAGGATGTTTTCTATTACAAATAAAAGGCGACTTAATTATTTCCCCACTGGTGGAAAAATCACCCCCCCCCCTCCGCTTTTCTATTTCTTCACCTAACACTTTCCTCGCCGCCAAATCACTTATTCTCCTTTACCGATGGACGTCTACAACTTACTTTCCCTGGCATAGCGAGCTTTTAAATTTCTATTTTTGTTGATTTTTAAAATAACTTATTCTTGCTTATCAAGTTATCAATGTCACTTTTATGTAGATCATTAATGGTATTGCTGCTCTCTCTCTCTCTTTCTGTTTCTCTCCAAGAAAATATAAATTACATTATTTAGGTCTAGTCACTTCTCTATCATAAGCCACTTGTGGTCACTCATCTAACCTCTAAGTAACCCCTCTATGACATTCAGCTTTGCCGACAACGACCTTGTACAGGTGTCTAATCTCTCTACTTGCCTACCTACCTACTTACCTATTCAGTTAAAGCTGGATTTTTCTAGATCTCTTTTCCATCCTGTGCTTAATTTCTGCACAACAGGCAACTCTGCTCAAATAAAAAGCCCTTATTTCAATTGTCCTTCAATGTTATGCAATCTCACCACAGAGACTATCATTTGACCTGCTTTGAAATAAAAACATACCATTTCTCACAGCTTTTTTCTTCCCTCTGTTGCTTTGAAATTTAATTGAATCAGCTGACTGACTCTGGAAATATCAGTGCATTATTTTTCTACTCACAATTCTGTAACAATTTTTTTTCTTTTTCCATACTAATTCTTGTTGGTTGTTTTTATTATCGCCACTCCTTTTCTATTTGGCGGAGATGTAAAGTTTAGTGCTAAATGCATCTTAGAAAAAAGCGTTTACTGCTTAAATAGTAAATATTTTGTAGCTAAAGTAATTGGAAAAGAATTATGAGTACCTTTTTAAAATAACATTTTTATTTTAATTGTTAAATTATACTTGTGATTTGATTTCTTTGTTAACAAAAGAAATGTGAAGTGTCAGATGAACACGTGAAATATTTTCTTAGGGTTACTTCAGCAGGTTTAGGATATCCCTGCATTTTATAGCAAACCACCAACCTTAAAGAGAACTTCCTCACCTGATCCCTTCTGTAACAAACTCTGTCTAATAACTTTATGTATTCTGCATATCTAATTTGTTGGAAGGGTGTTTCCATAATTTAATTGCTCTACCTGCATTCATATTCCATTCAATATTGACATTTTCTATTCTTAAAAAAAAAAAAAGAAAACAGCTTGCCTACTTCTCACCTCCTATTACATACATCATATTCCAATTGTTCTTTGAATCTGCAAAGTTTTGTTCAAAAATGTTAGTCCATTCTCTTTCAAATTTGACCAGATTTTTTATTGTGGTCCTTTTAACAAATGAAGCTAGAACATCCCATACAATGGAAGGTGACCTTCAGTTTCACCTAGGTTTTATTAAACCTCTGGAATCATTGCCAAGTTGATGAGACTTGTAATAATGGACTAGCTTTTATTCAAACACCACATTTCTCTCATGGGAAGTTATTATTCATGTAGCTGTATTTCTTGTATAAATATCTTAAAATTGGAACACTATTTGCAATCAACCATTGAGCTCTTTCTTCAGAATGGACATTTCAGATTTGGAATTGTTGCTTATCTAACTAGTTTCCAATTTTCTTGAAAAATTAGAACTTCTGTCCTTGTTGACTTTGTCTAAGTTGTTAATGCTTAAATCAAGAATGACCTAAGAATTAGCAGCAACATATTGATTCATTTCCTTTTCCACTGCCACTTCCACTTTAAATGACTGCTACAATAGTGCTTCTATAGCTGGTTGGACTAGTAGTACTAGCAGCATTAGCTCAGCTTCAGCGCTTTTAATGCTGAATTGGTCCTGTTATTTCTTCTCTTCATTTCATCATCTGTATAAAATGAGATATTAAAAAAAAAACTTAAGACATTTCATGATAAAAATGATCCATTAGATTATAAATACATTTATAATAAAATAACTAACAATTTAAGACAGCCAGTTTTTCATTGATTTTGAGCAACTGATGTCTGCACAATTGTTAGTGCTGGATCAAATAAACTTTATGGGAACTGTTACGTAACCTATGATCAACTACTGTTGGCCTAGTGACCTTTTGTTAAATAGTTTTGCAAGGATTAACCTTTTGCCTGGTACATGGTCTCATCAGTTCAAACATGTGAATTAAGTGTGACCAACTTTTTGTGGATCTATGAATTTGCTTATCAACGACTGATTAGAAATGCTTTCATTTAAAGATTGTTCACTTTTTTTTTTTTTTTTTTTTTTTTTTTTCTATGGATATAAATAAAACTAGCTTTTATACACTGTATTTATCTAAATGTTTGAGACCTAATCAGGATTAGGAAATATGTAATTCTCTATTTGTATCCAGATTCAAATTAAGGTCTCTGCTCATTTTGATGCTACCAAAGAAGTGGGTGGCTTTTAGTAGGTTTATGCATTCTGCTGAATTTATGTAGCAATGCAGAAAAGTGTTTGCTGCAGTAATGGCGGCCACAATGCAAGCTCCTGCTGCTGCTAGGAAAACTCTTTTCATCAGTAATTCTGAAGATGATGACGCTGCTGCTAGTGGGAAGAAATCAATAAATTTGTCGTTATCAGGAACAGCAGCCATTGGAAATGCTAGTGCCATTCCTTTTATGTCATGTTGCCTGCTTGACTGGACAGTCTTGCCAATTGTTTGATTGTATGATTTGCAGATTCTTTATGTAACATGTCTGTTGTTGGTACTACTTACTGAAATCTGCTTTCCTCTTTTACTTAGAAAAATGAACTGCAGCAAGGACAGACCTGCAAGGACATGAAATGATAATTTGGATAGGTTCTTGTGACCTTGGTGGTTGACTGCTGTACTTTGATATAGTTCAGCTTTTATGCAAAAACACACACGCACACTTCTTTCTACCGATCAATGACATTTGTTAATTCATTATAAGTGTTACTGATTCTTATCTGCCTCACAAGTGTTGAAGCATGTATTATTAATAATGTGTAATAAAAACATGAAAAATTCATTTGACCTTCAAATAAATTTTCTCCACTAAATTTCCTTTCTTTTGAATTACATGTTCAATTGTTTCTAAATTATTTATTACAAAACACTTGTATAAAAGAAATTGATACTTTGAGACAATTTTCATTCATTCTTCAATATTTATCTGCCTTTTTTTGCAACTAAACTATTAGCTTTGCATTGATATGTTGTGAAAAACCAAGTCACACCTTACTTTTGGTTTCAATAATTTAAGCATGACTTACTAGTTCACTAAACTAATTTAGAATAATTGCATTTCTCTTTTGATGTTGTTACCTATTTTTATAGGTCATTTATACTGCTATTCATAGATCCTCTTAGGAAATAAATCCTTCTCTCTACATCTCTCTCTCTCTCTCATCTGAACATGAGCAGACATGCATATATGGCTTCTCCAAATTTGATTTAGTTAAAAGCTGATCTTATCAGATTTTCTATCAAATTAAAATAACTAATTGGTACTCTGTCATCGATTACTTAAAAAAAATAAATGAATATGGTAGTTATTTAGATAAGTGCGAAAGATCAGATAAATTATCTTACTTAACTCTGATAAACTTTAGCAAGCTGCTTCACTAAGTAACACAATAAAACATTCCAACTTTGACCAATTTAACTACATATTTTTTCATAATTTATGTTTAGGTTTTTATTTTTTATATTTCTGCCTTTCCTTTATGAAAGCATGACGTTGGGCATCAGTAAATTTATTCACAAGTCAGTTGCTACAAACCAATGTTCTTTAATGGCTTTGTTTCCACTTGACTATATCTGGTTATTTTTATTCTATTTCTGAATGGGACATTTTCCTCAGTCTTCTCTTATATCTGGCATGTTTCTTGAGACTTTTTTTTTTTTAATAGCCAGACATTTTTGATTCTCAGATCAGTACATTGAGATGCTTACCACAATGATTTCTGACTCTTACAATCAGTTCAGGATTGGTTTGGTTGAATTGCCTAATATTCCTCTGTGACTGCAAAGTGACAATGCCACCAACAGTGGCTTTATTCCCCACCCTTCATGTCAGATATCAATTTTTGTTATTTATTTATTTTTATTTTTCTCTTTTGGTTTCTGTTTATTCTTTCTAAACAAAAACAATTGTCACATGGTAACCTGGAAATATTTGCTATTTAAAAATATAAAATTTAAGCTATCACTAAAATTTCTGCTTTTTGCCAGGTGTTTAAACATTTCTACTTTGTTTTAAATTTGAGAAAACTGATTTCTTTTCTTATTACAGGCTCCACGGGCTGACAGCTATCGATATGCTGTCACGCCAGGAGGCCAGGAGAAAAAGAAGAAGAAGAAGGGGGAGGATTTGGATGAGCTCAAGCAGGAGCTTGATATGGTAAGTGTCTATAATCTCCCTATTCGCTACCCCTCCAATTTTATCTGCTCTTTGCCATCTTTTCATCTTTCATATTAAAACCCAGTGTAGATATTCAAAATGTCAGTTTCCAAGTTTCTAGTAGGCATCTACTTTCTCCTTGTCATATTTTGTCTGGCTTAAATATTCATTTAAAATATTGCTGCTTTATTTGCCCCCACACTTATAATTGGCAGCGGGATCTCTGAAATAAAACACATCACAACTTAAAGTTAAAAAGAAAATTAGTAACATATATAAGGACTTTACTTTCCTCTTTCAAGAAAAAGCTTGAAATGAATTCAAAAACATTTGGATATGATCAACTTCCCAGTATCTGTCTTTAAAACAAATGTGCATTATAATAATGTACATAATCTGGACTTCACAAAATTCAGTGTAAATTATGAATTCTGATTAAAATATGTATGAGAATAAAAAAACATTTGCAAAGGAAAATATATAGACCTGGTTTTTATTTAGCAACACTGAAAAAAAAAAAAAAATGAAATTTGTTGCATAAAATAATGATACCAGTGAAATGACTCCTTTTAGTGTGTGTGTGTGTTGCAAGGAGGAAAGTTACTCGAGTTAGACAGTGCTAAAAACTTCTTGGTCAAACCGAAATATGGACAAATGATCAAGTATCATATTTGTTAGAGGCTTCTTCGTCAAACTTGATATACATAAAATTGACATTTACTGTATATCAAGGTGAGCAGGATTTATCAGTAGAAATGCTCAGTAGATATCTTGAGCAATAATTATCAATAAATAAAAAGTTTACAACATTTAGCTAAGATCAACTGAAAGTTTTGTGATGCTAACACTCCTCAGATATCTGAACTTGTGGAGTATTAACATTGTGAAACTTCTTCGTCGATCTTAGAAAATTATTGTTGACTTATAGCTAGATACACATAAAAAATTACCCTATCCTTATAAGAAAAAAAAAATTAAATCTTTTCATATTTTTTTCTTTTTTCTCTTTCATTATGAACTTTTCCATACTTTTATTACATTTTTTTTTTTTTTTTTTTTTTTTTTTTTTGTCTGTTAAAATATTAGTTAACCTGAAACCTCCTGATTTAAAAATTAAAAGTACAAATAAAGCTAAATATTGTTGAATTTAGGTTAATTACATAGTAGTTTCCTCTCGTTTATTTGCAGATAAAAGCATAATTTACATTATGTTTAAAGGGATCCTTTATGTATGTATTTATATCTTGCTAGCATAACAGGTGAATATCAGAATTTGACAAATTTAATTTTCATTTTTGAGTATAGAGCAGTTTTGGGAGGATCAAGCAGAAAGTTATTCCAAAATCTGTCTGCTTACTCTTAATTCATTGGCTGAAGTCCTGAATGCATCTACTTAGTAAAATGAAAAGTAAACATTGAGCCAAACTCAAAATTACTCTGTACATGGGATCTGTGAAAATGACCTGCCTGCACCAGGATGTACATTTAGCTTGTAATTTCCTTCATGATGATTTTACAATCAATCTTTGTATTCAAGCTCATGAATTAATGTGTGATGTCATCAGGTTTTCACTGGTTGTCAGTTGCATTCTCTGCCATGTGCTGTTGGTTTTTAACTTGATTAGATGACGAAGTAAAGGCTTCATGCTAATTCCTTCATCCAGTTGTTGGTCTTTTCCTGCCCAATAATTTATTTCAGAATTCTTGTATTCTTTAGAAAAATATTTCCCTCACTTCAAAGTTAATCTCAAGCCCTAATCTCTTCAAAATTCCAATTAGCTTTCTTTGTTGGTAAATGTTGACTCTTGTTCAGTATGTCAACTTGGTCTTTTATCAACATAATAATCCTTTTGGTGATATAAAATTAAAACCAACCACTTTTTTTTTTTTTTTTTTTTAATACACTGTCCATTATTTACTCTTTTTGAAAATATGCAATCTGGGACTCTGATTATTTCTAACAAAATGAGTTTACTTGAATATGATATTTCAAGAATTCTCAGCAGCATGGATTTTTATTTTCTCTTCAAAATACAGCATAATAGATGTGGTGTTGCATGTTTCTTTTAGAAAATCAATTTTCTAGCCTTATTTACCAATGATCTGCTATAGTCATCATGAATGGTTTTATATTTAAAAAATATAAATAAAGCAAATTACTTTTCTCTTTCCCCCCCCCCCCCCCCAAGGAAAAAATAACATTTTAAAAAGTTAATTTAGTATTCATTCTCTTTTCATAAATATTTGGTATCTGACACATTTAAAAGAAAAAAAAATCTTAAATTCAACTTCTGGGATTTTTCACATTCCTGAAATTACAAACTCTTTTCCTATTTGTCTGAGACTTTCTAAAAACTAAAAATGGGAGGTAAGAATTGCAACAGCCTGAATGTTTCTGTTGATTTTGATAAGGATACAATCTATGCATGCAAAAATGTATTGAGAAAACTTTCAGTCTGTGATACAGTAATACCCATACAAGTACCCAGTCTGTGCCTGCTGAAGGAATTTGGTGCATGTCATTCAGTTAGTTATTTGAGAAGGACTGGATGATTATTTCAGTGAATTGCTCTGCCTGTTGAATGTTTGTGGGGCTTCAATATTGTCCTACACTCATTGACAAATATTTTGATTCCCATGTCATACAAACTTTCACCAAGGTCAACATATTCTGTTCACAATACCATTTTTTTTTTTTTTAAATTGTATCACCCTGAGCAAGGCAGTAATGCCACTGATGTGCAGGGGGCTACGTAATAGTGAAAAGATCGGAAAAGAGAAAGCCGGAAACCATATCCTAAACAGGGAACAAGGGATGAGCCTCTTAACCTGTTCAATAGACATGGGTGGAGTGTGAACCGGGCAATAGATAGATCTATAACATTAACATGGACAAAAATTATTTATATGCAGCAGAAAGCAACACGCCTCTTCCTTGCAAAACCTCTGCCACACCACCATGCACATCTCCAGTCATGCAAGGTCAACTGGGGGATTAAATAGCACTTGTTCAATGATAAGGTTCTGCCTTCATTCCAACAAACTAGCATTCCTGTATGTGATAACATCTTGAACAGTGAGGGGGTTCATGACATCTGTATACCACAAGCCAACATTCACCAGATAATACTTCAACTCTTACCGCTTATACAATGTAAAGAAAAGGATCATTGACTGCCTGCAACGTTGGGCAAAAGTCATAAACTGCAACCCAGAGACAGATGAAGAGGAAACGGTATAAACAGTAACCTACAATGTAACAACTACCCAAGGCACATAACAGCTCTAACAAGCATGGCAAGAGGGTACATGAGGATAACTCTCAGGAAACGTCCTCAGTCTACCCACCCTATGTGAAGGGGTTATCAAAAAAATACAAAGAATCTGTGGTCTATATGACATCAGAACAACCTTAAAAAGTGGCTCTACACTTAGTAGATACCTCTCTCAAGTAAGACCTCCAATAGATAACATCACTAAGGATTGTGTGTATGCCATTCCATGTAGCTGTGGAAAGAAATATAAAGAAAAAATAGACTGCTCCCTTAAGATAAGGCTGCAAGAACATTGCAAGGCTGTAACATAAGGAGATAGAAAAATCCATAATAGGCCATAAAAATCTAAACCAATCAAGCATAGAAATGAATACAATATGGGAACCAATAATATGGAATGCTAGCAAAAATCATTAGCATCAAATAATGCAATATGTGTTCTGGTGTTTTTTTGTTGTTTTTTTTTGTTTTTTGTTTTTTTTAGTGTTTACTGAGACATTAGTCATACCCTGATGTCCTCAAGGATATATGGCCCAGTGGATATAGGCATTGGTTAGTTCCAGTGAATTGACTCTGTTGTGAGTTCAGTACTAGGCAACAGCAAAAGTAGACTCTTAGAGAGTTAAGTTAAAGGGAGGTAACTACATGGCTACCAGAAGTGGCATGGCATGTTGAATGAGAATGATATACTCCAGTGATCAAAATAAAGAATTCAGTTTGAAATTCCTAGCACCTGTACAATGGCCAAAGTGTAAAAAAAAAAAAAATTTGCTTCAGATATATCCAGCATTTTCTTACCAAAATAATGGCCTACCTTTTCCTGTACAATGATTGGCATTTAAAACAAACTTTGTTTTATTATAAAATTAGTTTACTTTTTGCTTAGCATCTTATGGCCAGTTAGATAATATTGAATTATTTGACAACCAGTCTTTCAACAAATTTCAATTTTCCTAACTGTATATTTTTCTATTAGGCAGTATTTTTAATGAAAGTTTGTTTGAATTTCTTTTAATTCCCTTATAAAAATTTGAAGGTTCATATCTCAATGAATGTGATTAAAAATATTTTAATATTAACTTTTAGTATTACTTGTATTTAATCATCTTTACAATTTAAAATGAATTGGATTTTCAGTTGACAATGTGAGCAAACTTAATGTCACTAAATCAATGAAAATGTCTTGCTGATTATCTTTACAAGAATTTACTGAAAAGTTCTTGGTTTAACTCACTTTCCAATGACCAAACATCTCAATACTGACATTTGGGAAGCGAGTCTGACAAAATTTTTCAGCACTCACTTCGTATTTCACTTGTCCTGTAATAGACAGTGATATTGTTTGGTTTTGGTTCATAACTGGGTCAAGACTTTATACAAATACTAAATTGATGTCATGTTTTTATTTCTACTTAGTTGTCTAATGTTTCTTTTGTCTGCTTTTTAAACACTTTCTTAAAGATTCTTTTCTTATTGACTTCTTGCTGCTTATTGATTTAAAGTTCTTTGCAGTCGGGTCAGAAGAAAAATTACCAGAATTGCTGTTTTTATTTTCTCTCCATTTCAAACATTTAATTATCCTTTCTTTAATATTTTCTTGAACATGCAAATCAGTTTTGAACATTTCATGGTTTTCTCTTTTATGATTGTTTGCTTTTTATCTTTTCTAACAAAAGGATAACTTCTGAGCAAATTCTATTTGTGGAGTTGATAAAGAAAGACTAAGGTGGAGTTTTTACTAATTGTTTCCTTTTTTTTTTTTTTTTTTTACTAGGACGAACATAAAGTTCCAATAGAAGAGCTCTACCGAAGGTTAGGAACAGATCCTACTCAGGTAAGTGCTTACATCAAAATACTTTTTTTGATTTTCTGCAGATGACAATCTTGGAAAAGGCTTCAGCATTTTTTTAATGATTTAACTGTTACGGCTAGAGAACCTGATCTTTGAAGTTTTGCTTTCCTCTTTTCCTATACCAAGTTAAAATAATTTGCTTCAGTTTACAATGAATCTGATATGCAAAGCATAACTCAAGCTAATAGTTATAATGGCAATAAAAAAAAATCCTTAATACTCCTGCTTATGAATCTTGACATGTGAAGATTCCCTCTACTAAAAATTAGTAAAATAGTACAAGAAAATATGTGGAGAGAATAAATTTTAAACAAGCATTCATCTGATGAATGCTGGTTTAAATTTTTGTTCTCTCCACATATTTTCTTGTACTATTTTACTAATTTTTAGTAGAGGGAATCTTCACATGTCAAGATTCATAAGCAGGAGTATTTACAGAAATAATTCACATATTTATTATTTATACTTACAGGGTCTTAGTCCAGAAAAAGCAAAAGAAATTCTCTTGCGTGATGGACCCAATTGCCTTACCCCACCTAAAACTACACCTGAATGGGTCAAGTTTTGCAAGACATTGTTTGGAGGCTTTTCTATGTTACTCTGGATTGGAGCAATTTTGTGTTTTATTGCCTATGGTATTCAAGCAGGGACTTATGATGACCCACCAGGTGACAATGTTAGTATCAATTATTAAACTTTTTTTGTCAGTTTTTGTTTCTAATAAATTTGTGATATTTCCTTTTTGCATTTATTACAGCTTTTACTAACTGCAATGTACAATTTAAAGGGGAAAAAAATCTTAATCTTGAAATTTAAAAAGAAAAATTGAAACTTTTACTTTTAATAAAATTTCTGTTAATTTTTATTCATCAAAACTTTAGCTATGTCACTTTTTCCATAGATTAGTATAGAATCTTTTTATAGTAAAACATTTTGAATAGTTTTAAAAGCTTTATATTGATCAGACATTTGTTTTCTAAATAACTGCCTACAGACTTTGTCTTTAAAGTTAACCTTTCTTTCTCCAACCAAATACAAATGAAATCAATTATTGACTTAGGCTTTAAAAAAAAAATACTTTTCCATTTTCAGTTTACTTGTCAAAATATTGGAATGAAGTTATCTGCAAAATTGACCCATTTATAACTTCTTTTTTCATCTTTTAATTTGAAGCAATATTTATATTTTTGTAAAATCATTTTAAATTTTTACACCAGTTTTACAGATTAATGTGAGGAAATTAATTTGCAATGAAATCTGTTTGTAGTAGAAATCTTAGAACTATAAATTTTGGGGACCATTTTAATAAGCACTGCCCTACAGATAGCATAATGAGCTGCTGAAACCTCAGATCAAGCAGGGTTTCCAAAATAAAGTACATTGGACTAAGCTTTTAACCTTTCATCAAAGGCTTTCTTTTATACTTTATATTAGCTGAGGATTTGGCATATTTTAGAAGTTCAAATTTTGCTTAATATTGTAATTTTAATGCAGAATTTGATGCACTTATGACCTTTCATTCATTTCCACTTCAATTATTTTTGTACATTGGAGTTGTTTTTCTTTTTTTCTTTTTCTTTTTTCCAGTTGTACCTAGGTATTGTGCTGACTGCTGTAGTAGTTGTCACAGGTATATTTTCTTATTACCAAGAGGCTAAAAGTTCTAAGATTATGGATTCATTCAAAAACATGGTACCACAAGTAAGTAGGCTTTGCTCTTAATTATCCACTTAAGTTTGTTTTTTTGTTTTTGTTTTTTTTTCTAACACTTCTTTTATGAAAACTATTTAATTTTTCTTAAATTAACAAGATTAAATACAAAATAAACATCTTACTGTATCTTCAGAACTTTTGTTTACTGTTTGTAGTAATGAAATTATTTTTGATATCAATATTCTTACTAAAAATGTTATATTGAAAGATAGTGTTAACTGTGAACTGCTGTAATCTCTTTCAGTATGCTGTTGTTGTTAGAAGCGGAGAAAAGCTCAATGTGCGAGCTGAAGAACTTGTTGTTGGTGATATGGTTGATGTTAAATTCGGTGACCGAATTCCAGCTGATATTCGTGTAGTTGCTGCACACAGCTTCAAAGTAAGTTGGACTTGAAAGATAATTTGAACCCAAATAATTGATAGCAATTTTTACCAGAATCTTTTTTTTTTCTTTTTTTTTTCTTTTTTTTTTTCTTTTTTTTTTTTTTTTAACTAACTCTTATTTTTGTTCATGTTTCCTCAAATTGAGTTTTTTGTCCTTTCAGGTGGATAACTCGTCACTAACTGGTGAATCTGAGCCACAGTCTCGATCTTCAGATTTCACCAATGAAAATCCATTAGAAACAAAGAATTTGGCTTTTTTTTCCACAAATGCTGTTGAAGGTAAAAGTTCAGCCTTAATGAGCTAGATTTTATTTACTTATCGGTTTTGTTCTTAATTCAGTAATGAAGCTATAGCTTTTTTTTTATTTTATTTTTTTTAAGTAATATTCTTAGTTTAGTACTTTAGCAATAGCATTTTGAAGTAGATATTTAATATTGGAACACCAAAACAAATTGTCAACACTTTTTTATTAAAATCCATTAGGTTTTAAATGTTTGCCAGCTGTTCCTCTTAAAAATTGACAATGTCACTATAGGGTCACTCACAAATGAATTGGTTGTATACTTTGTTAGGAATTATTTGTTCCTTTTTACTTTTTTTTTTTCTCTTACCAGGAACTTGTGTTGGACTTGTTGTGAAAACTGGTGACAAAACTGTAATGGGCCGAATTGCTAACTTGGCTTCTGGACTTGAAGTTGGAGAGACTCCAATTGCTAAAGAAATCGCTCATTTCATCCACTTAATTACTGGAGTTGCTGTCTTCCTTGGTGTGACCTTCTTTATTATTGCTTTCATTCTCGGCTACTATTGGCTGGATGCTGTCATTTTCTTGATTGGTATCATTGTGGCTAATGTGCCTGAAGGCTTACTTGCTACTGTCACTGTAAGTAATTCTTGCATTATTAAACCTAGATAGAGACAAAGCTGCTTAGATTTAATTTCTTATTTTCTGGAAGTAGGATGGTCATATTCTATTTTTTTTTTATAACTTTAATTGCCACATTTTATGGTAAAATCTCTGACCAAATGAATTGTTTAGTTGTATTGCTGAATTTTAGAATCAAGTTGTAGTAAGAAACATATCGAACTGCTTTTTTCTCCCCTATTCAATGTCAAGTAAATTTTTCTTTTAAGGTCTGTCTGACTCTCACAGCTAAGCGCATGGCAAGAAAAAATTGCCTTGTCAAAAACTTGGAAGCTGTAGAAACTCTTGGCTCTACATCAACTATCTGCTCAGATAAGACAGGAACTCTCACACAAAACAGGATGACTGTTGCTCACATGTGGTATGGAGGAAAGATTGTTGAAGCTGATACCAGTGAGGACCAATCAAGTAAGTCTTTTTAAAAAAAAAATAATAAAAACATATGCTGAAAATAATAGGGTTTTTTTGTTGTTGTGACAAAGTTAAACTTTGTACTAAAGAAGCTTACATAACTTTAAAAGACCATAAATCTAATTTTGAGACCAATCTACCCACCAGATTCATCAATCCCACCAGGCCAGAAATTGTTAAAACCAGTAAAATTCTTCTAGAAAGGATTAATTACCAAATCAAACAGAACTTTGGATTACTACAGTGGACCAATACAACTGATGTCTTAATTGGTTTTGCAATACTAAAGCTGAAACCAACTGTTCTTTAATCCAGATTAATCCAGATAGTTGATTATTACCCATCAATTTCCAAGGATCTTTTCCCTTTGGCATTGGAATTCGCTACACATTGTTCGGACTTAACTAAAGATGATTATGACTAAGACATCCATCTTTATCCACAACCAAGAACAATGGATAAAAATAATTCTGGTGACCAATTTGACATTACAATGGGTGTGTTAGGCTCTGCAGAGTCTTCTAAACTTATTGGTTTATTTGCTTTACATAACTTCAACACACACTGACATTAACACACATGACATAAGGTTATATAGAGATGATGACCTTATGGTAGTAAACAAATTCCACACATTTTAAAACTGATAAAATTAGAAAATTAATCTGTAGAGAATTCAAGTCTAAACCTAAAAGTAATAATCAGCATTAATTTGAAATTAGTAAATTTCCTTGATGTAACACTGGACTTAGTAAATAGTACTTACCAACCATACATAAAACCTAAAAAATATCCAATAGACATCCACCTGAAGTTTAATCACTCCCAAGTATAATCAAACATTTACCCTCCTCCATAGAATATAGAATTAGTAAAAACTCATCTAATGAAGACATATTTTATAAACATAGCATTTTTTTTCTTTATAATTTTTTTCTTTATAATAATGCTCTAAAGAATGATATTAAATACATAAAAAAATTACTGTAATAGGAAAAATGAAAATAGAAAAATCATTTGGTATACACTCCCATTCAACCAACTGTTTAGTACTAAGTTAGAGCTGAAGTTCTTTAATGTAAACATTTTCCTAATAATAACCCTCTAAGTAAAATTTTTGATAAAAAATACCCTTAAATTAGATTATAGTTGTACAAATCTAGAAAAAATATTAAAAAATCGTCAAATTTTAAATCAGCATGTAAACCAAAGTAACAATCATTCTAATAATGAAAATAGTAATAGAAATTTATGTAATTGCTGAAATCCTAACAGTTGCCCACTGGAAAATAGGTGTCTAGCAAATTCTATTGTTTACCAATGTACTATATTTATTATCAAATAAAAATCCAACTATTAAAAAAAAATTACATTGGGTCTACTAAACACTTTTAAGCAGTGATGGTTTTTGCATTTAACTTCCTTGAAAAAATAACATACCAAAACCAAACGTCCCTTTCTGTGTGTTTTTTGGCAGTTAAGATACAAACAAAGCCTCCAAAGTAAAATGAAACAGATGTGAAGAGATGGGGGCACTAATCATTTAACAATTTCATGCCACATCCCAAACAAATCTACTAAAAAGACAGCAGTCCTGCTTTTCTTCCATAGACCAATGTATTGATAATGAAGGTGGATGCTATCTTGATTACATAGGTATTCATGATTGAGATAACAATGATCTTGGAACAAAATAAATCAACATACTCTACCAAATGTTTTAAGAAATAACTCAAGATAAATCTTTCCAAAACAAAAACTGATCTGGAATTGGAATGAAAACAGTGATGCTACCTACTGTGAATCCATAAAATATCAGGATGTGGAATTAGTAAATACTAAACATTTCAGATTCATTAGTGTTATAGATCACTTGTAACAAATTTAGTAAAAGAAATAAGAAAACTGAATATACAATGATCTGTACTGGAAATAGTTTTACCCAATACTTCATATTGCTGCAAAACCAAAACATTAACCTGAAAAATCTATTCATCTTCTTAAATAACCTCACTAGATCAAGATGTTCTTATGAATGCCCTGCATGGCACCAAAACCCATTCAATAATATCTAAAGTGTCTATCTACTATACCAAACAACTTTCTTAGATCAACAGTTAAAATGGGCTTTAAGCAGGTGGATCTTGGTAAAGACCATCCTTCTTAGAACCTTGTGGACTGGTGTTGCACAGTCACAAAGAATTATACCAAATAACAAACCACATCACTGGTTTGTTATTTGGTATAATTCTAAAATGGATAACATGTAACTTGAAGAGAAAATGACAATGAAGATGCTGACATTTCACACTACTTCAAACAAAAGGTTAGGAAGGAGAACCCTCTCCCCCTCAATACTAGAAAGAGTAATAACAGCTACTGGACTTGGAAAAACCTACTTTCCTAAAAATAAAATTTAGGATATTGAATTTATAAATTTCAATCAACAGTAGTAAATGAATGCCAAATGTTTTTGGCTCATATTACCATTAAGTAGGTACCTCCACTTCATTTTCAATAACTGAGTTTTGAATTGAATTTTTAAAAATGAAACTTTTCTTGAAACTTTAATTCCAGCTTAATTGAAAGCTAAATGATTGACTTTACTATTTCCAGTAAGCAAAATACTCATTCATTGGAATCTGAAATTGAGATTTTTTTTTTAAGCAATCGACAGATTTGTAAATAAGTTACTTCTCAGTTTTAAAACTCTTGCAAAAATAAAATATACATGTCTCACTCATTATTTTTGTAAAATTATCAAATTTAAAGTTAAATTAATCTGATTTAAAACATAATACTGGTTTATGGCATGAAAATTAAAGTAAAACTATTCATCAGGAAGGTCTGACACGTTGACCTTTCATGTAGTAGGCGATTATAACCCTCTGCCATAAATCAGTTCACACATCTGGAAGTATGGTGACCAAAAATTGACATAATCCAATTTAACATTTTGTAAGAGAAACAACCCTTGAAACATAAGTATAATTTTCCATAGTAAAAGAAAATGTGCAGTTTAACATAAATAAAAAAAATTTAGATTATTTTAAAAATCTTAATTATAAATGATTCGTATTAAGCTTTTGAATTTTCGATTTATAAATAGTCTTTATTTAACAAATTAATAACTGAAGACACTGAGTAACTGGAAGAAATTTAAGATGTTTGAAACTTTAATTAGCGAATAAAAAAAAAAAAAATGAAAACAGTTCTTATAAAAATTATTCATTAAATTATATTATTTATAAAATGAACTAAAAGTTTATCTAAATTAAAAATAGCATAGTTTTTATGCTTTTTTTATATTATTATTATTATTATTTGAAGCAGATTTTCAGAAAAATGGTCTAATAATTAAAAAAAAATTACATTATTTACATCCTTCCAATGAGACCTGCATTTAACTAATAAAAAAAAAAAAGGTATGTTTTATACAATTTATTGGAGTGGGGATTAACACATATAAAAAAAAAAAAATTTACTAAGATTTTCTAAAAATAATAATTGCATAAATAATTTCATTCATTTTTGAATAAGTCCTGAAAGTTTAATTAAAATAAGGCAGTTGGTTTGGGGTGTGTGTGTGTGTGTGTTTTTTTTCTTTTGAGTTTTCAAATTAATGTCTTTTAACGCCAAGAAATATCTATAATATTACGTTTTCCTTTGTAGTAACATTACATAAACATGGCATAAATCACTGATGGAAAGCAAAAATTTTTAACTGAAATTTTGAACGCGTTAGAAAGGATTAGAAAATTTTTAAAAATGACAAAATTTGATCTTCTTAGTAGCAAACATTTTTATGATAAAACTTTGTTTTAAGATCATACCATGCTGGTTTTTTTGGGGGTTTTTTTTGGCAATTGTGTCAGGCACCTACCCTTTTTATTTATTTCTCTACTCACCAATCAAGGTTATTTGAAACTGACATTTTTAATTTTGCTATTTTCAACTGAAATGTGATTTCTTATTTACAGTGTATTGCATTCCTAAAACTTCTGTAAAGTTTCTATTGTCTTATTCTTTATTCTATAATGAATTATTTCTTAAATTGTTTATATGTTAATATTTTTTTTACAGACGCAACCTACAGCAAAGATACTTCTGACTGGATTGCCCTATCCCGTATTGCAATGTTATGCAATCGTGCTGAATTTAAGGCAGGCCAAGATAATGTTCCTGTCCTGAAAAGGTATATGAAATACGTAATATCCTAAAAGATATATTGGTTAGATTTTGAACCATGGCATAATTTTATACTCTATTTTCATTGTTCTCAAACATGTAATCTTTATTAAGCCAACAACCATTGGAGTCTGTATACACACACACACACACACACACTTGGTCTAATGGATAGTAGCTCAGAATGAGAACTCAGAGGAGTATGAATGTATCTCTAAAAAAGCTATGAGTTAAATGCAGAGTATGGCAGAAATACCTCCATATAATGGGAAGCCGTTAGTGGTAATGGTATCTTCAGCTTCTTCTATGTGCCCTGTCTCTTCAGGACGTAGGCGATCATGGCTTTCTACGTTTCCCTATCCCTGGTGACTCTGAGCACACCTTCTCTTGTTACACCATGCAATCCTCGTTTCGTCATCCACCTGATTAGGTCCTTCAAATATGTCATCCGTTGCTTTCCCCTGTCTCTTTTTCCCTCTATCTGGCCTGTTAGTATCAGATTCTCCAAGCCCTCCTTCCTCATTGTATGTCCCAGGAACTTCAGCTGTCTCTTTCTGGTGCTCAGTATTAATTTCCTTTTTGTTTCCATCATTTCCAAGACCTCATCATTGCTCACATGCTCGATCCATGATATTTGCAGCATCCTTCTGTAGAACCACATTTCAGTTGCTTCAAGTTTTTCCTTCATCTTTGATGGTATTGTCTAGCATTCACTGCCATATTAAAGGACAGACAGCACATAGCAATCCAGTATTCTCTTGTTTCTAGTGAAATTGTCCTGTTTCTCAACTTCTTGAATGCTTCCTTTGCCATGCCAGTGTGCCTTCGGATCTCTGTTGCATTTTCCGTCTTCTGTTATAACACTTCCCAGGTATTTCAATTTTTGTACCTGCTTGATTCTAGTATCCCCGACCTTTATTTGGCATATTGGGCTGCCCTTTTTACTGATGACCATGCATTCGGTTTTCGTGCAGTTTATTTCTAGTCCTTGTTACTTTCTTCAGCTACCTTCTGTAGGAGATCTTGTAGTTTCCTTTCTGTGTCTGCTATCAGCACTGTATCATCTGCGTACCTTAGGTTGTTTAAATTGTGGCCTCTGGCTACGAATCCAGGCATAACTCCTAGGGCCCTCAAAATATTCTCGCCATACAAGTTGAACAGATCCGGTGAAAAGACACATCCTTGTCTTATGCCCCTTTTTATCTTTGTATATCTACTCAATTCATTACCTGTCCATATGCAAGTGGTTTGCTGCCAGTAAAGATTCTTGATTACTCTCAAGCCTTTCCCAAATATGTCCAGGTTGCCAAGCATCTCCATCAGTTCCTTGTGGCATATTTTGTCAAACACCTTCGCATAATCAATAAAGCACAGGTATAAGTCTTTCTCATTTGTATTGCCCTCTCGGAGAGCATCCTAATCATAAATATGGCATTCCTTGTTCCTGTGTCTTCAACGAAACCACACTCTTCTTGTCCTATCTCTGGCCTGATTCTGCTTCTCACTCATCAAGATTCGGACAATCAGTTTTGTTATATAGCTCATTAAACTGATGGTTCTGTGGAGTTAGCACTCGTTTGCTCCTGGTTTCTTAGGTAGTGCTATGAAGATAGACTTGCTGAGGTCATCTGGTATAATCTCACTATTATAAATTTCATTTATTATTTCGGTACTTTTTTATAAACTAAATTCTTCCAGGGCTATCAGCAGCTCTATGACTTTGCTGTCTGGTCTCACTGCTTTGTTTCTCTTCAGTTTGGCTACTGCAGATTCCACTTCAGACTTTAATATTTCCAGTCCGTCATCATTGCATATTATTGGTTGCTCTCTCTTGTCATGGAAAAGATCTTTTATATATTCTTCCCATCGTTGGAGTATTTCCTCTTTCTCCAAAATGATTGTTCCATCCTTAGATTTTATACATCCTTTTTGAAGAGCAGGTTTTTTTTTTGTCCTATCAGTTCTTTTCTTTCCTTATGCATGTCTGCTTTATTATTCCTG
Organism: Ascarosepion bandense; assembly: GCA_037127315.1. Taxonomy (NCBI): domain Eukaryota; kingdom Metazoa; phylum Mollusca; class Cephalopoda; order Sepiida; family Sepiidae; genus Ascarosepion; species Ascarosepion bandense. The sequence goes on along the minus strand of JBBBDQ010001465.1, from coordinate 515,492 downwards.
CTCAATCTCTCTACTTCTGCACATTTGTCATTAAGCCATTTCTCTTTAGCTTGTCTACATTTTCTTATTTCCTTGTGTAGTTCCCTGTACTCCATTCCATAATGTTTTATCATTATGTGGGTGGTATTTCTGTTGCACCCTGTTGTAGGACAGACTTGGCTCTTTCACTTTGGTTGGCAACCAGTCGAGGACAAATTCTGAATTCAAAACCTGAAGAGGGTTGTTAGAGGGCTTCATGGCACACTTTGCATTAGTCATTTATATTCAGTCCTTCCATAAAGCATATATGATCCAGCACATGTTTTCAACACTATAATCAAATCATACATGCACGTAATCTGTTTATTCAGTTCTGGGTGCTGAATTGTTAGACACTCATACATCACATATGACTCTGTATATTATCACATGAATTTATTAATATTACTAAACTAGAACTGCACATAATGTAAAAAAATATATATATATTTAGTTGTGTTAATAGTAATTGAATTGCCTCAATGTAAATCTATGTAGTTATCCCTAAAATGATTATGTAAACGGCAGGAAAAGACTGGTATTTACTAATATTTATTCATACATGATTTTTATAAAACTTTGCATCATTTTGCCACTTAACACAATGAGCTGAATCTGCCTGAAATAAAAAAGAAAAACCTGCTGTGTAGTAGATTAAACAGTTGATTTGTTTGATTAGAGTGAGCTGTTCACTGCTTATCAAATACCCTGTCAGTTTGATGCACATTGTTTTTAGATGTGAATTCTGGAAATAAGTTTTAAGCCATTCATTGCTATCAATGTTTTTTTTTAATAAAAATTGCATGAGATTTTATATACTTTTTAAGTGTTAATACCAAGTTGAGTGAATGTTAAATTGATAGTTGCTTATATTTTTCATTTTCTCACTTTCCAAAAATGATTTTTTTTTTCCCCTCCCCTAGGGAATGCAATGGTGACGCTTCTGAATCTGCTTTGCTTAAATGTGTTGAGCTTTCTATTGGAAATGTCTCTGAATTTAGAAGACGCAACAAAAAAGTGGTTGAGATTCCATTCAATTCAACTAACAAATACCAGGTAAAACTGATCACTTTAATGACTTGTTTGGCAACTAATATCATTTGAAGTCATTGATATAAAAATAACCTTTTTATTTTTTATTTTTTTTTTTTTGTTTAATGGCAGTTTCTAATAAATGAGAAATTACAATTATTGTAGATAAAATGAGTCATAATCATAAATTTTTGACTCTTGTTTGAAAACTGATGTTATCAACTTTCTTTTTCTGTTAAGATAAATATTGATTTGTTAAACTGATTTAGTGGTATTGGCTTTTTATAGGTATCTATCCATGAAAATGAAGATCCAAATGACCCCCGATACATTCTTGTAATGAAGGGTGCTCCCGAAAGAATTATGGATCGTTGCTCAACTGCACTGATGAATGGGAAAGACCTTGATGTTGACGAAAACTTCAGAACTGACTTTAATGCAGCTTACATGGAATTAGGAGGTCTTGGAGAAAGAGTATTGGGTAAGGTTTCCCTCTTACTTTAATCCTTTAATTTGATTAATGAAAGCATTAATTCAACAGTACTTTTTTGTTTTTTGGGACTTTTTTTTTCTCCCCTAATAGATAAAACTTCCTACTTTATTCTAAATCTGTCATGAACATTCATTTAAAAATAAAATTTTCTATAAATAAGTCACTTTTTTTAAGCTTCATACCCTCAAGAACGTTATCCTTTCTTTGAGAAGGATAAAATTAACAAAATATTTGGCTTTGTATGTATCAAAAAGTGCAGTATACCAATATTGAATAAGTATTGTAATCTTTATTTCCCTTATAAAGTTAAATATTTCAGAAATTACTAAAGATTCAAATCTTAACATTGCAATTTTAATGTATCATGTTCTTTTTTCTTTTTTTCTTTTTTTTTTTTCATCTTGCAGCTGGGTCCTTTTGGAATATGTCATTTGAAGGCATAAAATCCATTAATCGTTTATCCCTTTATTTTTCTTCTTTCTCTTTTGCATGCCACTGCTAACACTGCATCTTTTGGCATTTTTGTTTAGGTTTCTGTGATTACATTCTTCCAAGTGAATCTTTTCCCCCGGGATTTCAATTTGATGGAGATGAAGTAAACTTCCCTCTTACTGGTCTCAGATTTGTTGGTTTAATGTCCATGATTGACCCACCTCGAGCTGCTGTGCCAGATGCTGTCGGAAAATGCCGTAGTGCTGGCATCAAAGTTATCATGGTCACAGGTGATCATCCTATCACTGCCAAAGCTATTGCAAAGGGTGTCGGAATCATCTCAGAGGGAAGCAAGACCGTAGAGGATATTTCCGCTGAGCAAGGCATTCCAGTCGAACAAGTTAATTCAAGGTTTGTATTATCAGAAACTGGATAAAATACATAAGAATCCAACAGAATGGTGAGCATAGAACACTATTTGGAAGCCTTCAGTATGTTTCACCAATGACCTGGCATCATTAGAAAACGGCTACAAATTCTTTCTATAAATTGCTTTAAAATTCTGATTCACTTACAAGGATTTGTAAATGAAATGTAAAAACTCAATTTAACTTGTCCTGTGCACTTAGAAAGGGATTTATCCATATTCTCTGCTTGCTTTTATTTCTATCATTTTTGCATCCTAAGAAATTTGTTGAAGGAAGGACACTAACTGGGTAAGAGCATTGGGATATAAACTGGCTGTCATTTCATTTTTCACTATATTATTTTCATTATTAGTTACTAAATATTTTACCTTAAGAATTTCTTCAAATATATCAGTTTTGTTCACTGAAAAACAGCTTTTTTAATGACTTAATCATCTTTTAGGGAATAACCATGAATTCCAACCTAACTTCTTGTTACATTAAAATAATTCTACAGGAACAAGGGGTCAAAGGTTTTTTTCTATCTGGAATCACACACACACACACACTTCTGTTGTGCTTGATATAATTTGCAAATGAATTGATATTTCTGTTAGTCTGATAGTTGGAAACTTTACAAAATGTTATCTACTCTCAATAAAATGACTGCAGTGTCCATAACTTAAGCTGATTTGGGAATTATGTTGCCTTGCATTAATTATCTGATAGTTTGAAATAGATATGAATAAAATATTGGCTTTTGCTACCAATGTTCGGCCTTTTTCTGTTTGGTTTCAGGGATGCTAAGGCAGCTGTAATCCATGGAACTGACTTGAGAGATATGACTCCTGCTCAAATTGATGAAATCCTTCGTAATCATTCTGAAATAGTGTTTGCACGTACTTCACCCCAACAGAAATTGATTATTGTTGAAGGCTGTCAACGCCAGGGACACATTGTAGCAGTCACGGGTGATGGTGTCAATGATTCACCTGCTCTAAAGAAGGCTGACATAGGTATGACTCCTTTCAAACTTTTATACGTGTTGCATATCAAATGTTAAACAAGTATTATTGTTTCTGACTCTTAAAGAACATGCGCTGATTTTCATGTAACTTTGCAGGTGTTGCTATGGGAATTGCTGGAAGTGATGTCAGCAAACAAGCTGCCGATATGATTTTGTTAGATGATAATTTTGCATCTATTGTTACTGGTGTTGAAGAAGGTAAGCTCTTATTTTATAATTTATTATTAAATTGAACTTGACTAATTCATTTGGGTGTTTTATCAAAGTTGTCTAAAATCTTTATTTTCCTTTATTCTTTAAGTTTACTTTGTCATGCTATTCAGTTAGGTGCTGAATAAAAACACACTAAACTATTACATGATTATTTTCTTTTCCATCTTCAAGGATGGCAACCAGCAAATATTTTAAAGAGTTAGTGGCCTAAATACATTTTTTTTCTTTTCTTTTTTTAAATAAACCTGAAAAAAATATAGTAATTCTTTTATTTAATTACTCTTGTGATGACATACTAAGAAAAATAGCTTGAAAAAAATTTAAGCAGAAACTTTGATGCTAAATGGTTTAACTTTAAGCTGACAAAATTTAATGTCATCTTTAAAAATTAAGATACTATTGTCTCTCTTGTGATATTAAATTTTCTTAGTATTTCAATTTGATTTGTCAGGCTTTATAATTTTATCCGAACATAACAAATGAAATTTCTAGTACTTTAAGTCCAGTTATTTGTATCTTTTTCCAAATTAAGTTTTAATAAGATTTATTTATAAAAAAAAAAAAAATACCATCTTGTATGTTGCACAGAAAGTTAGTGGTCTGGTGTGCCAAGAGGTATGGGGATACAAGCACTCTACTTGACATTCCTACTACAACCAGTGGCCAACAAATCAGGATATTTTATTTTTTTATAGAAAATACAAATACTTCATGCAATTACTGGCATGATATAATTGGAAATATGGACATAAATGCAAGTAATTTTATTCCAGATTCCAAATTTACAAATACTGAAACTAGGCAAAACTCTAAATATGAATGCTTTTTCATAAAAATACAAATGCTCTGAAAAAGTATCTAAATACAATACGCAAACGTCTTTATTTGATTTGACACTACTAACAGGCACTGTGCAGTGATAAAATCTGAATTAAAAAATGTCATGGCTAAAGTAATTTTTTTCATCTATGTGAATTCATAAGGCTTGGTGGTCAAAACTTTGTCAGTAACGTCATCTACATGTTTATGTCCAAATTCTTCATTTTCAAAGCTTAATAAAGGCTAATTGCTTAGACATTCCTGGCTCATTATGCTTTGGAGATAGTTTTTTTTTTTTTTTTTTTTTTTTATTATTATTAATTTTACTTTGCTCAAAGAGTGCTCACAACAGCAGCCAACAGTATGCATGGCTCTATTTGTAAATTGGGGAACAAATCATAGATATTATGAAGTTGAAAAGCTAAGTTTTTTGTTTGAGAAGGCACTCTTTTTTTTTTTTTCTTTTTTCTTTTCCCCCCCCCCCTCCTACTATTCAGTTGTTTCAAATTTCACAACCCAGTTTTATTCCATGAAAATCATCCTCATGATGCATTTTTCTACCATGGCTTCAAGTCATTATTCAATTCTGAGTTAATGGGGCTTTCGATATCCAAGAGTAACCCAAAATGCTCATGTAACTAACCTTGTAAATCAATCTTTCAGTTGTGTATTTAACCTGTCTATTACTGTCTTCAAAGTAAAAATCCATTTCTTCTTTAACACTTAGATGCTCATCTTATATCTCCTCTCCAAGTGTTTTTTTTACACAGCATCCTCTTCTGTTAACCTCAATGTCAATACCTCCAGGCTCATAGCAGATTGTTGCAGACTTTGAATGTCAACTCAAGCTTCATTGAAGTTTATTCTAGGCCACTGAAATCTTTTCTGTATTCTGTCAATGGAAGTTTAGCTATCTTATCCAACTTCATTTTTATGTGAACAGCATTAATTTTCCAACATTTTTATTGATAATGCTAAAACTAGGCCTACTCTAACCTAATTTGGTCTTAATTTTTCACCACATTTAAATAAGTTTGGTTAAATTGGGTCTAATTAGGTGAGTGAGTGAGAGAAAAAATATTAAAATTGGAACATTTTCACTTGCAGTTCATTCCCAATAGACTTGCCACACACCAAGCGATTATGCACCCAGGGGTAGCTGCCCCAGTTCTTTGACCATACCAAGTTTTTAAAGTAATTTTTTTCTCCTTGTGTATGATCTTAAATGTTTCACTTAATAAACTAATGTGTGAAATTTTGTTGCTTTTTTAGGTCGTCTTATATTTGATAACCTGAAAAAATCAATTGCATACACTCTGACATCAAACATTCCTGAAATCAGCCCTTTCCTGTTTTTTATCCTCCTTGACATTCCTCTACCTCTTGGAACTATTACTATTCTTTGTATTGATCTGGGAACTGACATGGTACCGGCCATTTCCCTGGCTTATGAACAAGCTGAAAGCGACATCATGAAAAGACAACCTCGTGATCCAGTCAATGACAAACTTGTCAATGAGAGGTAAGTTCATCTCTTTTTTACCGTTACGCATGAATTGACTGTTTATTTGAAAACAGTTTGAATTTCAAATGATCAGTGAATTTGAGTTAAAACCTAGTTTGATCTCTTCCAAGTTATGGACACATTAATTGTCCTACAAGTTTATATACCAGCTGCTTCTAGCTTCACTGAACAAATATGCTACAAGTGTCATCAAAAACTTTCTCTTTTTTTCCTCAAAGCTTAAATGTTTTACTAGATGTGAATTTAACAAACCTAAACTTTTAGCCTTTTGAACCAATGTTTCCCTTAAAAATAAATTATGCCAAAATTTTCATTAAAAACCTCTTTAAATTTCCCCGTAATTTTTTTTTTCTTTTTAAACAAAAATTAAATTGAATTTATAAGTGTTAATGTTTGCTGTATTCCAGGTTGATTAGTATGGCCTATGGTCAAATTGGAATGATCCAAGCCAGTGCCGGATTTTTCACTTATTTTGTCATCATGGCTGAGAATGGCTTTTGGATATCAAGGCTGCTAGGTATTCGTAAAAATTGGGACTCTATGGGAGTCAATGATTTGGAAGATTCCTATGGGCAAGAATGGGTAAGTGAAATGAATTAAATTTTCTTTTTCTTAAAACGTTTTTAAGGCAATGATTTTTGTTTCTTTTAATAAATTTAAAACAAGTATATAGGGGTTTTTGTTTTCCTAGTTTTGTGAAATGTTTTCTTTACTTGATTTCAATTGGTAACAAATCACTTCAGAAAATTGACATGGATATTTTTTTTTAAATCATCTTTATTTCAAATTCCAAACCTAATGTAAGCTTCTGTAATTTTATTTTCCTGTTGTAGACATATGCCCAGAGGAAGAAGTTAGAGTATACTTGCCACACTGCTTTCTTTGTGTCTATTGTTGTTGTACAATGGGCCGATCTCATCATTTGCAAAACTAGGAGGCTTTCCTTGTTCCAACAGGGAATGAAGTAAGTAGATATTCAAATTTTTCTTTTTCTTTTCTTTTTCTTTTCTTTTTCTTTTTTTTTCTTTTTCTTTTTTTTTCTTTTTCTTTTTCTTTTTTTTTCTTTTTCTTTTTTTCTTTTTCTTTTTTTCTTTTTTTTTCTTTTTTTCTTTTTCTTTTTTTTTCTTTTTTTTTCTTTTTTTTCTTTTTAAACCCATAAACCTTTTCTGACTGATGTAACTCTCAATGAATTCTATTCAAGAATATAAACAATTTCTTTCAGATGAAATTAAAAAATTTTAAATCCCTGTGTTACTGAAAGCATTTATAATATTGCTTAATTCAAAGTCCCATTGAACTGCTGGCAAAAGCTTTCAACTGAACTACTAATATCTTGCATTTTGTTAATTTTCAAAGTGCAATATTCATAAAATGTCTGAATTTCTTGGATATGCAACAAGTAGTACCCATCCTTGCCTGGTTTTCTAAATATCTAAAATAATTATGACATGAGTTCACTATACTTTGTCAACCTCTTTCAAAAGCAATTGAAAAAATTTTCAGTTGGCCCAAGCCTGCTGATTCTAAACAATTAAGATGTGTGTGCGTGTGGAAAAACAACAAATATAAGACCTAAAATGAAATTTAATCATTTATCTTTTTCAAAACACTGATTCACATAATTACTGTAAATTAATTTTAATCAAGATCTTTTTCTCAACCGCACTTACATTACTTATTATTCGTGCCTTCTCCTCCAATAAAAAGAAATGCAACTAATATTTTAAAATTTCACTTTTCTGATTCTAACCCACTTAGTGGCCCCAATATCACCGCTGAAACCCTTCTCTGTTTCTTAAGTACAAAGGAAGTATCTTTCCTGATTGAGTAATCTGAAAAAAATTTGATATCATTGTTTTAATATTTTCATGATCTCTCTTTACAGGAATCACCGTTTAACATTTGGAATTGTTTTTGAAACTGTCTTAGCTGCCTTCTTGACCTACTGTCCTGGTCTAGATCAGGGTTTGCGTATGCAGCCTCTCAGGTAAACTATGTTGCATCTGATGTCTTTTTCTTCACCCATTGTATTTACTTTAGTATTTTTTTTTTTTACCTGCACACGAGTCTTTTAGTGAATCTAAATTTGTGATAGTTTTATACCAATGCATTGCACTTGATTTCAAATAATGACATACCCAGTAAGTTTACTGTACAAACTGGAACCTCACATCTTGATTTTGAAATTCAGATTTTTAAAATTGAAAATCAAATATATTTTAAGACCTTTTTAAAATGAATTTGTCTAAAACAGATTTTTTTTTACTTCCACTTCAGTTCTACCTAATCATTTGCAAGCATCTATCCTCTCAAATGGCATCCTTTTGAAATTTGCTCTTTTCCTTTTAGAATATGAACTAAAAGCTGCTGCAAGGATTATGGTATAACGTAGACACACACTTTTAAATAGCTTTGTTAATTGAAGCTGAGATTTGATGACTCTTCAAATCATTGATATGACAAATGCTTAATAGAACCCTTAATGCACTCTTATATTAAATACCACTTCTTAAGTAGTGTTTTATATTTTCTTATATATTTAAATAAAGATGCATTTTGGAACTATTTTTTCCTTCATATCAGATATTTTTCAATTTACATTTTTCTGAAATCTTAGAACACATTTTGTCTAAAAGAAAATTTTTTACTATTCTAGTCTTGCTTGTTCTAAAAAAAATTTTTTTTTTCTCTCTCTCTCTTCAGGGCTTCTTGGTGGTTCCCTGCATTTCCATATAGTTTATTAATCTTCATTTATGATGAATGCCGAAAACTTATTCTGAGACGAAATCCTGGTGGCTGGGTTGAATCCGAAACCTACTATTGAGGATCGTGCCATAGTAGTCTAAAATTTCAATTACAAAAGCAAAGAACCAGAATGCGGGGCTGTGCGGCACAATTTTTTTACAAAAAAAATTAATTATAATTTTTTTCCTTTTTTTTTTTTTTCCTTTTTTTTTTTTCCTCAAATTTCTTTTTCTAATTTTTTCCCTCCGTTCACCAAAACATATTCAAGAGAACTCTGAATATATTGAGGATAACTGTAATTTATCTTCTGGTTCATCTAATCGCGTGAGAGTGCTATATGAGAGCCTATGTACATTGTATGGCTGGCTGAGAGTAAGAGAGAGTGCCTGCTGTGTGGATATTTTCAAAGACAGTAATCCAGCAAAGACTCATATTTGACCTAATTAGTTCAAAATACTAGCTTTTGGGAGGTCAGTATCTATTCTGATGAGAATCACATACTGTGTGTAGTGGCCTGATAGCCCATCATGATGCATGATGCACCGTCAGTCAGTCAGTCTGATGAGCAGCCTGGGCATTTTATAATAAAGGAAGCTTTCTTACATTAGTTCAGATTCCCTATGTTGAACTAATTAAATCAATACCGTGGTACCTTTGCTAGCATGTATTTCCATTTTTAATATTTTGTCACTCAGAAAATTTTTAATGCTTCACTGATTCACTTTTCAAGTTGCTACAACCCTGGATTTAAAAAAAACGAAAAAAAATATGGAAAAAAAATTAAAATATTGAAAAAATTAAAAATTGGAAGAAAAATTGAAAAATGGAGAAAAAAGAAAACTTAAAATATCTTAAGTTTGGAAGTTTAATCTGATGTCACCATTAAAAGATTCTGTCTGCATAAAGGTTGATGACGAGCAGCACATTGACAAGGTACGGGGACCATTTTGTTTTGTTTTATTTTATTTTGTTTTTTATTTTTATTTGTTTTTATTATCTGTCTTACTGGCAGGTCTGCAGATTTATCTTGGTTCCCTTGTGTCCTTAAGCATAGGACTTGGACCATTTCTGAGCTCTGCATGGTTTCCCGGGTTCCTACTGTCTAGATACAGTGCTCAGGAATATATATATATATATATATATATAATAATATATATTTTGTGTGTGTGCGCGCGTGCATGTTAAAGTTGCACTGCAAAGAACTCTTACACAAGATTACCACTTAAAAATTGCATTTATTTCTCTTGATGTTTAAATCTTTCTTCACACCAGTCTAGAATTTTTTTTTTTTTTTTTTTTTTTCTCTTATTCCCATGCCCAGTATTTCACAAATTGCTACCCAGGGACCTACCCTCCCCCATTCTCCTTAAGTATGCAAAAAAAAAAAAAAAAAGAAAATGTATTCTAGGATTGTAAAATTGGGCTCAAATTTCTGTGGGTCCAAATTAGCATAAAACTGCTATAACCCCAATCTGATGCCAATTCTGGTTGGCCTGACAAAGGACATGGTTTAAAAATGCATATATTTAAAATAAAAAGATTTAAAAAATATAATAAATCCCACCACCCTTCCCTCATTTTTTATTTGGATTTTTTCTCTCTCTCTCTCTCTAAATTTAAATATTGACATTTAGATGGAAGTGAGAGACAGACTCCCACTTAGTATGTGGGCTAGTCTTTGGGTAGAACCTTTTTTACATTTGACAGACTATTGAATGCTAGTGTTTAACATCTTCATTTGCAAAAATCAATAAAAGAAAAAAAAAAAATGAAGTTGTGGTGATGGCAATCCTTTAACTCTCGGCTTTTTCAATAAATGCTCATTCTACATTAAGTTAATTTGTATTTGTAGATTCTTTTTCTACTTTTTTAGTCATTCTAACACCCCCAAGGTAGCTGCAGACATCTGACTCGTCTTGATATTTTTTTCTTTCCTCTTTTTCGATTCTGATTCCTTTTCATCTGCAATCTCTATTTTCTCCACTTTTTTCTTTTCCTTCCTCTTACCCAACAAAAGCATCAACAACAAATTATTATGCTTCTTATTTTCAGTTTGTTTTTCTTTTTTCTTTTTTAAACTCTGGCTAGATTGAGTTAGAAGGGTGACAGGCATGACTCACAGTCTTCTGTGTGCTTGTCATAGGTGAGGAATAGAAGCCCAGGAGATTTCATCTTTTCAAAAAAAAAAAAAAAAAAAAAAAAAAAGAAAGAAAAGAAAAAAATTAATTTATTTCCCCAAATTGTTCAACATTCCAGTCACCTATTCCCAGCTCAGAGGAACCCTACCAGCCTGGGATGAGTGACGACTGACATAGCATTGTTGAGAAAAATAAAAAAATTTTTAAAAATTTTGAATTCCAAAATCCGTCTATTTGTCAAACAGGAAAAAATGGATAAAAAAGAAAAAGAAAAAATTTAAAACTTCATACATCCATGAAGAAAATTGAATCGGTAAAAAGATTGAATGAGTGTATGTTTACTTCTCCTGTAGAACTGTGTACATAGACCCCTCCAGCTGTGGAGGTTGCTTTAATAGACCAACGTCACGGGATAATGACTATACTAGCGGCCTTATTTCTGCAAGGACATATGATGCAGCACAGACATGCCATACGCTAGTTTTATCCAACAGATGAAAAAAAAAAAAAAATCTAAACTGAAAAATTTGGTAGAATGGCTTTTAAAGGGTTGTTTTATGGTGTGTTATGTAGGTATAGAAAGCAGCATTCGTTGACTAGTTGGAGAATTGCCTGTTTCTTGGTCAATTTTAAGTGAAATAAAACATTTTACGTCAACTACTGCCTTCCGATGTATATTTAGTGGATATTCCTGCCTCTTCTCTTAGTCCCCTTCTGCAACAGTTGCTGCAGGGGTTGTCCCAATCCTATTTTTCTCCCCTCTTTTATTTCTTGGCAGCTGTGTCTCGCCTCTGTGGCTTCAGTGATTGCCTAAATTACCCATTCACTACAAGCATCCTTCCTTGTACATTCTATAGCCTTTCCTTCAACTGTCTGGAATATCTTAGACCCCACCCCCATCAGAATCTCTTCCCACCCACTTACACTTCTATCTTGTTTTCTTTATAGATACTAATCATTTCTAAACCGCTTGGAACATATTCCCTTCCTAACAAGGATGCAAATTTAATTCCCAGAAGTGTCAAAAATGAATAATGAAGAGAAGTCTTAAAATCATGTTTTGATATTTCTTCTTTCTCCGCTTCTATTTATAAACTCATTGACCATATTTGTTGTTCGATACAAAGTGGTTGCATTTTTTTCTTTTTTATATATTTTTTTTCTTTTTATAATATATATATATATATATATATATATATATACACACACACATAACTTTTTTGTAATTTTCCCCTTCCTTATTGAAAGGAAATGGTGTTAATTTTTCGACGCATCTAATTCTATTCTGGAAATCGCTTTGGTCTTAAAGCAACTTTTATTGTTAGGAAGGAAAAAAAAAATTTTTTTTTTTTTGTCTTCTTTTTAAGAGAAGAGAAATAACTTCCAATTGCAAAGCTTTTTTTTTTTTTTTTTTTTTTTTTTTTTTTTTTAATACTCACTTCTCCTAGACTAGCATCGTCTGCTTGTTGTCACAGTCTCAATATGGCTGTTGGCTGCTCACTATTAAAACATTATCAAACAAAAGCTATATGCATCTGACACAACTGGCCAGGCAATAATTTAAATAAAAAGTGTTTATTTGTAGAGCGGTGCCATGTGAAGGTAAGACTTTTTTTTTTTTTTTAATTCAGTGAACCTGTACAGAAAATCAAGCACAAGTTGGAAAAAATTGTTGTTTTTATTTTTTTATTTTTTCCATTTCATGAATTTGAAAAACAAAAAAAAAAAACAAAATGTGAAAAATAGTGTTTGTTTTCAATAAGAAAATTTGAAAACGTCTTTTTCTGTACAATCAACTTGCTGCCAATTAACTGCACCACCAATTAGTTTTCATCATCCCACAAATGTATCCAACAGTTAATGAGTAATAAAGAGTTTGAACTTTTTGGCTTGTGTCTGTGCAGCTTTACTGGAAACAAATGCTTTTCTCCCTTCCTATGTGCTTTTCTTTCTTTCCTCCTCTCCCTCTATTTAAACTTCCTCCTCCTCCCCCCCCAATAACAGGAAGGGTGGGAGACTTTTACATGGCACGAATTATTGTCAGTTTCTTTTTCTCCTCTCTGTGTGTGTGTGCATGTGTGTTGACGCCATTCCTTGTCTGACGGATCTTTTAACTCCAAATATGGCAGCTAATTGTCCTGTGATCCACCTCAGCTATTAACCATTTATCCTGGTGCAAAGTTGACATAATATTTAAGTCAGCATTTAATTTCTTAAAGTGTATTTGTTGCTCTAGAAATTAGAGATATTTATCAAATAACTACTAATCCCACTACTTGTTATATAAAATAAACAACTTATATCTTTCTATGGAAATGTAGATTGTGATAAGCTATTAGTCTGTGTTCAATTTAACAAGATCATTTCCCCCACCCACACACACTTGCTTTCTTTCAACATAAACTCTGCTTCTGATTTCTCTCTTTCCCTAGTATAAGAAAAAGGGGACCCCCCCCCCTCCCCCCCCCCTCTCAAACCTTCCCTTGTGTCTTTTCAACTTTTGGGTATTTTCTCCCTCTTTCAATCTCTCCCTAAAAATCTGCAAAACTTTGTCAACTCGCAATCTGCAGTTTTTTTCTGCATTCTCAATACGGTGTCAATTCTCATTGCATTGTTAAAACTCAATATAAATTTCAAAATCTCAGACCGAAAGGGGGGAAGGGAATTAATTGCTTATTTTTAAATTTGCGTGGGTGATGATTGACTTGTGTACTTGAGGTTATCACTGCTATCGTTTTCTTGGTTAAACTACAAAATACGTAATTGTTCTCTAGATGAGGTTATGATTGCTGAAAACCAGCTGTTGCCCAACTGCTAACTTTTTTTTTTTAGTTTTCATTCTGTTTTTCATTCTGTATTTGCAATATCATCACCCAATATATAATAACCACACTTATTTTGTGTAATAACTCTTGTACGTTCTCTATATCCCATTTAAAAGCCTCCCATTGGAATCTTTAAAGGCTGGATTCTGTCTTCATAGTTAAGACATCCTTTCAATAATGCATTTATAATTCTAATTTTGTGTTTTTTACTTCTTTTTTTTTTTTTCTGTGGGGGGGGGGGGGGTATAATTTTCATTATTTCATGTATATTCGAATTTCTTGTTTCCAAAAAATTTGAATTCTCTAGAATAACCAGTTACATATGCATTCTTCAGTAATTAACTTATTTACTTGGTGGCTGGCTAGACAAAGGATGTGGTTCACACAAACTGATGAGTTTATGGCTTGGGTAGCACCACCACCCCAGTTTCTAACAGGCCGCCTTTATTTTTTTTATTTTTTTTTTTTTAAGACTTAGTGTTGGGCAAAGAGGTGGTTATTGTGAGTGGAGGGTGGATGAGTTGCACATAAGTTTTACTGAATATTTCATTTTAATAAAGCTACTTAAACCATCATTGTTTGCTGACGCTCTCGTTATCATAAAACACTTTTCTAGTAACAAATGTTTTTTTTCTTTTTTTCTTTGCAATTTTTATCAAAATAAACCAGTCAATAAATAAACATCATTGTTTCTGATAAAATTTGATGTCTCATCTCAGTAGAAAGATTTTTCCCTTTTATAAATGGAGTATAATTCACTTAAAACCTGATACTGATTTTTTTTTTCCCCAGGTTTGCTACTACACACACACACACATATATATTATCCATAAATCATGCATTATTAAAATGAAAATTTACCTCCTAAATCCTTATTTTAACATACCTGATCACTTTAGAAAATACTCTCATGCACAATTTCACTGCCACTTCCAACAAAAGCTTCTTAGCTAAAAATTGAAATATTTGGTCTGAACACCTTCACACCAAAATTACAACTCAATTGAAATCTTGACATTATACGAAGTCATTACCTTTGTTCATTTCTGTTCAACTGTAAAACTATGGAAATTTATGATTCATCTGTAGGTGTAGAAAATCATTTAAATTTCCTCTAATTGACCACATCTAAGAACCTAATTTCAAAAAAGAAAAGTTTGGCATAAAAGAAAGGTTTATTGACCTAAGAATTAGTAAAATTGTTTTTAGTGTTAATATAAAATCTCTGCATCTAGTTGACAGTAACCAATGAATAAACTTGGGAATACCAGGTGGTGCAAGTCTGGACATACAGTTGATGTATGACAACTTGAAATCAGAATTCTGTTTGAATTTGTCGATTTCATTACATTTGTTGAGATTCAAATGCCTTTGAGCAATCATGAATCAATAAAGGAACATATCAGTGCAATGTGTAGCATCTGCCCCCTACCCAAACACATAGGGCAAACTCTCAGTAATGGATGATTCCTCTTTGTAAACAAATTCTGGGAGGCCTACATTCAACAAAAAGGCCTTCACAGGCTGAGAAAACAAATGTGTTCTTAAGAGCTGCTAGCTGGTGTTTATTTATATATATATATATATATATATATAGGAGTGGTGTGTTGAGTTTTAAAAAATAATTGAACATACTATGCTTGTCTTTCACAGATAAG
The DNA here is from genome assembly GCA_037127315.1 of Ascarosepion bandense. Lineage (NCBI taxonomy): Eukaryota > Metazoa > Mollusca > Cephalopoda > Sepiida > Sepiidae > Ascarosepion > Ascarosepion bandense. Next base: position 500,160 of record JBBBDQ010001465.1, on the reverse strand, counting down.
TAAAACAAGTCCCATTTGGTAGTTTCTAAATCTGGAATCTTAAGTTATTTTGAATAATTTAAATAGTATCTCAACATTAAATATTCAACAACACGGTGAGGGGATCACATTTAAATAATATCCTGTACTTTTAAGAACTGAATTCCTTTGTACTGGTACAATTCATTCTACAGTCTGAATCAGGTGTGTAATCTAAATAACTTTTCTTTTATTATTTATACATAATTTGTAGTGGCAATTATGTCTTCCTTAAAAGATCTGAATAGTTAAAAGAATCCTTCCTTTCATTGCATTTATAAAGCAGCATCCTGCTACATCTGCTTAGCTGGCTGAAATTCTGAATCTATAAATGGTCATCAGTTGAATGACAACACATGTGCTACATAGTGGAAGACAAGTGTTCAAGTGAGATATCCTGTCCTATCAGAAGTTTACTACAACCTTCTCCACATTTATAGCATAATATATGATGACAAAAAGAACTAGGGTTTGCATATTTCCAGCTCATCTATTTCATTGTTGTAATTTATTTTTTCTCATCATTACAGCTCAAAAATGCAAAAATGATCATCTTACCTTGACTGTACCATCACACATAAATTCTTATTGTTGATTAGTTGTTTTTGTTTTTTTTTTTGGGGGGGGGGGGGTATGGTCCCCACATATGTAACCTTGACTTTGAATAATGTTTTCGCAATGAACATTTGATCAGCTCTTTATATTGAAATAGATTATGAGAAATGTCCCAAAAGTTGAGACCAACATTCTTAATGAAATGACAGTTGGAAAAGTAAATGTTTTTCAAAGATGTTTCTATAGGCTATCTTAACACCAGTTCATCGTCAAGAGATCTTTTTTTACAATGATGCATAGCAGTTCAATTGAATATGAAGAGCAGCCTTCATGGTAGACATTTTGTATGCAACCAGATTTTCTGTGAAGCAATCTGTTCGAGAATGTGGTACTTCACTTTTTTTTTTTTAATCTGATTTTTATTAATCATCAGTTGCTTTGTAATGTTCCTGAAATCCCCAGATACCAAATGATGTTAAAATATTGTAAAAACAATATAAGCAATGTGTCAATCAAAACTAATCTGGAAACTCTATTCAGGCTCAAGACATTTGAAAAACCTTAAGTATCATTTATGATGTGTTATAAATTTGTGAAGTACCCAACATAGGACAATAGCTTAAATTTACAAATTCTATTCTAGGGAGTTCCATCATCACTGAGTGCACAAGTTGCGTCTTCATATCAGACTAAGATAAGATTAGAATGGATTTACTAATCTCATTAGAGAATAATGGTTAAGAAGCTTGTCAAACAGTTCATTACTACTCTGATTTCAAATCTCATTCAATGCTTCGCTGCAATATTTTGTGAGATTAAGTAAAAGACTGGCTGGCCATTACTTTTGGATAAGTGACTAAATAATGAATGTTAGCTTGGCAAATAGAAATTCATCTAGAAATCATCTTCCTAATCCATTAAGAGGGCATGTGTCAGCGGTACAACATTTGTGGATAAAATAGATCTAAGCCTTTTGACACTTCCTGACATCGTGTCTGTGAACATACAAAACACTCTAACTGGATGTCCTATTATTGTTGTACTTATGCCTATCTAAGCTTAAACACTAAAATGTAGCTTTGAGTACAACTAGGGGGTAGTTAAGAAAATGTTTGTAGGAGAAGTATGCCTGAAAATCCCGTCAGCCATTTTCTATAGTATTGATATCCACTTCCATGAATATCATCAGTCAAATACAGATACCCCATTTATATAGGTGCATATATCATTTTATAAGTACAATATGATGACTGTTAGTAACATTAACTTACCTGACATAGGCTACAAGAGAGGAGCAATAATTGGGAACCAAACTTAACAGTAATGAAAACTTGTTACAAAACATTTTTTTTAACACAAACCACCACATAATGTAATATTTCATTTATTTTATAATAGACCAGATGATCATCTTACTGATAGGACATCAAAATGAAACTGATTCAATTTGATTGATTTCTGTCATTCATTACTATTTTGGTTAGAGACTACTGAGAGCTTTTCTTCAGGCAAGTCGTCTGACAAACCAATCTCGTGGATAGACAGTGTGGTCCGAGAGAAATCTGATGATCACATTTTTCAATTCCCTTGCACTACTTAGTTAACTGTCCCTTGTGGTTAGTAGGTTGCACTTTAGTACATTTTCAGGGTCATAAGCACATAGTCATATGTATACGTAAATCACAATCAACTACTTAGCTTATCTAAAGTTTACATGAAGTTATCTCATTATTAAGGATATTTACATTGAGGAATGCTTAACTCCACTTATATGATCAGATATGAAATTTAATGGTTGCCTGCGTGTATTTGAGATTTGTGTGTGTTCACAAAAAGTTCGTATGTAGAAGCATCAGAACTTTGGGTTTCTACCACAGAAAGTTTATTCTTTTTATAGAGTGGCAGTAGGGAAACAGATCTCAATATCTCTTGGTTATGTCTGTTGTCTTTACTGCTTCAAAAATAATTTCAAGGTGAACTGTATCAGTAGTATACTTGACTTTTGACAGAGCTGGGTTATGTACCTTAACTTTTGGGGGGTAAGTAGAGTTAGCAGGACTTGGAATAGAGGATATACAATTTCTTGAAGGACGTCACTCTGATCAATTGCTATTTCATGTATGTGCTTCCCCTGTAGATAGTATTTAGTTGGGTTTAGTAATATTTCATTATGAAAGTACATTAGTAGCCCATAATATTGCAGAATATTAGTGCCTAAAAGTGTCAACCACCACTACAGTCTATAGGAGCAGTGAAGTTTTCTTAAGATATAGAAAATAAGCCCTATTTTCAACATAATCAAGACACAAAAACGTTGCAACGAAATCCAGCAGAAAAATCAGTTGGCCTGTGACATTATTTGTTGGTAATTAATTTTTTTTTTTTTTTTACTTAGACATACGAAGAGGTATACTGATACATATTTCATGAAAAGAGTTAACCAGTATAAAAATATTACCATGGATTGAAACTCCATTGCAAGTTGGATGTCTGGCCGGGAACAAATCTAAGAGAGAAATTGAACATATAGAGATACGGACGGAGATTAGCCCCACGAGACTACTGCCTGATGTAACTTTGACAAACCAGCCTTGAGCCAGACTTATCAAGAAATTACCAAAAATTAATTGAACAAACTGTTAATTGTACTTCAGCCAACCTATACTAGTTTAACCAAAAGTGTTGCGTCTGAGTGAGGGGACAATATAGATTAACAACGCTGCATGTACACTACTATAATATACTCGAGATAAATCGTAATATTTTTTTATTACTGTACGCCTTCACTCTATTCGAATCCAACCGAGGCAGGATATTGACAACAAATTTCGGCCTGTCTGCGATCAATTAATCACAGCGTGGGGGTGGATCAGACCGAGGGCTAAAGAAATCAATTCATTGATCAATAGTGATGAACGTTTTGGATGGCCGGTGAGAGAAAAAGAAGCTATTTGTGGTTTTGATGAACCATAGGTTAATAGAAAAGGAGGCGTTGCAGATCTACCAAATTTGAAATATATTATGCACTGTGATAAAATATTTATCAATGTAGGAGGTGGGTATATTATAGGAAATTTCCAACACAAATTACATACCCTCATACTTACCATATTAAAATGTATCAACTTTATTTTCTATCTAATAAGAGACAATATTACAAATATACCATTTAAATAAAAATGTCAATAAATAAATATCAATAACCAATCAGAGAAAACTGAAATCCTACTACTTTCGGGAAAAATTTCTTATAAAAATCCACAGATTTCGATTTCAAAAGAACAGAGATGTGACTGTCTCCCCTCCCACTCAATGCGTGCTGAAAGAAGCATGTGTCGGCGAATTCAAACTAATTAGCTACAACAATAAAAGAATCAGTCAGTGAATCTTTGCTGACGATCATGAGTCGGCGACTTCAAACAAACTAAGACAACCAGAGACTCTTTGCTACCAATAAAAGTCAGTTTTTTTTTTGTTTTTTGTTTGTTTTTTTTTACCTGTGGACCAACTAATTAAAAGTACAAATTTTAACTGTGTACCAACCACCCAAAAACTTTAACTCTATTAATGACTATTTTTAATTCTTCTTGAATTCATGTACATATGTTTGTAAATACAAATGATTTAACAGTAGATCCAGGTTTTCTTTATTATTGTTTGGAAATCAGACGTTCGGATTTCAAATATAAAAAATCTCTGGACAACTGAATTTTCTTCAATACTGAATGCAAAAGAAATAGAAGAGACAGTGTTGGCATTGGCGCAGTGAAATACATTGGATCAGAAGCACAGACACAATACGTCGTTAAGAGGAAATTGAATTAATAAAACAGATTTAATCTGAATATCCAAAAGTCATCTAGAAATTTTACAAAAATATTGGTTAAGATAAAAAAAAAAATGTCAAGAAAATTTCAAATTGAATATTGAATTGCTACTTGGACTAAAGCTTCAAAGCAAAAGAAGAGATGACATCAGATGTAACGTTAAAAAAATAACAGCAAAATTGTCGGGATAATAAGCAAAATGATAGAACTTCAGACGGAATATGCCGATGGTGGCTGAAGAATGTACCTATAACTCTGTTTGCAAATGACTGGTATTAATTTTAAAGATAAGAAGAGATATAATAATACAAATATATATAAACATAATAGCAAAACTAAACCAGCTAATTTGAAAACGCCCAAACCTGTCTGCATCTCTTTCACTAACATACGCGGCATCCGCACCAACTTCCCCAGCGTAGATTCTTTCCTCCATAATAACTCACCTGATATATTAGCCCTATGTGAAACTAATCTTAACCCTTCTATCCCCTCATCTGAGTTCTACGTTCCTGGCTACCTTCCCCTCTTCAGGAAGGACTCCAATGTTCATATGCACGGGCTTGGTGTCTATGTCAGCGAACACCTTCCCTTAGCTAAGGTGTCATCTTTTGAATCCCCAGATCATTCTTTCATGTGCTTCCGCCTCTCGCTTCTCAGCTCGATTAGCTATCTCTTCTTTCTCTACCGCTCTCCTTACTCCCCTGACTGTTCGTTACTTGACATCATTTCTGACAATATTGACAAAGCCATTTCTTCC